>JAAVUE010000060.1:0-513772 GCA_014898975.1 Fusarium nodosum
CCCCCCCCCCCCCCCCCCCTCGCTCTCTCACACTTAGCCTTCAGAGTTTAACCATTCACAATGAAATTCGTACTCGCAACTCCCCCTGCAACCGGTTCCTGGCACCAGGCGCGACATCAAGGATCCAATCGTGGGCGAAGCGGAGAGGCCCTGGTTTGGCGTTTGGCGGATGATACCCCTGTAGCCGGTACCTGATTGCTCCCACACACAAAATCATCTGGGCTCAGATCAAACACCTGGATTCGACTTCTATTTCGCTTCTTTGTTGAGCTAAGGCGAATAGCTAACTCAATGTAGCTACACTCTTCCATTATCAGCACAGCTCATCAGGTTTGTTGCGCCGGATGAAAAGAGATAAAAATGGACGAGGAAAAAAAGAAGATATTTTCTTCCAATGCCCCTCTTCTCAATCTCTTTCAACAGTGCCAAGTCTCAAGTCTCGGATCATTCAAGACAAAGTCACTATACTATCGGCAACACAGACGAATCGATATTGGTGGGGAGGAAAGAAGCTCACGAACCAGTCCCCGCTGCGTATCGAGACGACTTAGAACAGAGCCCTGATGGGCCTCGCAAAGACGGTCAGAAGGGGAAAAATTCACTATGTAATCGAATTGGATACACACAGCCCTGCTCCTCCACCAAACAGCTGGATACATTATTAAGGTACATGTACAATGCAGTATTCCTGGTGAGAGCTTTTCAGGTTGTTATTGACTGAACCTACAGCTCACTGTAAAAGACACTCGCAGCCACGTTGATAACGGCTCCTAGTGGCTCAAGCTCTAGTTAATACTTGATGATACATATCTACTCTACGGCTCAGCAGTTAATAATTATCACGCATCAGGTGGACGTCGGAAAACCTGATGCACCATCCTCTTTTGGCATTCATTCGCAACTCAGAATTACGAATCTGACAGTCACAATTTACAGGCTGCACGTCGTGGAGCTTGTGGCTTCCGTCGTAGGAGTAGGAATAGGAATAGGAATAAATCCGTGTGTATCGGACAGACAGGCCCCCAATAGCCGGTCTTCCTCCTGCTCCTCCTTACTCCCCTGACAGACCATCCTGACTAGGGCATTTGACTAGCAAGAAAAGGCCCCGTTTGACAAGCAGACAAGCCAGCCGGAAACAACACCACAGTCCCGGAAACCGCTCCAACAACAATAAGTCTAGACACTTTGTTTGCTCAACTCCCAGGCACCATATGGCACTAGTCCTAGCAGTATGGTACACTGACACTACGATACCTCACCGACTATTACATACCATAATCGTATGTATCCTTTCGGTATTCACGTCGTTGTCAGGGGGGAAAAAAAGTGAAGGAAAAAAACTCGTGACTCCCTTTGACCGCACATTCTGTTGACAATGCTTTCCTATCTCGGTGGCCGGGGACCGGAAAGGACAGCCCGGGCACATGTGAGACGCTGGAGTTGTGAATAGGAAAGATCCTGGCTGATTGACTTGATTTGTTGCTCAGCTTTTACAGCACCAGGCGGAGCCACGGAATTAAACACCGTTATCATGCTGCGTGCTGCGTGCTGCGTATGCCTAGAGACTCCACAGAGAGACGAATACATATGCAGGCAGGCTGTTATGCTGATCATTGTCAACGCTGCTACATATCGTCACAAGGTTCATGGTTATCAGTCCTGGTCGCTGGGAATTCATGGCAATGCTGCCTCGGCTACTAAGCTGCCATATTTCAGTAGCCGAGTTTGGCACAAAATAGTCGGCTACACACAAATAGAAGAGGCGACAGAGTCGCATGAATATGCACGGCAAGCAAGGCCTTGTCGCTGCACCGTCAATCCCGCCCCAGGTTTCGTTCTCTGCTCCAAGCGTTGTACATGCGCTTCAAAGTTGAAACCTCAGCTACCCTAAATCGCTTTGATGGACCACAATCTCGGACCAGACGGAAACACGTATGGGCATCGTTTGAACGCCATTTGCATGATGCATACTTCCCCTCGTCCCATGCATACTCAATAACAGAGGGGTATCAACGTCCGCTCGCCCTTCCGAGGCCTGTAGTAACTCGAAATATGCCGGGTCCTGTATTCGGCTTCCGTTCACGACAGCTGCCTGATGAAAAGTTTTGAACTCTGGGGTACATCGGCTCCCTGCTTGATGCAACAGGAACGGCAGAGTCCACCAAAGCAAGCACTCAGCTTCGTCTAGATCGAAGCCACTCTTATGTCGTCTTCAGCCTCTCACAGTTTGACACGAGTATCTGTCCCCACTACAGGTTTCGAGTGTGGCACATGTTCAAGGGCACAGACGGCGAAAGAGTGAGGGATTCGAGTAAGACCCAAGCCACAATTTCAATAAATGTCTCTGTGGGATCAGGCTCAATTGCGGAGGACAAGATCGATACGGCCAAGGCCGAGCGAGGTTGGGTTGTGTAACATGAAAACGATCCAGGTTCATGCAGGTGAACAAGACAAGTTTCGAGATGCAACAACGAGAACACCAGAATCTCGATTCGTCAGCCCTAACCGAGCTGTATTTACTCAATCACCGGTTCTGAAAGCTCAGCCACTTCAACCGTCCCAGTCCTCTGAATCCTTCAACGAGTATGCTTCTGATCATAGAGTCAGAGGCAGAGTCAGCTGCCAAATTCTGAACCCCTGCTATGACAGCCAAATAACAAACTCAATCACCACCAATGCCAACCAGTACATCATCATTATCATCATTATCACTGTCATAACCCTGATCGTGCCCCCCAAATCACCATGTATCTGCCTGTACACCTCATCCCTAACCAGCCTATCTGATCCTCCAAAACCCACGCGCCATTTCCTGGGTTTGTTTGTCTTGCTACCTCACCCTTCCGAGGCTGACATGTCATGACCCGGCCTATCGCCGCCTCGGGTTCCTGCGCAGATGATCATCCCGCGTCGCGCCGTCTGAGCTGTCAACGGGATGTTCCTCGTGCCACAGACCACTTGCCTTTTGAGATATGTGTGTTGTGTTGGCATGTCTTGATCTATGCGCGCGCTTACGAATAATTGCTTTACACATCATGGCATCTGAGTGATTTCTTGTACATGTAGACTCATTGGTTTGCTTCCTCGGCTAAGCAGTATTGGAGAGTCCTGTTGATCTTGCACATCCTGCATGTAGGGTCTGATAAAGACGTCATATTCCTTGATTTGAGCCATGCCATCTGTTCCTAAACTGGTCAATTGACTGGAGGTTGGCTGTTCTAGATTAGTAGACATTGCATTTGAGGCCAGCAACGGTCGGTCAGATGGGGGAAACGGTTGATGAGATTGTATAACCCGGTCATGTCAAAGAGTCAGACTGTGCCGTAACTTATTACACGTTTTGTTCAAAGCAAAGCAGTAAATTACATTCGTAGAGTAAGCTACAGTCGATGCCCTCCCCCTGGTACTGATAAACTTCACCACATACAATGCAAATTAACAAGTCAAAATCATCAAACATGTCATGATTGCAAACTCGCTATACGAGTGCGTTTCATAAGTCTATATCTAGAAAACATCATGCCTCCATTCACAATTCGTCGTCAACAGTCATGTGCACCCGTAATAGCCTGGCACTGCCCGTAACCTATCCCAAGGATAAACAGGACAATCCCCAAAAAACCACCCATTGCTTGCGAGACGGCATCGATAAAGCCAACGATAATCCATGAACCAAACGCCGCTATATCTAATGACGTGAACCGTACATGACCAGTCATCAGTCCCTATGGATGCTCCATGAACGTATATATCCAACCATCGCGTCCCATTAACAATGCACCATTGCACGGCATAATCTCTCTGAGCCTATATCCCTCCTACAGCCTTTTCCCGCTCTACTCGGGAATCGGGTTGCCTGAAGGCACCTGCTGCTCTTCCTTCTTGGCGCCCCAGGTGAATGGCGAGTACCAGCTGGCCCTCTTGTTCTCCTTGACGGCATCAGGGTTCTCCTGGACCAGTCGAAGTGGCCGTGGCTTGCCTCCCGCGAACGACGTTGTGTGCCTATCAGAATGGGCTCGGGGCGGCGACTGCGACGGCGGCGTCGACATGGACAATTCGCCAGACTCTCCGCTCAAGCTTGACGTCTCACTCCGCATCCCAGGAAAGTTGCCGCTGGTGGCCACCGATGCTCCGGAAGGCACCCGGGCGGCCGCGTTAGGGTTACCCGAGTTGCTGGGGGGCGAGAAGAAGGTTTGGGAATGCCGTGGAGTCCCAAGTGGTGGAGAGACGGGGCCGTCTGGCCCCCGATACATCTGGCTGACCAGGCTGGCAGCCCCGGTAAACTGGTCTGACTGTGGCCGTGGACTCCGCCGCGTACTTGTTGATCTGGATAAGCCGATGGGAATACTAGGCGCCTTGTCGGGGTCGGTGTGGTCTGAGGAGGTGGAGGGCTGCATGACGGAAATTGGCCTAGGCCTCGGTTTGGTAGGACCGGCGGCCATAGACTTGGCTCGCTGGAGGATAGTTGCAGATGGCTGCTGCTGCTGCTTGTCGGCGGGGGCAGGCGGAAGTTCCTTATTGGTATCTGGGAGACTTTTCAAATCGCCGGACGTGTCAAGGATCGACTCAAAGTCCTGGTGCTGAAGAAGACGCTCAATAATCTTGTTAATATATAGTGTGAGCGCCTTGTTCTGCTCCTTCATCGACCTGAGTTCGGATTCGAGACGGCGGTCACCATCAGAGACAGACTCGCCCTCAGTCGCTTCGGACAACTCATCAGCAAGACTGGAGCCTCCTGCTTTGCCTTCTAGAGCAGCCAAGGCGTCCTGGTTAGAGTTGCTGCCCATATAACTGAAGTCATTCTGTCCAAAGTCACCCTTGAGGGTGCGCTCCTGTAGAAGAAGTTGGTAACTCTCGTTGTCCTCCATAAGTCGAGCGTTGGCCATGCGGGCTTCCATGAGGAGTCGCTCGACCTCATGTAGTCGACCGCCACCCTGGTTCTCCGTCTCCACCAACTTGATCTGAGCCTCGGCGAGTTCCAGTCGTAGCGATTCGATAAGCTTGTCTTTCTGAAGGATAAGTTTCGAGCTATTTCGGGAGTCGCTGCGCTGTATGGAGGAGGGGGGTGCGAAGCTGCCATTCTCGAGGGACGGTGATGAATTACCAGAGTCTGAACAATTGTGAGCGGGGGAAAGGATGGGTAGATGGGAGTGATAAATGCACTTACGTTGTCTGGAAGGACGAGGGTCCTCAACAATGTTGTTTCGTTGAGCTAGACTTTCCTTGAGTCTCTGGATCATGGCCTGCATCTCCTCCTCTCGGTTCGCCATCTCCTCTTTCTCCTTAAGAATAGAGCTGCGTTCCGACTCATAAATGGATTCCATCTCACGCATCTGACGAGTCACCTCTCGCTTCTCGTTGCTCAAAGTCTCGATCTGTTCTTCATATTCGTGTGCCTTCTCCTCCAACTTGGCCGACTCCTTGACCGCCTCGTCAAGCTTGGACTGGAGAACCTCCGCCTGGCGCTTGTATTGAAGTGAAGACTTCTCTTCATTTTCTAAACGCTTCTGGAGGTCCTCTACGGCAGCTGCAGCTTCGGCTCGCGCATCTGAATCAGAGGCACTGAGAGTATCTCTCCGGGCAATAGCGGCACGAGCAGACACAGGTGCGTTGGTTCGTAGCGATCGAGTTCGGGAATGGCCGTTGCTGGTAGGAGTAGTTGATCGGGAGCCAGGACGCGGTGAGGGAGAAGGGCTTGCTGAGGAAGAAGAATCGGCTTGAGATACTCGGCCAACACCACCCGCCGGGGGCTTCTTTGTAGTGGCAGACATGCTGAATATGAATTTGGGTTGGTTGGGTTGTGTTGGGTCGTATGGTTTCAGCGACGGAGCGTAGGAACAGTTGGCGGTGTCTCAAGAATATGAGAGCAGCACCAGGACATTCGCCGTCGGGGTATAGATATTGAGTGGTAAAAAGTTGTTGAAACGTCTGCTTCTTGGGTTCTGTTGTGTTGCACGTTCGCCCGGTGATCTGGAACGTGGATAATGCACCACTCAACAAGAAGGGTCGGCACTGAAATAGGAGTGTCCTGTCTCTAACGTTACCAAATACGGTACAGTAACAACAGCCCGTCTGCGCCTCAGAAGGGACGTTGCTAGGTACGGGGTACCTAGGGGCCTGCCTCTCTAGCGTGTGGCGTTGGCGTCCAGAAGGTCGATATTTCTGGGGCAGCCTAAGCCTAGATGCTGTTGAAACAAGCTATGCCAGCCCAGGAAAGACTGTATGGTACTGTATTGGCGGTGAAGTCGATATTCTGAAGATGAGAAATTAAGAGATAAGAGTGTGTAGAGATTAAAGAAGAAAGAAAAATTAGTGTTTGGGTTGCAGTCGGTAGATGAGGACAAAGAGATTAAGAATAAACTGAAGTTATGCAGGGACTCAAACTCAAACCTTTGTTACCACTCGACAACAGCGCCCAAGCCACCTCTTCGAACTCTACTATACAGTCAATATGGACAATTCGCTCATACTGTAACAGCCAATCTAAATCCGTGACACTGCTGACGTGTAGTGTCGAACAGGTAACCAGTGGCTGTTAAAATGGAATGGTTCTCTCAGGGGGACAGTCTTGTGGATTCACGGATCTTTCCCCAGAAGCTGCTGTCACATTTGCTTTGCTTGAACCTTGTGCTACCTAGTAGCTTTTCTCCCGCTGATGACAAGACCAAGCATTGATCAATGCATACTGTGCATGACCTCGGTTTTATATGTCTCATGAGGTGACTGGAAATTGCGGTTGAAGCTTTGTTATGCTGGAATGGGAGTTTTAAATGGGTATCTTGCGATTGTTTTCATGGGCTGGATGGGCTGGCAACTGAATGGCACATTGTTTCGGCAGCTGAGGAATGAACAGAGAAAGGATACTTGTAATTTGACATTCAAATGATAACTATAGCGAAGCTTGTTGTATGTAGTATTCATTGCTGATCGCCGTTGAAGGGTTTAACTGGGGATTCGAAGGAAATGAATCCACTCATTTAAGAACGGATGGCCGAGGTTGAAACAAAACAAAGCTTGATACAATATACATAGTCTCGCACAATGCCTAGAACATTAGCCATTGCCTTTGTTGCTATGTCAATTGACATGGCAATTTTTACCCGCCAATTACATTGGTTATTGTCGCATTACCAAGGCATTCCTGATATGCTGCTGTTTGCTCTGGGAAGGGAATCAGTTTATCTCAACCTCAAGGCGAAGTAACCCCACAGACTGACAGCAATCCAAGATCTGTACCTGTATTTACACTGCCTTGGCGCGAGAGTACGGCTGATTCGACCCGAACCATGGCTGTGGACTACATTTGGAGCAATTACATCTTGGCAAACACTTAATCACAGTGAAGAGGACAATCGTTTTCGGGGAACAATGTTCATGAGCTTTATTTCTTTCATTGACTTGAACCGGCATGCAGTACCAGGCCCAATTAAGCCCATGACACATAGGTCATGGGGAGAACTGCGATGCTTTGCATTGCACTGCATGTTCTCGCTAAGAGTCGTCGCTTTTCATCACCCTTGTTTGGTATATCCTCAAATGCCCTAGACCCATTTTACCCCGAAACGCCTTGAAAAACATTCTCTATCAACGAGACATTTAAGCCTGCTGGTCGCTGAGGATGTCGGAGTCACCAGCGTCGAGAATGGCCATGGTGGAGCATCGGAAGAGCTTACCGCAGGCGGTACCGAGCTCGATCTGTGGGATTACGAGTAAGCTTATGAACCCTCCAAAGTCGATATGACTTCTTCTCTGGGTAGGCCGCAAGGACTAGGGAGTCCTTGAAGCCAAAGAAATGTTGTCAAGCAAGCATTTCGGAGAAGTGTCATCTTGCAGGAAACTGCAAGATGACAGTAGTTTTAAGGAAATTGTGACTTACGTTGTTGCCAGAGAAGTGGTGGATGGGGGCCTTGGACAACATGCTGTAGTACTCAAGCTCAGACTTGCGGAGAGGAGGAGTGTTGCCAGCAATGATGATGAGCTTGGCCTTGCCGGATCGGAGGCTCTTGAGGGTAGACTTGTAACCAAGAGTGACTGGAAATACCAATTAGCCAAAAGTTCGTCTACCATGATTCTTGCGAATTCTCGTGCGTACCCTTTCCGGACTTCATAACAAGCGCCAACTTGGAGTTGATGCTGTTGGCATCCTTCTTGCTCTTCTTCTGGGGGGCCATTTTGACTGATTGGGCGACTGGTTGGCGGCGACTTGTCGTTTGGTGATGGATTGCTGGAGTTGAATCGAAAAAAAGATCCAAGTCAAAATGATTTTGAGGAAAGTGTGCCCCATGACGGACCCACTTTCCTTGTGAGCCCTAATCGGGTGGGGCGGGTGGCGACTCCCGATTTCTAAGCGTTCACAGTTCAGAGATAGGCAGGCATTTGGGATCCCTCGCGAAACTCATCTTCCCTCCCACAACCAACTCCGCCCAGATCAATCAACAATCCGACAAAATGGCGCGCCGTCCCGCTCGTTGCTACCGATACTGCAAGAACAAGGTCCGTCATATTGCACTCGATGTTTATGAGAAATATTGGGAGGATTTCGGGTCTCTGGAAGTGATTCCATGACGAAATCCCCCATCATGCTCCTTTGCGGGGGCCGTTTCTCTGACTGCGACGAGATCTACCTTTGGCGATAACTTCATACTGACTTTGTCTTTAGCCGTATCCTAAGTCTCGGTTCAACCGTGGTGTCCCCGACCCCAAGATCCGAATCTTCGATCTTGGCCGAAAGCGCGCCAACGTCGATGACTTCCCTCTCTGCATTCACCTCGTTTCCAACGAGTATGAGCAGCTGAGCTCTGAGGCTCTTGAGGCCGCCCGTATTTGCGCCAACAAGTACCTCGTCAAGAACACCGGTAAGGAGGGTTTCCACCTCCGAGTCCGTGCTCACCCTTTCCACGTCGTCCGTATCAACAAGATGTTGTCTTGTGCCGGTGCCGATAGACTGCAGACCGGTATGCGTGGTGCCTGGGGTAAGCCCAACGGTACTGTCGCCCGTGTCAACATTGGCCAGATTCTCATGAGTGTCCGCACTCGTGATGCTAGTATGTTAAATCCGATTACAAACCAACTTTTGGTCATCTTACTAATCCATTATAAGACCGTGCCATCGCTCTCGAGGCCCTCCGCCGATCCCAGTACAAGTTCCCTGGCCGACAAAAGATCATTGTCTCCAAGAACTGGGGCTTCACTCCTCTCCGACGTGAGGAGTACCTCGACAAGAAGGCTGCCGGCCGCGTCAAGGTCGACGGTGCTTACGTCCAGTTCCTCTCCAACCACGGTTCTCTGGAGCGCAACATCCGTCGCTTCCCCGACGCTTTCAAGTCCGAGGCTTAAAGGAATGATTGATAGGATGGAATATGGGTTTTCTGGCGTCAAAATGGCTTGTCAAATAAGGACCTCTTAAAACTCGCTAGTTAAAGGGCGTCGATTAGGCAAATTGAAATCTTACATTCAGAACTGGACTATTCTTTTGCACTGTACTGCACAATTTCCGTGATAAAACATCATGATCTTATGGGCATTCTCCTGACAAACAAAAAGCGACAGCTATCTCAGCAAGCAATCTGGCCCGAGTGATCCGGCGTAGGGAATCTCTATACAGCCTAATGTGTCTATTAACTGCAGCGCTGTAATTTGCTCGACTTATGACGATTCTTGCTTAGTTCATCAGCTCCAGTCTGGCATTCCTCTGTCCTCGAAATGGTGATTGGCGGAGCATGTCATCCGTCCATCCACTCGTGGCAATGCTGGATTGTGGTGTGCTCATGCTCACCTTGTAACATGATTTAATGCAGGAGAAATACTACCGTTCCACCGTCATTGTGTTTCCAACATGGCACAGAAATGCCTATATCTACCTCTCAAAGACGATCTGATAAACGACTATTGGTAGAGCATAAAAGTGAGACAGTGTCTTGTTGGGGATATTTTGGAAACAAAGCTACTTCCTCTGTCTCGGTAGGCCACATGACTTCACTTGGGTGATTTGTGACGCCATTCAGGTCACAGGTAGCGCACATCCTTTATCTCCTAACGTCTGGCCAGTCATCAGGGCTTGTCGTTGGACAAGACAGCACTGTTCCGCATTATTAGTGAACATGAATCGCTGGTCTATGAAAAATGGTTGAGTAGAACTGGCAGGCTACTACTTAGTGGTGCAGTCGTGTAAATTCTCTAATTCTATTTGTCAAATATTAAAAACTCGACGACATCACATCATATAGATACCAGCCTGGGCATGTACAGTACCTCAGACTTGTGACGTTACCGCTTAGAGAGCGGGACTGAACTGTACAGGTAATATCTGCTAACACAGTCAGATCAGATGCAGCGGGAATGAGATGAGAAGGTGGCTGGGCGGTGGACACTAAAGCAATGAGATGGAGGGCCAGTGGACCACCTGCGGTTGTGTCAGGTCGCGGGAACCAGCAAGGTACAGAGCGTTGAAGGAGCAACTCATCAGCCTGCATCTCCTCTTGGCCCGACCACGGACCCTTTTCTTCTCGAAGGATGTAACGATATCTTAACCGTGCGACGCCTGATAGGCACATCAAATATCGGTCAGCACAACACAGCAAAGCAAAGCGCAGTGTAGCATGAAGTATGTAACAAGCAAGGCCCGAAATGCTATGCTGTGCCCATCCACGTCAGACGTATAATACTGTCCTGTACATAATAACAGAAGCAGAACGACGGGAATCAGGGTTGCACGGTCTAGTTAATGCGGTCTATCAATCTGCGCTGGCGACTCATGCGAGTGGACTTTGTTGAGTGGAACGCATAGTCCAGAACGTTAGGAAGTCTTCAGACACTCGAGATCATAGTGCCCGCATACCCGGATGCTGCGTTGAAGTACTATTGACTACGTATATATGATAAGCCGCAGCCCGAAACAATAATTGGAAACAAAACAACATACCCAGGTAACCAGCTGAGCTTTACTACAGAGGTGATTGTTGCGGATGGATGGACAGCAACTGAACACGCGAGCGTCTCCCCCCCACCCGCCGATCAACCCCCGACTACAGTACAGCGTAGAGCGTCTAGATGACGCCTAGTAATGAGAGTAGCATCCTATTAAGCCTTAAGGTACGGATACGGGCCTAGCTTGGGTTGCATGGTTGGGTCAATCTTGTCATCCTTCCCGCCTCTTTTTCTTCCTATCTTTCTTTAGTGAGACTACCTAACTCGGAATCTCTCTTTCTTCCCCAACATCCTTGTTCTTGACCTTTTCCTTCTTTATACTACCTCTCTTATACCTTCATCCTTCAACTTTGGGTTTGCTCGACGTTTTCGACTGCGAGCTACCAAGCTTCTGCAACTCATTGTCCCACTCTCTATACTTACTTGCATATTGCCTCTGCGAGAAAGTCCCCCGACATAGGCGGGCATATCCAGAGGGTCCACTTCCATCATATCAGCACATCTTATCTTGTCCGCCACTTCCTTATCGGTATCAACCTCGCGACGACTGAACGAGTGCGATAATCATGGCTTTTCATCAGCCGACTCGACAGTCGGTTCAACGCGTAGTACGACCCCCGGTCGACGAACAGGAAGTCCCACGAAGGGAAGCGCCTATCACTCAAGAGCGCCAACCAGAGGAATCACAGGCATGGGTGCTATTCGCGCCGACTGATGTGACGACAACATCATATCTTACCGAAACAGACCATTCATTACAAACTCCTGGAAGATCGAGAGTTGGCGATTTAGGAAGCTTGAAACCAACTGCGAAATCGGAGGCTGCGTCACGGCAATCCGTCCCAGAATCTGCTCTCGATGATGAGGACGATGCTGAGCTGGACAGTCTTGACGGTCATTTACCTGGCTTCCAGTCGATACCCGGAGTGCATTATCAACAACAGCAGCACGAAGATAACCAAGCATCTGGACCTGTATTTCCTGCTCACGATGGGTTGGGATCTTTTCATCTTGACCAACCGACATTGGGCGCCGTGGCCCAAGATCATATTTACCAGTTTGAGCGGTTCAACCCCAGACGGCAGTTTCAACGTAAAGAAAGCTTTGACTTGAGGCAACTTGATGTGGAGCACGACCAAGTGCACGAGACAGAGAAGCGTCAACGGATCGAAGCGTGGCGCTTGGAACACAGTCGAGTGCTACTTGGTGAGATTCAGCGTGAGACAAGGCGGCGGCGGTTTTCGCAAGCATCGATTCCCAAGCGCCCATCATCCAATGTGCCTTCGGTGCCGTCAGCCCTGGCGTATGATGGGGAATCGGATAACATGACGTGGCATGATGAGGACGCTATGCAGACACCTGCTGATTCAGAAGGCATGTTCTCCAAGCTCACCAGGAAATTCCTACGAGATGTCGTTGGAATGGACGAACATTCAATCTCTGTCCTGTTGGGCGAAGTTGTGCCTGAAGATACTGAAGATCTATCTTCAACACCCCGCGCCTCTCAGCACCTGGCATGGGAGCCACAACAATTCACCAACAGAGAGGAGTGGCAATTAAACATGCTCGAGAAGATGTCGAAAGAGCTTGGTTCAATTGTGAGCCACATCTCGCACCACCCCGGCGCGTTCTCAACATATACCCGAGTCCAGCAGATGCCACTTCCTTATGCTGGTCTCCCAATCATCCCAGAGACCAGCTCCTCCCATTCTGCCACTGACAACATCCGCCCTACCGAACCCGAGCACTCATCGTTCCCCCAATTCAAACCTACCATGCAGCCTTCTTCACAACATATCGATATCCTTGGCAAATCAGTCGATCCATCAACCGAGACAGGGCATGCCTCACAACAAGATACACCAATGGGCAATGCCTTTACGCAAGAGGAATGGGAGAAAGATCTGGATATGAAACTGGTATTCCGTTATCTACGTTCTCGGTTTATGCCACGAACCAGCAACCCGCCTCCTCCCACTCCAGCTCACCTGGCGACATCGAGTAGTCAGGACACAGCGGCCAAATTGGCTCGCGTGCGACAACACCACCCGCTGGTCTCACGTATGAGGCCTGCAGCTGAGCGTCGAACGTTCAAAGCTACGACGCCAAGTAGTCCAGTAGCGATCCGGCACCCAAGTAGTTGCGCGAGCCAGAGTACAAGACGATCAGCTCGGCGAAGTAGCGTCTCATCACGGCATTACTGGGACATTGGTGGATCTCTGGGTACAGGTTCTGTGATCGCGTCCAACGGTCCGATGGGCAGTTGGGGCGAAGTATGATGATGACGCCTGTGAAGGTATGACATGTGTTGACTTATGAAGCCGAGCCACGAAGGTCACGCTATAACGACAGCATAAAGGGTGTTGTGTGTAAAACCTCGTTTTGGGATATTTGTTTTTAAACGTTGGGTTTTATCATTACAGGAAATCATCTAAAGACGAGACATGGCGTTTTCACTCATCACGATAGAGTTTCATTGTTTCTTGAATTTCAGAAGCTTGCAGGGCAAGCTGGTAGCCAATTTCACCTCAAAGCCATGCATATAACTGGATTATTTTGACATCTCCTGCTTGCATCTGAGAAGGCCGAAGAAAAGGCTTTGACGTGAATAACTCTTAATTTTCTGGTTCGGGTGACGAAGAATCATCCCTTTTCGCGGGGCCAGCCATTACTCGAGGCGGAAGATGTAACTGTCGCCTCACTGAATGAGTCGAAATCATAGAACTTTTGGGACAGACAATCACGTCGATTTTGGAAGCGAAATGCAACAAGATGAGAGGCTAGTAGCCAATGGTATATCCAGCCTCATGTGGTGATTGCCTCGTTGATGATCGTTTCAATCCTTGCACGGTTTGCTTATCTCTTGTGAATACTGTATGGTGGTATACTTTGATAGGTATGCTATTTTGTAACTGATGCAAGTCTTGAGGTGCATTCGTTCACTCGTGGAAATCGGAGTGATTATGATTGATATTCTTGATGCCAACTGTGACCATGTGAATATTCATTCAGTAATTGAGAAGCTCTTGTTATTTCAAGGATTGCCCAAAGCTCAGTTGTTGAGTTAGGTTTGAGACGACTTAGACAGACTGGGACACGAGGGAGGCGCCGTTCCCTCCCGTCAATTACCGCAGAAACTGGGACTGTAGAAAGTATCTTATTGGTTCAATAATCGTTATCTCTAAGCGCTTCCCTACGCTCTTGTATCTTTTAGTGAGTGTGCACTGACTTGAGCACTTAAGCTGGCGTGTCTTAGCATAACCAGGCGGGGTAAAGCAGAGAAGCAGCTCTGAAAGTGACTTGAAGAGGAGCAAGTTCCAAGACATGTGGTGCCGCTTTAACGAGTTTCGTGCCTCCCTGCATACACTATAATCAAGCCTCGTTTGGGTGGAAATTTGCGGCTTCATTGTCTAACAGTAACCGTTGAAAGGACTCTGTTGAAGCGGTTAACTTGAGAGTTTGGACTAATCGAATAGGGCCTATAAATACCAAAACCAAGAGTCTATACAAAATACACGGACTTGTATCTAATATTCAAGTACTATTCTTCTCTCTAATACCCATTAAAGGCAGCGACGATGCCTTGCCATAAATGGCCATAGTGCGTCAACAAGGTGCGCGTATCGACACCGTCGAGGCGTGTCTCGTCTCTGCTGTGGGGGGGAATGCATCCATTCCATTTCCATTTCCACATCTACCTAACCACCACCACCACTTCTAACCCCATACTCATCCTAGTCCCAGTCTCATCTCGCGAGCCACTCGAAAAGTCGTCGCCTTGTTCGCCTTGCTTGCTCGTCACATCTTTCATAGGCAGGCAGGAATTCTAGCATCCCTCCATCACGTTGCGACTTTATTTTTCGTCCACTATCTTCCGTCCGCCTGCGATTCTCTCATCTCCTGAGCTTCCATCGTACAAATAGAGCTGTTCCATCAATCCACGACTGTCTGCATCTCTTATCTTTCGCGCCGTGGTTAGTCTTCTTCATTTTCCTCGAATCCCATTCCCGCCTTCCTCGACAGGCCCTTGATGGATTGCGCCCAGATCTATTTCGACCTTGGCAGCCAGTATAGTGATTCTAATTGACCTCTAGTGCGATGAACTGAATTAGGCGGCCGCTCTGCCCGCGACCCTCTGGGCCTGGTTGAGGAGCACCCGTGACCCATTCACTACGGCCTCCACTGCTTTCAACCATTCGCGACATTATACACAGACTTCTATCCCACTCGAAGGCGCCGAGCCTGCTTCATTTGCTTTGCGATTCTGGCCTCGCGACATGAGCGCGCACAACTTCCAATGGCAACGACTCCATTCGACCCATCCCACTTCAACCCAAATGCCTTCGATATATATACAGATGCTGTCGCGGTCAGGACGCCGACCCCCAGCCTGCCAGGAGGATCATGCGGTTTTGTCGATTTAAACCCAGGTGCTAATGGAGCTCGTTGCGGATGCCGGAGGTTCTGGAGCCGTTGTCCAACAGGCAATCCCACACCGGATCAATCACAATGGTGCATGTGCAATCACCACGCCTGCTATCACGATGAGGGACCTCGTGATATTCAGCAGCCTGAAGTGAGTATACCAGGCCAAGAGAATGAAAGACCCAGGACTGGACGCGAACCTCTCAGCCCTGTTATGGACATGACCCTCAAGACGCCGCCAGCAATCCCCGGAATGGACTTTTCTAGTTTTAACCCAGGAGCCTTATCTTTCATACCAAGGACATCAGACCCAAGATTGCCGGACCAAAGGATGCAATTAGATATCGGACCAAATCCCAGGATCACAGCCAGTCAAAACCATGGAACTTCGGCCTCGATACCGGATACCCTAAGTTGGGGAGGTTTAATACAGTCACAGCCATGTCCTTCATCTATACCACCAATACCAACGCAATGCCTGATGGCATCTCAAACAGCATCTACGACTTCATCGATCCAAGCCAAGTATATACGGCCTTTTGCTGGAAAGGGTCTTCACACGCTTAACAGTGTCCCGGAAAATAGGCCCTCATCTCCAACTCAGCCCAGAACTCAGGATTCTCAACCAGCTGCTATATTTAAGGAACCGGCGCCACAAGGCGGATCTTTTACATGGACCTCCCAGGATCACAGACCAGCTGATACTCCCGGAGCTGGCACGTCTGTCCAATCTGAATCTCGATCGTCAGCTTTCAGTGCGGCCGTTTCACGGCGTGCTTTCAAGAACCTATCTGACACTGTTAGTGGTCATGACCAACGGCTTGACAGGTTAGAGACGGTCTCCTTTACAGTTGCAGGACACGAAGATTGCCAGGAGAAGCACGATCATATTGATATCCGGATGACTGATTTAGAAAGTCGGGTGGAAGAGGTGGAAAAGATTGTCAATGATAACAAGAGCGTGCTTAACGACAACAACAGCAATGCATCTCGCCGTGGCGACGATGCCAGTGTGTTATCGGTCTCGACCAGCATTACAAGTCGACCAACCCACTCCCAAGAGCTTTGGAGCCAGGTCCAGTCTCTTCAAGCACAAATGGTTCAGCTACAGTCGCTAATGCCTTCCCCTACTCATCCATTCGAGATCGAAGTAGTCTTCCTGCCATTTCCCCTTAAGAAGGTGTGGCAGGAGGCTCAGCAGTTCAAGAACGAGCCACAAATTTCCAACGACGACTGGACGCAATTACCCATGACGCATAGTGCAGCCACCTTGCGCTCTGAAATGTCTCTATATCCCGACTGGATAACCTCGGACCAAGAAACCAAATGGCTCTTACCCAAAGCTTGTGCCGATAAGAGTATCGTCGATCGACGGCTGCGTAGCCGTGGTTTAATCAAGACGATATCAGTCAAGGGCTCAGACGCTCGCAGCGTTACCATGGCCATGAATGGAGCCTTTGGACACCTCTTTCGCGAGATGAATATCTTTTCTCGCCCACAGACTACTGATCCGCGCTCATCCACATACCTAGGACTACAGTCCACGTGGGTCCCTCTGCGCAAGATCCATAAAGATTCGCGACTACGTTTCCTCAGCCCTGCTGAGATGATGACGCCTGCAGTTTGGGACGTTCAGTTTCTGAGCCAGGTCATGATGCGAGCTTCTGAACCTAGATTGTTCATCACTCACCCTGATGCCTATCTCCAAGACTTCCAAGCATACGAAATGGGCTGGACTTGGCAAATGCTCAGAGAGATGAGCCCAGTCATTCCTAACCCATCAGACTCGTTGGATGATAGCAAGGCTTTCGAAGAGTGTTGGGCTTGGGCCGAACAATTTGATGAGCCACCAAGCGCTGGCATCTCCACGAGCATGCGCAATGAAAAGGCCCCGGCTTCAGCCTCGCCGTCACAAACATTCTATCCTGCCCTCCAAAGGATGAAATCGTCAAGCCCGTTTATGGTGCGAGCCCAGTCGCCTCGGCTTGGCAGCCGACGAGGTTCTCATCCACCTCATATCCGAACTTCCTCAACGCCCATGGCTGCTCCGATCCAACCTTCGCCTGCGCTCAGTAGACGCCGTGTTTCGTCCTACGGACAAAGCCGTCGCCAATCTCCCGCCTTGCTCGCCAATTCTCAATCAGCAATCATGAAGCGTCGCCGCACAAGGTCCCCGAGCCATCGCTTTACACCAAGGTGGACTGCATCGCCGAGTCCTATGCCTATGGGTCTCAGCGATCGTCAACAAGCACGCGGAACTACACCCTTTGCATATGCAACGCCGTTCAGTAACGCTCCTCTCCAAGAACGGCCTCTGCGTTCGGGAAGCGTGGCGCCCGCCGCCGCTCAAGATGAATTTGATGATGACTCGGATTTCAACATCGATATTTACGAGAGTGGTTCTGACGACATGGAAGATAACGAGAGTGTGGACGGAATGGAGATAATTACACATAACCAGGCCTTACCAGGCCGACGATCACAGGGCTGGCAACTGCCTGAAGATGAGCCATGGCCTGGCATCGAGGACCAAGGTGTTGCCGAGGACCACGAAAACGTCGATCCTCGACATAGTGATCCTGCCAGTAACGTCAGCAGCCAGCCTTCCGAGTATCCCAGTACACAAAATGTTTGGCCCAACAATAACTCGGCCGAATTTCACATTCACGAAGATGATGATGACAACAACAACAACAACAGATCATGAAGTGTCTAAAATACGTTACACATGATCGATGCCGTGTGAAATGACGGTAACACCACTTTTACTACATGTACACGCACTTTTCATCTCCATCAACAGTTGGCTATCTCATTGTGTTCTCTCTTTGCATTTACACGTTTGGCGTTCATAGGTACGGAAAGGTTCTGGTTTGCAAGGCGCTCCTGCAGTCATGGTTTCTTGGTGTTAAACGGAACTGGACAAAGGTCTGGAGGCGCTCGGTACATGAAGTGGTAAGAGTTGGGGCGTTATAGCTGGATACTATCTCATTGAATGGGAAGGGATTGCCTTGACCCTGCGGGAAAAGCCTGTAAACCTAGGATGGATCTTGTATATTGATATTCGCTCACTTACTCCCATTTGTTGGAGCTTGTTCTTGTTTATGCCAAGCAGACAAGCTGTAGCCTTTTATCTGGAAACCATATTTGTTTATATTTATCTCCACCATGAAAAAGTGAGAAAGAATTGTTGGTTCAACTTTGTAAAAGACAGTCAACGTCCAACTGCTTCTTTGATTCTTTATCCGAGGCACATTCGACAGAAAGGAACATCCGAGACTTTATATGTCTCATCGTTACTGTGTATAGGTACTTCAACATCGTGGACCTATTGGCTGGGTCGCTTTGTTCACTTGATGAAGACTCCCATTTGGAACCAGACTAGATGCACCAAATACTGGGGCAAATGTCAAATTACCAGAAGTGGAAATATCTGGAGAGAAGTGAAATCAGCTTGTCCATGTTGAGCAGAATGTGTTCCACCACCCCACGTTATGTTGAACATGAGCTCTTCTCTCACTGACGTGTTGGTTGTAGATTAGACCCAAAGCGGAAGCAATTAGACAAACTTTGACAATATTAGCTTTTGAACAAGCATGTACTGACAACAGTCAATGTACTTTTTGTTTTTTAACTTTCTTGTGCCTGATAATGAACTTGGACACGAAGTTTAGACTACTTGGTCTAGGGTACCTTGGCTTGTGGACCAGGTACATGACTTGACTTGACTTGATCACCGCCTGATATGGTCTGGGGCCCCCAAAAGAGATCGATGCCCAAAGTGAAAATGACGGTACCATCACCAGTTTCTGTTGCTGGGGCCATGTCAAAAATTTTACCCGCTATTTCGTCTCCACCAATTGCAATTGGAAGATGTAGCAGAAGCGGAAGCAGAAACAGCTTGAATTTCAGTTGCAGGCGCGGGTACAGCAGGTCTGGGTCCTGGTCCTGGTACGGGTACGGGTACAACGCTTCAGCGGGAGGTTGCGCTGCTGCGCGACATGTTAATAAAAAGTCAAGACTCCTCCAGCTCCCGCATTTTTCTTCACCTCTACGAAACTTCACCACCACAACATCGTCACTTGCTTTAACCTCGAGTCGCCGACCATTCTCACTTTCTTCTACTACCTTAAAAATGTCTAACGAGGAGATCACCCACCCCACCATCGTCGGTATGTGTTTATTCCTTCTATTTTCCTTGCCCTGCCCCGCGCTGTGCTGCCCCTCTCTCATGATGATCATATGCATGGCATGGCTTGCTTTTTCGCTCTCGACAGCTACTGCGAGAAAACCAAGACCAATGCCTCAATGATCCAGCTCAGAACAACGGAATCGATCGAAAATTAACTAACATATTCTCTAGATGGCTGGTTCCGAGAGATCTCGGACATGTGGCCCGGTAAGCAAACTCAATGCACCCAAACCCACCAACTTAATTCTTACCCAACCGTCCAGGCCATGCCATGACCCTCCGAGTTGAGAAGGTCCTCGCCCACGAGAAGAGCAAGTACCAGGACGTACTCATCTTCAAGTCCACCGACTTCGGCAATGTTCTCGTCCTCGACAACGTCATCCAGTGCACCGAGCGCGATGAGTTCTCCTACCAGGAGATGATTGCTCATCTTGCCCTCAACTCCCACCCCAACCCCAAGAAGGTTCTTGTCATTGGTGGTGGCGACGGTGGTGTTCTCCGTGAGATTGTCAAGCACGACTGTGTCGAGGAGGCCACCCTTTGCGACATTGACGAGGCTGTCATCCGTCTCTCCAAGGAGCACCTCCCTTCCATGGCCTGTGGTTTCGACCATCCCAAGTCCAAGACCCACGTTGGCGATGGCTTCAAGTTCCTCAACGACTACAAGAACGAGTTCGATGTCATCATCACCGACTCCTCCGACCCCGATGGTCCTGCCGAGGCTCTCTTCCAGAAGAGCTACTTCCAGCTCCTCCACGACGCTCTTCGTGAGGGCGGTGTCATTACTACTCAAGGTTGTATGTTCCCTATTTTCTTGAGGAAAGCAAATGGTGTCCCTAGGAACGGCAGAATCAGGGAACCCTGCATGGTCAAAGTTGGTCGGTGCAGTAGGGCTCTCCCTCGATGGTGTACATCACTGTACCGCTTCCCTCCTAGGGACTTCCAGAAGCTAGTGCTGCTTTCCCAGCCCTGCTTCCGGTAGTCCCGCGATAGCATGTGTTTCGTTCAAACGTCTATGTCAGCCGTTGCTTCGCTCGGCCGCGTTATATTCTGCTGTTCCTGAACCGCCATGGTCTTGTTTTACTGCATCCATAGGTTTAAAGACTTTACTGACTCGTTAACCTGCTTACAGCCGAGAGCCCCTGGCTTCACCTTCCTCTCATCGCTCGTCTCAAGAAGGACTGCGGTGCCATCTTCCCCGTCGCCGAGTACGCCTACACCACCATTCCCACCTACCCCTCTGGCCAGATCGGCTTCATGGTCTGCTCCAAGGACCCCAAGGCCGACGTCAAGAACCCCCTCCGATCCTGGACCAAGGAGGAGGAGGACGCCAAGCTCCGATACTACTCTTCTGAGATCCACAAGGCCAGCTTCGTCCTTCCCAAGTTCGCTGCCAAGGCTCTTGAGTAAGGTCGTCCACAAACAACAAAGAATTGATGCAGATTGGTATAGGCGGCTACGTTTATGAGTTTACGCAGAAAAGGGATCAATGGGGACAAAAAAAGGCCATGGTGGCCACATAGATTCATCCGGACGCAAAGGTACATATGCTCCGAGAAGAAAAAGACTCTGGTATTTCTACCAGTCATGGAATAGAGAATTTTGGTCTCTATTATGAGATTTCTTCTGCTCAATATCTAATGATATGATTTTGATTATATATGCTGTTTTGGGAGGTAAGTTTGGCCTGAACCACTTGGTTTGGTCTTTTAAGACTCCTCAAACTGGATTTTACCCTCGCTCACGTCAGGGTATACATCAAATCTTCGCTGCGTGTTCAATGGGATGGCTTTCCTCGCCTCTGTGATCTTGTCGGGGTCAAGCTCCCAGTCAACAGTGGTCTCCTTTTCATCTGCCTCAACTTGGACCTGCGCCATGGGGTCTGCAACAAGACTGTGACCGTAGGCGGGATAACCTGTCTCGGCGCGGGCGGGACTGCACAGAGCCACGTAGAGCTGGTTATCCGCGGCGCGAGCTCTTCCCAACAGCTGCCAATGCAGAGGACCAGTTGTAGTGTTGAAAGCGCCAGGGTAGATAAGTGCAAAAGCACCTTTTCGAGCTGCGATAGTAGCTAGCTCGGGGAAGCGTACGTCGTAGCAAATGGCGACAGCAATCTTTCCGTACTCGGGAAGGTCGACGAGCGTCACCTTGTTACCGGGACTGAGAATATCGGACTCGCGGAATGTGATCTTGCCGGGAATATCGATGTCAAAGAGATGCACCTTGCGATGCGTTCCCAGCAGGGAACCATCCGGCCCGAAGATGAGAGTTGTGTTGTAATACTTTTTTGTATCAGGGCTGTATTCGGGGATGGAACCACCAATAAGGTAGACCTTGCTATCAGAAGCCATCGAAGAGAGAGCGTGATAAGAGGGCGCATCATCCTGGGACGGCGGGCTGGGCAGCAGAGTCTCCGCATACTGAGGAAAGTGATCTGTTCCGTAAGGCGAGTTGAAGCATTCTGGCAGAACAACGATCTTTGCGCCCGAAGAAGCTGCACGAGCGACGTGCGATGCCGCACTGTCAAGGTTGGCCTTCTTGTCTGATCCAGAAGCAAGCTGGATGAGAGAGAGCTTGACACGCTGCTTAAGAACGGGAGCTGTGATAGACGACATATTGCGTGCTGTACGCTGAAGCAATGACAGAGGAGTTGGTGACGATGATGCAAAGATTCGTGCTGTCAGTTTAAGTCGGCGAAGGACAGTTCGCATTGTATTAGTAAAGATGAAGATGGCGAAATGTTATGGAGATGAGACGAGAGTGTTGGTCGAGGTCGGCATCGGGATTCGGGTTTGGTGATGCAAGCCAAGTGGGGGTGGGGTTCATTACGCGATTCCTAAGACGCGGGGCAGTCCCAGGCCGTGTTATTCGTTCGTTGATGGTTTCCATGTTATATCGAAACTAAGAAATGCCTGATAATAGATACTTGGATATGATAGTTTTGACTCTTTCAAAATTTTAGATCAAGGGCTACCAGCCTGGACCTGGTCATGATTACATCTGTGTTGAAATAAGAGAAGTCCATGGCAATTACAAACCATTTGGAATAGAGCTCTGGCACAGTGTATATAATTATATAAATTTGAAGTTGTCGAATCTTCAGTTATTACTCTGATAACCATCAGACAACACCCGTGCTTTTACTAAGTGGTCATACCGATAACTTTGCGTCACCGGCTGTAGTAGGAGTCAGATTTGTGCTCACATACAACATTGTTGGTGTTGTTATTGAAACATGTTGGAGCATTTTTTGTTCCATAATGATATTCAACTGAATGAGAGTGAATAGCTGCTTGCTATTACTTCTCTGGCAGCAAAGCGTTATCTTCCCACAAAACCAATTCGAATCGAGACTCAAACGAGTGACTCTTCACAAAAGACCGCCATAATCAGAACCCCTGCCTGGGTATACCGCCGTCGCTCTAAATCAAACCCCAAGGTATCTCGAACTAATGATTGTGCACAGTTGTAGCCATGTCTGGCTGACCCCTCTTATACATGTACTGAGATACATTCGCGGGCGAGACTAGCTTTAGTCCCACCAGAAGTCAAGCTCATCAAGAGCGACGACTATAGACGCTGAAACCACCTGAGCTTCCGTGAGAGTGGTCAGGTTTATCGTCCTTTGAAGGAGGAGGAGGTGGTGGAGCAGCACCTCCTTGTACTCGAGAAGGTGGTGCCCCTGTGGCGAGGTAGCTGTAGGATACTCTGCGGAGTTTGGTTCCGTAACATCCCTGGCATGTCCCATCGCTGTTCAGTTAGTCAGGCTGAATAGGTAGCGGGACATAGTAACCAACGCTCCACGCTGGAAAGAGCCTGCGCATAGGTCACAGGTGATCCAGGTCATGTTTTGATCGTCGAAGACATAGGAGGAAAGAGGCGAAGACATAGCGATGGAGATTAGGGATGATTTGAGTTCGTGATATTTAAGCCTGGCAGTGACTCTAGTTTCTTGTTCGAACATTTTCGCTGCAACTCCAGGAAAGATTGGTGATATATATAGTCATATAAAGGTATCTGTCGGAACAGCCCAGCTAAACGTCTAAATGGCATCATACAACTGTCCATCTTGACGACGACAACACACCGCCTCTGTAAATGACATGAAGTTGCGGTTCAATACAAAGGCGTCATATTATCATGCCTGTCAGAGTCGGTAGCCGCTGTCATGATGCCGGCTGCAACCGGGTCTCGTGATGACGATCAGATCAAGGATGTCTGGTTGCCTTAATCGGGCTCGAATCTTCAAGCAAAAGCGTCGAATTGACTTTGTGCCCAAACTTCAAAGGCGTTCAACTGAGCCGAGATAGTAATTCTCACATCACCGTCGCGAATTGGGGCCTCATTCCTGGATGCATATCCCCACACCAAATCTGTCGGCTATGCGCTGCAGCACATGGTTGACCGAATCGCAGCATTTTGTGGCTTCGACAGCACATGCAGCTTCCCCCCTTCGGTCTGCACCGGAAACGCCTCCTGAACCGTGTTGTCGGTGATGTATATGGGTATTGAACCCTCGAAATCTTGACCGGTTGCTAAACAGTCCGGCAAATCAATGTTCAGGCTGACCAAGATTAACGGCTTGCTGCATGATCGCAAGGTTGTACCTCATTACCCCAAGTTGCTGTGATAAACTAGGGTTTTAGAAAATGTGACTTCGGCTCAATTCACGCAGCTTCGCGGATAGTGACAGGATGGCATTTCTCAAATAGAACTGCTCTTGCGTGCATACCTAATTAGGTGCAGAAGTCATGAGATGAGACTACTTACCCAACGCCCCTTTTGGGGTTTTCTGGGAAATGTCGATCGAATGGGTACGACATTCCGTCTTCAAGGAATATAATGGGTTATTTGCTGTGAAATATCAACTCAAGCCTTGTCTGTAATGATAATGAGGCGTCGAAGGGCGAGAATCTTCACATTTTGTATGGATCATCTCTTGAAGCCTTGTTATGGTAATCAATATTAGCAATGGACTCTCTTGCTGATGTGTAGTTCCAAGTTAGAAGATTCCATAGCGAGGAACATGGTCTTGGCTATTATGCAACGTCTGCCCTGTATCTTATCCGGTGCAACCTCCCGATGGGCGTCGGGCCTGTTCAGCCGACATCGTTTGCAAGTTGACCGACTTTCCTTATTCTGACTGCACTCATGGCTATTTGTTGCATCAGACGGTTCTCAAAGGCCATCCCGTAATAAGACCAAATATATGAGGCCACGACATCGTTCTTCAACATGCCACTCTTGTACACCCATTGGTAATCTGACCGGTCAAAGAACAATTATTGCCTGTCGGTCAAAACAGCAACAAAAATAATGAGATATGGACCATGATTTTGCCGTAGTTTTTGATACGCAGAGCCATGCACCTTGTCTCTAGCTTTGCCTTTTTGTGTTACCCTCTACTTCTTCAAAGCCCATATGCCAAGCGCAGAGTCTTTTGCACACCAACAGGTTGTCATAGATGAAGTCAAGGTCCGAGCAACGTTGACCAATCTCAGCCCCTTTGATCGATCGATGCCGACTCTGGCCTCTGCTCGGCTTAAAATATCGGCAATAAGAGAAGACTACTGAAAATCTGACCACCACACTTGGTGAATTCTGGCTATTTCGGGGTGTGATAAGGGGTACGATATCCGCTAGAAAGACAAAGCGATCAAAGATAACAAGCTCGAGATGTAGACCCTAGGGATGTTGCACGAATGGTCTTGCAGATTCCTTTGCTGAGGTGACATGATGTTATCTGCCTCGATATTTGAGGTAATGCATATCCAGCCCTCAACTCATGAGATGCAGTCGATGACGTCTGAGCTCATTAAGAGCTTGTCAGATGACCTTGACGAAGGATAGGGTGTGTCTGTTACCAATCAAACACGGTATGGTGTTCGTGTTGTTATCTCCGTGCAAGACAAGTCAGTTTTAGGCAATATGAATTGGCAATCAGGAAGCGATACAGGTAGTATGCTCAGCTTCTGGCATACATCGCTGGTGCCTCGAATATGTTGCGATACCTGGCTCGGTGAGCTGGGGTAGAGCAAATGCCAACCTATGGTAACAGGCTGAAGGGAAAGACTAACGGTGTCTTCTGCCGTCCATAGGGATAGCATAACGCCAAAGAAGGAAGAAAAGGCAGGATTCTGAGTCCTCAAATATGACATGTTTAAATGTCTCGAAACTTCCGAAGGACCAGGGTAACGAAGTCGTATTGAAGTTCGCAACGGCGTTGCACGACATTTGGACCTGCGTTTTCAATATCGTTGTTGAATGATCTGATAATCTGTTTCGGGGACAGTTTGAAATTGGCAAACTTGGAGTGTGCCATTCTTCAAAAAGAACGTAGTGTGATGACTCCTGACTGCCAACTCTCTCAATATAGCTTATCAAGGAAAAGGTAAACAGTGAACTGACCGAGAACATTTATCTGCTTGATAATATGGCCACACTTGTGGCTAGATGGGAATACGAATTCTGGTCCTCTCTTTTCGTCAACAGGGACGGAAGGCTCTTGGAGCAGTAACTGTGACTACGTCGGATAGTGACAAGACCACTTGTCGTTTTTGTAAAATCATGTCATTGACGGTGCCTGACGATAACGGTGGTGGAATGGGCGTTCGGAATGAACGACATACTCGGCGCAGTATTACTGAACTGCAGAGACGGGTGATGGCATGGACGAAACTTCGATGAGCCTGTGTGACTGGTTACACAATACACGCCTCTGACATATAAAGACGCTTTCTGTGCACGTGAACGCCTCTATTTTGCCTAACAGAACCCTGCAAATCGTCCTCTATTTTCGCGTCGCATGACTGACTGCCTGGGATAAATTTATGGATGGGTTCTCGTTCACGACATGTTGCACTTGCACTTGCACCTGTACCCAGGTGGACGAGTGCATAGGGTAGCATCTGGGAGGATGGCGAAAGATTGAAGCAGCATTTGTATGTAACTTTGGAGGAATTTGTTTTTTTGGGCTAGTACTTGAATATGGAAGAAATAAATGTTATGTTTTTGAAAAAGAAGCAAAAGGTGGTTACAGATCATGTCATGGTAGGTACCTAGGTAGGGCAGGAACAACTTTGTCGTTGGAACCGCACCCGATATGTGCATAACCCGTTTACTGCATCACACTCCGCGTCCTCGTGCTGCGCTTCGCGGTGGGGAGTTGGGGAGTTAGGAATTAGGAACAGAGACAGCTGTATTTTGTTTTATTTCTTAGCCAGCCTCTTATAATAAAAGGTCCCTTGCGGACTCGTTCTATCATGAGCTGAGCTCGAAGCGACTGATTTCTCATCTTCAAAATGTCTGTCATTCTTTGCACAGGTAAATGCGAATCTCCATCGTTATGTCCTCCATTCATTCAAGCTAACCCATGTTGTAGCTGGATATGATCACACTATTAGGTTCGAATGCGACGCGCCTCTTTGATCCAGCTTACAATTGACTGACGCTTTACTTCAAGATTCTGGGAAGCTTTATCGGGCATCTGTTCACGAACAATCCAACATCCCGACTCCCAGGTAAACCGCCTTTGTATCTCCCCCGACAAGCGGTACCTTGCCGCCGCTGGCCACCACACCGTCAAACTCTACGATATCAAATCGACGAACCCGAACCCGCTCTTGACTTTCGAGGGGCATACCGGCAACATCACAGGTGTGGCCTTTCACTGCGAGGGAAAATGGATGGTTACTAGTTCCGAAGACGGCACTGTCAAGATCTGGGAGACAAGGACTGGATCAATTCAGCGAAGCTATAACCATGGCTGCCCAGCGAACGATGTCGTAATTCACCCGAATCAGGGTGAGATTATCAGTTGCGACAGGTCGGGAAGTGTCAGGGTGTGGGATTTGGCCGAGAACAATTGTTCCCATGAGCTTATCCCAGAGGAAGACGTCTCCGTCTCTAGTGTCACCGTAGCCAGCGATGGCTCTCTGCTATGCGCCGCAAACAATGCCGTAAGTAACAGCGAGGATGCCTGGGCTCCATCTCTAACAATCTTGCTAGGGAAACGTATTCGTGTGGAATCTCATCCAGAGTTTTGACCGCACACAGCTTGTGCCTGTCACTCACTTCAACGCCCACAAGGAGTGCATCACTCGTATTCTGCTATCCCCGGACGTCAAGAAGCTTGCGACCTGCAGCGCAGACCACACAGCCAAGATTTGGGAAGTTAAGAACATCGAGCCCACCCCAGACCAGGAGCCCAAGCCTTATCCTCTAGAGGCCACCCTCACCGGCCACCAACGCTGGGTGTGGGACTGCGCGTTCAGCGCCGACTCGGCGTACCTGGTAACTGCCTGCTCTGATCACTACGCGCGACTATGGGAGTTGCATAGTCAGCAAATTATTCGACAGTACAACGGACACCATAGAGGAGCCGTTTGTGTTGCACTGAACGATTACTCGGAAACGCGGTAATGTGGTTACATGGGGTGATACAGGACTATATTCAAGCCTACGGCTGGCGGGAGAATGGCGTTGGAGCTATGTTTGCATGCTGGTTCGGATGTTGTACTTTTAAGATTTGTAAGCTTCATAGACAGGCGTATGCCCTTAACCGCGAAGTGAATACATCAGTTTACGAATCTGGCTATCCCCCTCTACGCATGTCATCGTCAAAATTTCCAAAAAGGGTTTGCATTTAAGTGATATTCTCAAGGCGTTACCATATGTTCGTTGCATGAGAAGACAAGAGACAGTGTAATAATATCAATTCGTGTTTGTCTCAAGACCTAAGTAACTCCTAGCTTTCCACAAATCCGGACGAGTAACTAAATAGTTCGCTAGATGCAGCAAGCCTCAAAACTCCTTAGAAGTCCTCCTTGTCGAGACGCTCCTGGGCATTCTTCTTAGCCTCGTCAGAGACATTGGGGTTATTCAGAGTACTGGATTGTTGTCAGTTGTCAGTCGAGTATAAGAATACAATGCAACTCACGCCTTGAGACCACCAGCAACATTATTGGGGTTCTTCTCCTTGTTGTCATCGGCACCAGCGACTGTAAATGTTAGATAAAGTTCTCGTCAAGGTTACAAAGGCTGAAGCTCACCACCACCGCCATTGAACTCGTTCTCTAGAACCTGGCGAGAGTGCTCCTTGGTCTCCTCGGGAACGTTGGGGTTGTTGATAGTAGCCTTGTGGCCGCCAGCGATCTGAGCATCAGACATTTTGAAGGCTTTGAGCGCAAATTTGGTCAAGGGGTAGGAGTTTGTTGTGGTAGCTGTCGCTTGCGAGTCGTAGATATGTTGATGATGAGAATAAGTTGAGATGAGGGACGACACGAGGTCCTTCTTATAGCTGTTTCTTTACACAAGTTTGCTCTCTGATCGCCAATTTCACATCGAGCCAACAACTACAGAACATCAGAGATCACCTCATTGACGCAATCGATAATTTTGTCGACCCGTCATCCTCTCTTCGCTGCATTGTTGCCGTTGGCAAGCTGCTTCCCAGGAGCTAGCTTGCATAATTGACCAACGCATCTGGCAATACGGATTGCTTCCAGCAAGCCAGTTGGGTGAGTTTTACTTCTCAAGTGGTGACGTGTAGGCTGCTCATTGTAAGACTTATACAAGGGGTTTCGCATGGGCAACTTCTTGATCCTGGTGTTGAAACTTGATGAGCAACCGGTCTCTACGATTTCGACATCAGTTAGTGCCAGGAACAAAGATTCGGAGCCATCTTTCCAGACCGTATTGGCTCGATCGAGGTATGAGTCTGACCTTGCTGGTTACCAGTATCAGCCCTATGTCAATTTCCCCTTGCAGATCATACACAATGATGCAAGATGAAGAAAATAGCTTCGATAAGTGCTATAGAGTGATGACGAGACCAAATGATGAAATTTATTTGTTACATGATGATTTTGGCGGCTCTTTACACCTTAGAAGGGCGCATCTGTATTTGTTTGCATGTCAGTTTTGTATTATCCATTTCAGGGGCTCAATAGCCTTGACGTTCACAAATGCGTAGCTAGCTATCTAATTGTCTTTTGGCCAAGAACTCATGACGCATCAAATCTATGATTGTCAGATATTTGCTCTCCGAATGCCAGCAAATAGCCGCGGAGTCTAGGCTAACATATTTATGTAGTTATTCAGGAATCAAAAGCAAACAAAAGGGAGAAGACGGTCTGTGCTAGTTTGATGCATCATTGGCGCGGGTCATGACATCAAGACGTGTCAAAGGATTCAAGGCCAATCGCGAAAGCAGCGTGAGGTCCCGTGAAAGAACGAGATTTGGTAGACTTGTAGAAATCGATCAATCGGGATATTGCATTCGACAGTAAGGATTGGTTTGAAACTACCTAGTTTGGCTGGTTCTTGCTCTCGGGTCTTGATTGCCCTCAGGGTATCCGAATAGTCAGTCGCCCTAGACATAAGAGACGAAATTAGCAAGCCTGTTATGTTGTGTTAAGAGAATATTTTTAGGTTATTTATTTTTACATCATAAAGCTTAGAGGTCAACCTTTCTGTTACCCGCCAGGCTGCTCTTATCCATACAAGCAATTGACTTGTTGAGTATGTCAAGCCAATGTCGCAGAACCTAACGAGTAACAACTGTGAATGGCGATGGATAGAAATTGAGTAGATCAATCGGTGTTGTGACAAATTCGGGAACTTTCATCAATTCGGCCGATGGCTCAATGCTTCTGCCAGCCTCATGATTGGCCGAGGCCCGAGGGCAAGTTGATTGTTAATCAACTTGCATGATCAGCAAAATAGCCAATAGTGTGCGTTTCGGACAATCCATCAAAAAAGAAAGTACAAGAGGATCATCGCAACTACCGAATTTGACCGATATCAGCCGATTTGTTCGCAGAATATGGGAATTTGAAGCTGAGACTTCAGATCGATGATCAAACAGTGCTGCATTTTGTGTCGTTGAGCTCGTAGATGATTCTGAAACCTGCAAACCAATTAAAATGCGTACCAGCTATGCACGTCGATCCGAAACTTTGACGAAATCACCGACATTGACACCAACTGGCCACACTCTATCTGCAATGCAGTAGCGGACCCGGTTGTTGTCGTTGTAGGGCAGCGAGACATTCTGTGACGATCCATCTTGATGTATCGGCGTGGCCGCGTCAAAGCAGACGAATCATGCTACAAGGACGACATTTCAACAACTCTCGGTAGTGCGTCTATCGAAAACCTCTCCATCTTGAAATGGGTCCCTCCTTTCAGGGTTCATGATGATCAAAGGAGGCAGCAGGCCAATGACGGCTGTCTATGGCTGGCGTGCAAATGATGTCGCATCAGAATTTAAATCAAGTCTCCATACCCAGCTGGACAGGGATTATTGCCAAGAAGCACCGAGCGACCGGGTCGACATGTGGATTATTGTTTTAACTCCGTAGCGGTGACTGTGAATAAACGATGTATGGGTGGGAAGAGAAGTTGGGATAATAGCCCGAGTGTCGCTTGTCAGCGCGGGAGTGCGGCTAAAAGCACTGACCATGCGGGGAGGTATACTAAGCGAAACGAAGCGACCTGGCCTAAGCCACCTGGACCCAGCAATAAGCCCCCCTGTAATAATAGCGTTCTCAGTGGATAGAAATCCCCTAGGGCGAGGCTGAGTTGACGACCCCCGCCAGCCACGTTGACGCCTTCGCCTCCAATAATATTTTTAGAAAGCACTTCTTCTGCCAGATTCTGCCCTTGGTCTCAATCTAAACCTCCACACAACCATCGTGCCCGGCTTCTCATAGGCTTTGCAGGGCTGATCTGTGAGATCTTTTTTAAACCAAACGCACGAGCCTCGTGTTCACTGCTCTATTACCTTCACTCCTCTCTTGTGTGGTCCAGCAGTTTCGAAAGTCTAGAACGCACTAAAAGCTTGGTTGTATCACAATCATCATCATCACCATCATGATGGAATCTGCAGATGAGAAGCCGCCAGTCTTCAATTACATCCTCAGCTTCGTTCTAGTAGGCCTCGCGTGGGGCTTCACTACCCCTTTCATCCGACGCGCCGCGCAATCGCATAATCCACCTGCTCATCCGGTGCTCGAGAGCCCATCTGTGCAGTCTAGCTGGCTCAAGTCCAAGGTTTATGGCGCTTTCTTTGCAGTCGTTGACTTGTTGAAGAACCCTCGCTATGCAATCCCGTTGGTTCTCAACCTTACGGGAAGTGTGTGGTTCTTCCTGCTCATTGGACAGGCTGGTAAGTTTCATACGTTCTAGTCTCACTTGTCAAACCAAGTGCTTGTCAGGGGGTGTCGATCGCCTGCGGATAGACTACTCATTGACACTTCGCCACGCCGAGGCCTTAGTTGCTAATGACGACAATCTTTAGAACTGAGCTTGACCGTTCCTATTGTAAATACATTGGCGTTTGTCTTTACCGTTCTTGGCGATTGGTATGTCGATGGTAAAGTTATCAGCAAAGGTACGTCTTTCTCGTGTTGAATCCATGAAGTCAAACATTAATGGTCACTTTAGATACCGCTGCTGGGATGGCTCTAATGTTGGTCGGAATTGGCTTGTGTGTTCAAAGCAAGCGTTAGTAGAATAACACCCATAGAATCATACCTAGGTAACCTAATGTAGTTAAACATACATGCTTCCATAAATCAGGTTGCACCATTCGGATTGGTTACCAACGATTGTAATAGTATGCACAAGAGACTCCACTTCCACAGATACCTTTCCTGGGTTAACTATACACAATTCTTGCTAGTGAACAAAGGACAAATTGTGGAAATGAGGATAATTCAGAGAAATCATGTTGTAATGATAGTCAATTGGTTCATCTGCTCCAGGCAGTTCAAAGGAGCCCAGCCCCATCAACTTCGCAAACCTAGACCCTGTTCTGACAAGGAGGATACTCTCCCTCCATCTAAAAGTGGCGCTTATGCTAGAATGTTCATGCTGTACCGTTTATAACAGACATGTAACGTAAACCATGACTCGTAAGGTCATGAAAGTGGAAGAAACAAACTGGTTTATCCATTGCGCAAAAAAATCATACCCCAAACCACAACTCTCCCCCTTGAATAACTCGGCCGTCAAAGAAAAAAAAAGGGGGGCTTGTCAAGAATCGTAAAAGTATAACAAGGGAAAGAATCTCATGATTAGCGTAGACGTGGGCGTTTTCTTTGGTCTTGGGTTTTTCGTCTCTCGTTCGTCACAACTGTTGCTCATGGGGTATCGTAGATCGTAGTCGCTTTTTGTCGTCTCCCTTATTATTCTTAGTTCACCGGCGTGCTCGGAGCCAGCGTAGCACACTCCGGAGACTGGGGTCTTCGGCCGTCCAGCGACCCATCTGCTCATCCGAGGCCTTGAGCTCGTTGTAGATTACTTCGTCGATGACTGCTGAGAGCTCCTACAGTAACAGTTAGAAATGGGAGGTACTCTGAATACAAGCAGAAAGGGGTGTTTCGTACTACTCGCAGCTGTTGGTCGCATGCTCGGAGTTGAGATTGGTTTCTAGAGTTGGGTACGCCGCCCTGCAGCACCTGGTTTCTATATTCGACCCATCGTTGTGCCGCTGCCTGTCGGAGATAGATCTTTTGGCCTTCGTGCCGCCTCGAGTACGCGTCCAGGAGTACCCTTTCAAATTGTCAGCACTTGGTTATCCCTGCTCGTGTTCACATCGTCAAGGAAAACATACTGTTTAAGCTCGGCCTTCGTCTGCTCTTGCTCGCCTCCAGGGGGGTTAGGTACGCTGGTGTCTGCACCACATTCCAGAATGTGTTGTCCGTCCAGTGAACACTGTCGAAGAGCTGCCCAGCCCTCAGTGTAGTAGTCCGCCGAGTCCACGGGGTCAACTGGTGCTGCAGCTATGTAATATTGCAGTGTTCGGAAATCAGAGAGAACTTCGGCAACTCGCATCGTGCGGAATTCGTTTACTGTAAAGGAACGAAGGACTCGCGTGTCAGTTTACCAAGACTGGTTATAGTGAAATAGTTGACGCAGAGACGCCAATTTACATCCATCTGTTGGCAGCCGTCAAGGTGGCCAGTTTTAACTTACATCCGTCCATAATGTCCCGTGTGATTTTATTACAGGATACGTTTGTAAAGTCAAGAAGTGACCAGGCTAGCTGAGACACAATTGGTGATAGGACCCAAGGTAGTAGAAATGTTGATAGAATAGAATCGTCAAGCTTTTATGGAAAGCAAGTTTGATCCGAGTCGAAATGAAGTCGGCGAAGGGAAAGTTTGATAGGAGAAATAGGCAATAAGAAAATATTATAAAGAAGTTGTCATGTCGATCACTCGGTAGAACAGTTGAGAGAAGCCGGCCTTTCAATGCTTGGTTGACTGAACAAACAATCAACCATCCGCCAGAACTGGGCATCCTTTTTGTATATCGTGATGGTCTTCGAAGGCCTCCCAGTTTCTCCATCAAGAGACAACAAGAAGAGTTGAAAGAAGCTCTTGGTCCAGAAAAGTCTCCATCTTCCTTAGCCCGACTACCTAACTGACGCGGTACAGTAGCTCAAGCTTGCCAAATGTAATGCTGTGCTCCACCAACGGGAGCGAACGGCTACTAGATCCAAGGGGGGATACCACCCGAACGTCAAGCACCACCCCTCTCTCTTCCCAGTCAAAAGCCGCTATGGCACCCATGAGAGGCTCGGCATTTAGAGCCAGCCTTCTGAGACAGAAGCCGTAGGCCACCAGTGGGCGTGCCATGATGAGCCTCCACCCTATCCCTATCCCAAGCTCAGCATGAACGACCCTAGGCCAGCTGGTGGCAAAGGCTAGTGTCGTCGAATCGAACTCAAGTTCGAAGCTTCACCCTCAGCCCTACCCCTACAGTACCCCTGGGCGCATGTATGCAGTACAGCGATGCACCATGCAGGACCAGGACCCGGAGAATGAAGAGCCCCATGTATGTGGCACGTCATGAGCATGGTGCAGGATAATGGGATGGATGATGTTGAGGGCCAGAGAGGGTGGTGGCTGTCAACAGTGGGTGTGCATCGTTTCCAGCCACACCCGGTTGTGCCCCCCTGATAGGGACGAGCATCCGAGATGTCAACGAGGCTTCTGCTAGGTTAGACTCGGCCGGCAACAAGATATCCTCTCTGTCTATGTCTTTGGTCTAGATACTAAAGTGAATAACATGGATCACGCCCTTTTTCGAATCGCATCTTGTCAGTAATTGGTCAGCGGACTAAAAGATCCCAAAAAGCATCTTTGTCCGAGCGAGCAAAGTAAAAAACATGCTGGGTTATACGCTAAAAGAAACTCCCCCAGAAGCAGAAGGTGTAGAGACTTTTTTTCTGCAGGGGGTTTAGATTGTTGTCCAAAAAAAGAGACACCCGCAAAGACGAGAACAGGTAAAACAAAGAGACGGTCAGAGTTATGGTACGGTACAGTACGGATAGTGGACACTCGGTTGATAGAGAAAATAGCAAGCAAAATGTGTATGGTATGTAGGTAGCAAGTAGTAGTCAGGATAGCGCAGGTGGATGGATGAAAAGGTGGATTTCCTAGGATAGGTAACTAGGTCGGCTCAGCTATCCATGAGCCACCCACTAGTTTCTCCCAAATAGGAAACGCTCTATAGTTCCATCGGGCCAGCGAGGCCAATAGGCGCGCGGATACTGTTCTAGCAACTGTCCGGGGCGAGCTGATGGCTCGAAATGGTCAAGTTTACCAGCATGAGGCCGTCTGAAATGCAACCCAAAGAATGCCATGAACGAATTACTCAGGTATTCACTTGTCCTGTATATTGCGAATTTCCAGGCTGAGTCAAACACGGAGAAGCCGATAGACATTTAGCAATCAAGGAAACAATAATTCATCAGGTCACATACCAAAAGAAACCAAGCAAATCGATCCATCACTACTACTCTAACCTGACCTGGTTGGCGACTTGACATGCCAGATTAGGTGGGTAGGATAATATCCGATGCTGATAATCAAGTCAGATTTGAAACCAGGATATGACATACAACATTGCTTGCTTATTTGGGATTGATTGTCCAGCTCGTCCAGGTTTATTGCATTCCAACAAGGCTTATTACAGCCATTGCAGAATCATCCGATGTATGATGCATCTCCTTTGGATCAAGAACCAGGGAAATCGTCAGTTGACTGCAGTGAACCTCTTTTTTTAAATAAAAAAACCCAAAAAAAAAACCCCCAACATAAGCGTTATCGTTATGTGGCGTCACACTCTATCCTATCCAATGCATGACGCCGCTCTAAGGCCGCTGAACTTCACTCCCAAGTCCCAACCAACGTGGTATCGGGTGCTATTCAACTGTCGCTACCGTTAGTCTGCGAACTTCCCATCGTTCGCCTTCTCAACGTTCGCCTCCCCCATCGTCTTTAACACGAACTCATCCGCTTCCCGCTCCCGCTCCCACGCTTACTCCCACTCCAGAAATGACTCCATCGACACTTTTGTCCAGTTGCTGGATTGATTGGTCCTTGCATGTATTGCTAGTCATCCCCTTGGAGGCTTAAACGGGAGCTTGCCATAGGTAGCCAGCCATCTGAAATTCAAGGCCATTCCCCGTCGTGTCAGGGACCCCCCTGCACACTAGATCCGATCGACCGGAAGGATAGCTTTCAAACCAAGTCTATCAAGCCTCTTTTCCACCCATACGATGTCAAAAAGTTGTGACAACATGGCAGAAAATCTTCAAGTGCTAATTGAGAATTGCCTTGAACAAGCCTGTCTTCTAATTTGGACCAAATTTAGAACCAAGCTAGCTACAGTAACAAACCTTGCATAGTCAAGTAGATGGAGGTGTTAGCTGCCAGCCTCATCTTCATTTGCGCCTGTTCCTAATTAGTCTCATAATGGAGAAATATTGAGAAAATATTGGTGTTGTCAACAGCCTACTATGACGGCACAGGGACATGACCCACCACCACCTGGCATATTTTTTGTTTTAGCCCCATCGTGGGCTTTTTGTCTTGGTTAGTCGCTTGGCGCGAGGCATACTCGTCCTCGATTGGGTCATCAGGCGCGCAGGTGTCAGTTGGCCAAATAGAAGAGGCTCATCATTTCTATTGCACATGGTTAGGACGGCTAGTGACACACTGGATATGGACCCGCGACTACGACGGCATCCAAGTTCCCGATCTTGATAATCCATCCCCCTGCATTGGCCTTGTGATCCATGCTCTTGGGAGCAGCACGCCGTCCCTGCTGCAGCCCGCGAATCAAATCTCTAATCCCTCGCGACAAAGAGCACCGACCTTTCCATTGTCGCAAACTGACAATGTTTCAATGCATGTTCCATATCATTCTCTCCACTTGTTCAGTCCTTCTCCGCAATAGCTTGTAATCGGTCGTCAATCTCGTCCTCGGTCAACGTTCTGAAGCCCGAGTAGGTTCCCTCCTCACCATCAGGTCGGGGGCCACCCACGATACCAATCTCAATCTCCCCCTTCTTGAAATCCATGCTCAGAACTGTGCTCAATGTCGTAATGGCAAGCTCAACAACCTCCTCCCAAGAACCCTCCGCATGCTCCTTGTTACGGAGCTTCTTCTCAAGGTGGTTCAGCGCCTCCTGTTGTTTCGGACCAGCCGCAGTTCCCTTGTAACCAATGTAATATCCAGCAGGGTCGCACTTGAACAGTTGGGGGCCGTATTCCGAGTCGAGTGAGATCAGTGTGGTCGCAACGCCGTAAGGTCGCATATAAGCCTGGTGATAAAGTCAGCTTGTGGTTGGCCATAATTTCTATTGCTACATGATGCTTACCCGCTGAGTATAGACTTGGCTGATATTGGCAAGACGCTTGGCCAGGGCATCAGCTGGCATCTCGTAGCCGTACTTGTATCGAAATTCAGCAGCCTCGCCCTGGGCTCTTTGAGCGAAAGCTCGGGCATCTGCGATGGATCCTGTGATGACGCAACCAACCGAGGGAGAGAGCTGGAAGATATGGGTGACGGAAGCAGGGTCCATGAGCTTGTCCTGTAATCTTGATCAGCACCCATCATGAAGACTTTCAACATTCTTATACATACGGGAACCTTCTTCTGAGACAGGACGACAGCACAGTCCTTGCCCCTCACACCGACGGACATGATGTTGGCCGCTGTGATCGCCTTGAAGGCGTACTCTGTTTACAATATCATATCAGTCTCAATTCCAGGTGTCCGTCAACGTCATCGGTAAAGGGAGCATCGTGGGGTATGGCGGATTTGGGGGTTCGGGGTTCGCATACCAACTTGGTAAAGCCGACCATTGTCAGCGAAGATGGTAATGTGTCGATCGTATGCGCCGGCTATTGAATTACATGTTAGCTTAGAGATATAGTGGATGGATTGTACATCAGCATGAGGTACGTACCCGACATTGTGAGGGATTCGTGGTGTTGATGTTCGAAATCAGATGAAATTAGAAAACGAAGCTCAAGAAGAACCTATCCAGTTCCAAGTGAGGGGATATCGAGGTGATGGTTGACGTTGTGGAGGTCGAGGGGAGCTATGGCGGGTTGAGATAGTCGACGCGTTGGCAGGAGCTTGCCTAGAGCATGAGGCAACGGAAGCTCAATGGAAGGCTGAGTTGGTGCCTCGTTGGTATTATGTAATCCTCAGGCACGATGCAAGGTGACACAAAAGACGGACACTGTCATGGCGACCGAAAAGTAGTGTAGTGCAATTGATGATTAACAAGACGAATTGGCTTTGGAATATCTCATGCATTTGAATGACTTCATTAAAGTTTTTATTGGTTTTATTTCTATAAAAACAAGTATCTTTCGGTGATGAGTCCGAATTACTGCAGCTTCGGGAGCTTTGTATAATTATGTCCCCCAAGAGCTCTCCACTCTTATCGTTATCTACCAGAATAGTCATGATAAGCTCCACTCTCGATAATTCTCAAGATCCATTTAGAAAAAAAGTTACTGCCAACATCCAATCCTGAAAGATCTGGCCCGCAACAACACGACTTTGCATATCTTCCTTTGCACTTGCGCTACGCTAAGAAGAGGATCCTGCAGCCATTGACAACTCACATTCCCTCTCTATTCTTTACGGCGCTGTCATTGGCTCTTCAAAAGTCAACAGAGAGTCCACCGCTCACCCAGCAGCTAGAAGAAAATTCAAGGACCCTTGGCAACTACAGTAAAGATTTGAAAAGGTTGAAGAAAACATAAGAGACAGTTGAAGGTTTCAAACTTGAAATTGGCATTGCGCATTCTTCTCACCTGTTTCTCATATTACTTCCGTCATCTAAATCGCTTCAAAGCCATCATTTCACAATGTCCGGCCAAGTTCCCGCTTGGAAGAGATTGGGCTTGAAGCTCAAGCAGCCATCTGATGCGCCTGAACCCAGCTTTGGGCACCCAACCAGCAGCTCAAACACACCCATAAAGAGGAAGTTCGACGCCCCGCCGCCTTCCAGTTCTTCTCAGGCTGCCAAGCGACAGAAGTCAGTATCCTTTGCTGATGCGCCATCCAACAACAATCCCAAATTCTCCAGGACACCAGCAAAGCCCGCTAAGCAGAGCAAGGCCAAAAGCAAAGGACCCGCAAAGAAGCCTAAACCACAGGTTCCCACTGACCTCAAGCCTGCACTCGAATACTTGAGTCTCTGGAAGACTGCTCGCGACAGCTGGAAGTTCAACAAAAACCATCAGTCAAACCTTATCAAGCACGTTTTCGATGCCGATGGAATCCCTGCTTCTGACATTGAAACCTTTTATGACTACATCCAAGACCTGAAGGGTTTCGTAAGAATGCGCCTTCGAGAGACTGCTTGCGAGGTTAGGGATCAGGATCAATCCGATGGCGCAAAGGCATTCCCTGAAGGAACCAAGGATTTGGAGGCTACTCAGCAACGATATGAAGAGGTCCTCGCCAAGTACCTGAGTCAACCTGTGGGATCTAAGAGGAAGGGCTTCACTGAGGTGGACTATCTCTCGGATTCAGAAGAGGATGAGGTCATTGTCCGGCGACTTGTCAAGCGCATGAGAGCTGAGCTTGTCATTGACGAGCTGTCTGACAGCGATGAAACCGAGGTCACCACCACATCATCACAGACAATTTCCTCTAGCGACAGCAACGCCACAGCCACCAAGAACACCGAGAAGAGTGTGAAGCCTGATGGCGTACCTGGAAAGCGTCGACGAAAGCTCCGCGTAAACGTGGACGACAGCGACTCTAGCAGTTCTGAGTCCGACTCTGACTCAGACGACGATGATACCAGCAGCAGCGGAAGTTCATCTTCAGAAGACGAGTCAGAGAAGAAAGCGCCCGTAGCTGCGCGGTCTTACCGAAAACCTGGCGAGGAAGACTCGAGCGATTCTTCGTCTTCTTCAGATGACGCGAGCTCGGACGACGGCTCGAGTGACGACTCAGACTCTGAATGAGGATTTAATGATACCCGGCTATTCAGTACATAGGAATGAGGGTTACGAGATTGGATAGACTGTAAGAACCATATTTGAGTACTATTTCTATGTGAGATACCCTCAACACGTTACTCTGGATGTCTGTTAGCTTAGCTTTTTGAAACACAAAATGGGGAACTAGATAGATGCTCTGGCGAGCAATTAATGCAACTGAATATGCGTCAACGCACGAAATTTACTGTATTCAATCTAAGCATACAGTTTGGTGAATCCTGTCTCAGGTGGTTGAAGCCAGTTCTTCGCATCGTAATCCCTATCCTGTTCTTCGATGATATGGAAAGTGTAGATAATTCTTCCCTTTTGACTAGTGTTTTTCTCACTCTTGTGCAACAAGTTGCCGTGAATGAGAACCAAGTCACCGGCCTTGACCTCTCCAGGGACATAGTCATGCTTGTCTTCTGGCTCGTCCTTTCCATAGCCATCTGTCGCGGGGAACCTTGGCCCATCATTATCCACCATCTCTGTACCTGCGTTACCCGCCTTGCGAACAAGCCTCTTTTCTATAGGCGCCCAGCGATGCGAGCCTGGCAAGAAACTGAGACATCCGTTCTCAAGAGTGGCATCTTCAAGGGCGTACCAGAAGCCCACGGCGGAAGGAGGGTTAGTGTATAGGAAAGTAGAGTCCTGGTTTCATTGTGAGTACATGGTACAACAGGTTAATCAGGGTATCGACTCACCTGATGAGGTGGTACAGCACCACCTATCTCTGGCTGTTTGCAGATGACCATGCTTTGCAGACATCTCGGATCCTTGAAGCCAAGACTGCGCGCCACGGCGGGTGGGCTGACCTTGCTGGTATCGTGGTCCAGCAGGCGTGCAAAGGGAGGAGACAAAGTGTGGAGATAATGGCCAATCTTGTTTACAGCGCGAGCTTTGGGCTTTATGAGATTTCCTTCGTCGTCGAAAGCGTCTTCCTCGAAGAAGAATCGAACCTTATCGCCTGAGGTCAGGAAGTAATCGTCGCCTACATGATCACGTTTCTCACCCGTCGAGAAACGCGTAAGAGGGTGGTCATCCAGAGAGAAGTTCTCCAGAAGGTTCTGCGTTTCGTCTAGAAGAGACTTAACAGTTGAGCTGGAGAGGGCACCAGGGAGGATAAGGTAGCCATCTCGGTTGAAGGCCTCTAGCTGTTCCGCCGAGAGACCCGGTGTGTCAGTGGTCATTGTGGAGGTTGAACTAGTATTTGGGTATGAGAGTAAGAGATTATTGGTATAAGAAAACTATCTTGAAATATCTGTGTCGCACTTTGTTGATCTGTAAGCCGAGGTTGAATGATGATGAATGGGGGTTGATAAGAGTTATACAAGGTGGGGTGGATATACCCCGCCTACATCACCAGATGCCTCATATAGTAGCAACCAACTCAACAAGAATGGCAAGCTATTTTTTGTGATTTGGAAAGTATAGATTCACAGTTATGTTATATTTCGTATTGTATTGCCCAGCATCGGGAACGAATGTGTGGACTTTGCTGCTTTAATTGTGGAACAAAGCACAAAATCCAGCAGGTTGATCCAACCCAGTATAAGTCGCGGTAACTTCACGGGAGTAGTTCTAGTATTCAACATTATAGAGAAAGTTTCTAGAATTTCCAGATACAATCGGAAATAGAGTATATAATATTCTAAACGGTTTCCTACATCTATACCGAGGTGACTGCGGCGGAGCCCCTCTACATTAGTCTAGACCAGCTCCTCTTATTATGTAACATCAGACAAAATGTCAAGACTGTTGTCTCATTAGACATACATATCCGGCAAGGATGATAAAGTAGAAAACCTATGCGTTCAAAGACCTGAGCATTGGTCGCGAATGGGCATCGCCTAAGCATCGAGCGGGTCCGAGAGGAAGTCGTAGCCTTCCTCGGGAGGAAGCAGGTATGCTGAGAAAGCAATACCAGCAGCAGACAACAGACTAATAGCGGCTCCGACGGTGCTGAGGTAAAAGGAGGTATCCAGATGCCAACCCGGGATAGTAAACTGATCGTCATGGTCATAAAGGTATGCCTGACCTCGATTAGCTGGTGTACCAAGATGAACCTTGTATTAAGGATACGCACCACAATAGAAATGGACACAAACTCAACCACAGATACAAGTGTCAACATGGCGGCAGCAAAAGGCCATCCTGTCTCACGCTTGTATTTGCCTCCACTCATGATGACAACAAAAGTCACCAGACCGCCCAGACACAGAAGAGTTGTGAAAGAGGCCAAGAAGCCTACAGTCCTCCACATGGAACAGAAGTATCGCTCTCCCCCTTCGCAAAGATCCTTGGGAGGAAAGTCTCGACAGTACGGGTCATCCAACGTCGAACAGCTTTTGTGTAGACCAATGTGCCTCTCGATAGTCTCGCCCGTGGCAGAAGTGACGGAGTAGGTCAGCCAGTTTGGCAGCCATATCGGAACCACAATCATAACCGTCGCTATTTTGTGTGTTAGTTGGTGATGATAATTTTGGTGGATTCTGAAGCATCTCCATACGCCTACGTCATTGAAGGCGCGCTGTGGCTACAGAAGATGGAATAGTTTAACGTACCAGCTACAAAAGCCGCCAGGGCCGTTGTGTAGACTGAGACTCGCGTCATGGCGTATAAGGTTCTATTACTTCCAAAGACTGTGAAGCGACAGATAATGGGTTACAGAATGGTGTGGGATAGATAAAGGAAGAAATGTCGATGCCTGTCTGCCTTTGGTTGCCTGCCTTGAAAACAGCCAAGCCAGGTCCAGGATAGTACTGCAGCATGTGAGTGGTTGATGCCAAGTTTCATTAATGTATTTGGCGGGGATCCAATTGTGGCTTAGTTTCCGGTAAGCAGGGAATTATCAAGGTGACCAATGGTTGTGATGATCTCAGTTATCGTGCCACGAGGTCAATTGATAGACTAAGGATACAAATGCATCGCAAAACCGTTAAGAAGTAGTCACTAAACAGCAAGGTAGTGCTCGATCAACCTTTTGAAAATTAATCGGAGTGTTCATAGTATATTGATGGAAGTGTGAGCTGTACATACTAAGGTAATATATGGGAAGTGGTTTGAGGACTACAAGTTTATCTCTAAGAAATTCAAGTATTGACCTCAACTAATAACACAAAAAGAAGTATTGTTCAAGACACATTATTGACAGTCGCAGACACACTCTAGTTTCAAAACCTAAAAAATAAACAAGACAGTAGGTTTCAAATTAGCTAACTGTCCAGGTTCTGATCCTCTGTACCTATCTGCCAAACGAATGCTGCACAATTTGGAACAACATGCCGCAACTAAACCCTCCAAGTCAATGCACCAAAACACAACCAGGTATTGAATCTTTGTAACAAAACGCCCAACAAAACACCTATAAGTAAATATAAAAGAAAGGACAGAAGTCAGTCAATGTGTATTTTGGCTTTATTTCCTGGTACCCTGCTCGGTAAAGTCGGCGTCGCTAAGACACTCGGCCACGACAGGGTTTTCGAAAATGTGCTTTTGCAAGTGACCTCCGAATAGAAGTCTCATCATGTCGATTCGGGAAGAGAGCGACCACGAATCGATTACAGCCACATAGCTGCCGAGGCGGAGCTTGTGACGGTACCCGAACTCGACGACACCATCCTCATTAGGCTTGGAGGCAAGACGTTCGCCCTTTTGGGGAGTGTACCCAGCGGATGAGTATCCAGGGCCTACACCCTTTTCTAGGGAAGTGATGGCGCTGATAAGACTGTCTCGAAGGTCGCGGCGATCCTTCTTGGATACAGACTTGGAACTCTGCTTGGCAAGCTCTGACATGCGGCCTGTAAGCTTCTCTGGGTTGACAGGAAGGTCCCATGACTCTCCAGTCTCCTCCTCGTGAGTTCGTGCAGCCTCGAATATCAGTGCGATACAAGCGGAAGCGTTGGTCTGAACTCCAACGTCAACGCTGTCGAGTTGTTCATAAAATCCGTCCAAGGCCATGGTAGCCGCATACGAGAAGTCATCGACATGGCTAGCGACAAAAGCCCAGCCTCGTAGGGCGGCCGCGACAATGAATCCGTTATCAAAGGAGTCGATGTTATCGCCATCAGACTCGACAATGGCGTACAGGTAGTCGAGCAACTCAAGAGCCTCTGTCTCGCCACCACCACCGTAGAGGGCAGTGAAGCACAGCGCGTAAATGCCAAACGCCTTGCACTCCTCATCATCGTCGTCGGCTATGATCTGCTTGAGAGTACCTTCGGCATGCTCATAAACGTTGACATCCTCAGAGCAACTGAGTGTCAGGAGATACGCCTGAAGGTATAGCAGTCGCTCTCTAGCTTCCATACCACGGTTGGCGCCACGAACGAATAGTTCGGCAAGCTCGTTGGCAGACTCATCAAGCCACTCGTGAGTTGCCGGCGCAAACCGATGTCGCAGAACCTTGATGTAGAGTTCCAATAGTTGCGTTCGGGCATCGCTATTGTTGTGCTTGCGATCCTGGAGTTCCTCCATAAACTTCTTGGCGTCAAAAGTGTTGGTGCCGTCTTCGTTCGTATCGACCAGAGAGCTTGCGGATGCAATGCTCATGGTATCGTCGTACTCGAACTCATCTTCACTCTCGTCAGAGGCTGCCCTACTGGGAGCTGCGGAATGCGCCGGTGACGTAAGAAGCGAGGCGAAAGGGGAGCCACGGGGAGTTAGGTTGGCAGAAGCGCGACCTGACTTGATGGCCTTTTTGGATACAGTCTTCCCGTCACCCTTAAGGGCCTTGACTCGAGCGTGGTTCATCATTTTGCCAAAGGTTTAGCTAATTGACTGGGGGAAGCCCAAGAATAGAGTGTTGGTTGCGTGAACGCAAATGTGTTTAGGTTCGTATAAGTCGGCGAGGAAGACTTGCAAAGTTGTGCGCGAGTTTTGTAACAATCAAGAAATATCAAGCTATTCAGCAAGAGATCCTCGTCGAGGTGGAAAAATTTGTCACTCGGGTATGGTTTTAGACCTGGATCGATTGGTATGGGTGTAGTATACGGCGGTTTCTGTGGTTTTATAGGCGTATCGAGGCATAAAGTCCATATGGAATTCCGAGGGACGAGTTTAGTAAGAAATCGGAGATAGGTGTTAGTGGAACAGTAGCACCTTGTGGTAGTTATAAGCAAAAAAAGCGAGGGAAAGGAAAGGAAAGGAATGATATGGATAGCGATGAAGATTTGTTTAAATCCAGTGAGAACCGGGCTGTGGCGTGGCGGAAGTGCATGAGCTGCCCTGCCCGTGGAACAGTGGATCAGGCGCCGCTGAAAAATTCCAGGGCTTTTAGTGGCGACCTGAGATTTTGGACGCCTGGGCGCAAAGCTTACTTGATCAAGTACCTTATGCAGGTGTAAGTACAACGGCTAAAATAGGGTTAGCGACCCATGTGCCTGGATCTCTTTGGTTCTTCTGCGCACTTCTGGCTTCGCACATTTTGTCATCTACCAGAGTCTCATGAGGTTTCTGAAATCATATCACATGCGGTTCCTTAATCCTAACACCATATGACAGCATCTGTGGGCATCCCCAGAAAAAGGGACAAGGAATGCTAGTGCCTCGTCCCGCTTTTTGTTCCACTCACCCGCTTCTCTCCACCTAATGACCCTTGTCTCGGTATCGTCATTGATCATCACTTAACGCGTTTAGTCCTTTGCTGATAAGATGGCTTCAATCAGCGCGTTGTCCTATAAATACCTGAGCAATGTGGACTTAATCTGTTATGCACTACATATTTCGTGATGTATTCCTATATCTGAAGAGGTACCTAGTCATCCAATTTCAGAAAATGGTGGGATGAATGATCTCAGGCCGAGGTCCAACAAGGTTACCCATGGAAGGTAGACGGACAGCTGATGTGAAACCCAAATAGGAGACGGAAGGTGATGGTGGAAGAACTAACATGGAACGATATCCAAACCGTGATCCAACCCCGGGGACTAATAATAAGAGTCCAATTATGTACGTGCCACTATTTGCTGCCCGGTTGGGTAGGGTACCTGCTGTGTTGACGGGCTGCAAGAGCAACAAAGTTGAGCCAAGTTTCGGATAGTCTGAGGCGTTGAGAGTCTGTGCGAATTCCTGAAAAGACGAGTTACACTATGAACAGAGAAACCAAGGCATGGAAGTCATAACACAACTTGAATAAGCGAGGGCCATGATGACGATGAGATGGATGCTTTGTTGGCGAAAGCATTGACGGTGACACTACATTGTTCCTCGCTGACTCACAATACACAAGTTCTGTTCCGGAAACCGTAATATTCCAGCGTTATAGAGGTGGTTTGCCCCATTGGTACCTTAGTAGGTAGGGTATTTGAGTGATAGGACATATTGCCCTGTTTTCACAGTGTATGTTGATTTCAGTCAAAAGTGCAGACGGGCAGCCCCTCATCACCCCAAGGATAAGCATGATAACGCAAAGGAGTTGAAATGGGAACCGAGCTTACGACACACAGTACTCTGCAGCCATTTAAAGCACTTCACCATAGGACGTATCGCCTTATCGCCGGTATCCATCTCGGCTCTGATGCAGTGGTTGAAATGATTGTAGACGCGGGGTTCGTAATGGAGCCCATCGCTCCATACTAACAGTCATGTGGTCATTTTTGGGCATGCTCCTGCGGCAATATCTCGAACTCAGCAGTGGCTGATACAGTGAGTGTAAGGCATTCCGTCAGCCGCTCCAAGCCATTCATTCTAGTACGATTTCAATAATGATTCAAACCTTTGATATCTCTATCTATGACCCTTTGATACAGTTACACTATCCCAGGTATGGGGACTTTGGCAAATGACATCCAGCACTTCAGCCATGGCTTAGTAGGCCGAATAATATTTGATGAGAAGGCAAGTACTCGTTAACCAGTGATGTTGCTGCCATCCTGTAGTCCAGAGTCGTGGCCCAAGGTGTCTCGGTAGCGCGGGCACAGTGCGACCCACTCCCTTAAAGGGAGGCTTCCATTTAGACCCTGAAACCAAGGGTTGAAATTCAGTGATACTCCTGCATCTTCAATCTTGAGCATTAACTTGCGTGTAGATGCTCAAGATCTACAACCCTTTATGTTTAACTTCTCTACATTCGTTGATTGCGAATTCAAATCTCGAGGTGCCCTTTTACACTAAAAACACTGGCGAGCAACCTGAACATCAAGGTCACCAAGCCTGGCGGGGTTACTCCTCCCCTCACTAGTGTCATTAACTTTACCTCCGATAAGCCGCTTATCTACCTACTGGCTGTCTGTCACCTGTCTGCCTGATACGGCAGTGACCTTACACTGTTGCCCCACTTCTATTTCACCTTTCCCAGGCCTTCCTGCCAGCACCTCTCGGATCACCTTCATGCTGCTTGCCTTGCACCTTGCTTCTTCTATTACTGTTTCTTCTTTTTAACACGCACTCTCTCTTCATTCCACAAACATCGCGACTCTTTCTTCTTTTGCCCCTTTTTTAAACTTCTACGACTCGTTACGCTGTATATCACTGGCACCGTACCCACTTCCGCCTGCAGATTGCCAGGTGTGTGTAAGACACCCTGCACCACGCAAGCAAGATACCCCTAACTCTACAACTTCGACAAAGTTTGACTGGAAAATTGGTCAGCATGGCGGCTCCAGAGTATCGTGATGAAGGTAAATTCGAACTCAAAAACAGAAACACTCGAGTATGCTCCTCCGAAGTCTCATGTTAACTCATGATCGCAGTCTTGATCACGCTCTCGAGCGTGAATCCTCCCCCGGACTTTGCGTTCAAAAGACGTCACATTTTCCTCAGCAAGAAAAATCCTACGATCCAAATCGGCAGAACAAGTAAGAGAAAGACATTTCTTGAAGCTGGCAAGTGCAATGCATGGTTCGACTCGGCAGTCATGTCCCGAAAGCATGCTCTTCTTACACTCGACGCCGAAAACCAGGTAGGCTTTCTATCAGCTTACACTTTTTATGCGCTGACTCTTTTTTTTTTTTTTAGAAAGTCTATATCAAGGACACAAACTCTCTGCACGGTACATATAAGAACGGCCTCCGCCTCGAAAGAAATGAGGACGCAGAGATTTCGACAGGAGATGAACTCATGTTTGGTACTTCTATTGACAGAGGCATGGAGAAGTACCCACCCACAACACTCGAGGCCACTCTTAAGTACGGGCCTTTGGAGTATGCTCATATGTTTCGTCTGATAAACCGCCCAGCTGACTTATATCATAGCCCTGAGCACCGTGGAAACACTTTCCGGGTACCCGATGAAAGCGACTGCGAGGACATGAGTAGCGACCAGGACCAGGTACAAAACAGCTGCAAGATGCTGTACGTGAGAAAAGTCCGCCCTGCAGCCCCTGAAGTGCTATCACTCAATGATTCTACGATCGACTTGACGCGCGACGAAGATCAATCTCTGCTTCCCAAGCTGCGAGATGATGCACCTTGCCTTCAGCCTGTGACACTCCCAAGACGGGAAGAAAGTCTTTCTCAGCCGATCTCTAACGATGCTTCCATCTCTTCCGATAAGATCGGATCCTGGTACGATGATGAGAACGAAGACGGTGATATGGATGACAGGCAAGATGAGGAGATGGGAGAAGTTTCCCACATGGACCAGTCCACATCTAAGGATGCAGGCGACGACGTTTCAGTGGCTCATTCGGAATCTTCATCCGTGTATGGTATCGGCGACAACCAAGATTCTGAGTCGGCAGACGATGGCTTTGACGAACACGGTGAGTTCGAGGAAGGTATGTTGGAGGACCCAAGCTATATGGCCTATTTTAACCTTTTCAAAGACAGCATTAGCATCGATTCAACTGCCTCGGCAAACAACGACGCAGAAGCAACCAGCAACAGCCCTGCACCAGTGTCAGTCCCAAGTGCAAACTCTGGTACACCCGAACAGAAAAATGACGATGTCACTGAAAAACAAGCTACAAAGGTGGTCAGCCAGCCCGAGTTTCCTAACACAGTCGAACTACTGAACAAACCCGACTACACCAACATGAACGAATTGTGGCATGTTCCTGCGCGGTCCATGTCAAATACCACTATGACAACACCTCTTTCACTGCCTTCAATCTCCGCATGGACTTCGCAACCACTCAACTTTGAACCCAACAAGCCTCAAGCTGTAGTTGAGACCATGGGCAGAAGTACCGGAAAAGCTGAGTTCTTTGCTGCAAGGGAAGTCAACAAGGTTAATGCAGTGTTCAATCTTCCGTCATGGCCACGTCCACCCTTGGATAACTTCCCAACTACTGTGCCTGGTCACATGCAACCACTGAAAATCACTGAGCAACTCGCTCAAACCCCACATGTTGACAGAGTTGGTCAACTGCCCCCTTGTGATTTGACAGTTTCTGGGGCACGATTTCTCGACACTCCTGAAGGTCCCTTCCACCAGGCTGAGCCAGAGGTCGCCGATCATGGGCCTGTTCTGGATGAGACGTCTGCATTCAGTTTTGAGAAGAGCAAGAAGGCTTGTGCTGTTGAAGAGCCCATCGCCGATGCATCGGCCCACGCGGTGGCTTCCCAGAAGGCCCATCAGGAAGCAATTCACACTCAGAAGGAGTCAGCACAAACACCCACCGCGGCAGGGATCAACAAAGACGAAATAATCAAGGCCATAGAGGAGTTCTATGAAGCTCCCAAACCCCCAAAGAGAAAGGCCGAGGAAATCTCTGAGCTCATTGCTGAGGAAGAACTTATCGAGTCCGACGAGCCCCTGATTTCTCAGCAAGCTACATCTCGACCACCCAAACGGGCCGCAGGCTCTCTTCACCGGGAGACACAAGTGGCAAACACACCTCCGCCACCCAAGCGTCTTCGTCGCATGGCCGAGGTCGTAGGATACGCTACGCTTGGTGGTGTTGCTGTCATGTCAGCGCTCATTGCCACAGCGCCTGCCCTTTAACTACAGAATGGTATTACCACTAAGGAATTACATTACGCTTTGTATTTTGGTTTGGGCGTTCGGATTAAGTGACCAAGGGATGGTTTGGAGGTCGCTATAGGTTTCATGCCTAGATTACGGACAGACTAATTTAACGGTCTACGATAGTTGCTTGTTACGGGGTTCGGCATATCACGAGGCCGCATTTCACATGTCCTTATGTATGGATTGACTAGTATTTTCTGAAACTTGATAAACTTTGCACATGAAGTCCTTGAATGGTATTCGTTAAATTAAATGAAAGTAATGAACTTGGTCCCAGGGTTCCCTCTCTGCACCAAACGCCAGTCGTTCGCCATAAGCTCTCCAGGTTTCAACATATTAGACAATTTATTACTGTACGTTTCCATTCATCAAGCTTTCGAGTTCCCACGGACTAAGTGTACTCCTTCGCCGTGATGTTTTCTTACTCGTTCGACGAGCACGGCGTCGCTTCTCTGGCTTCAACTGGTCATCAGCCGGCACCGGATCTCTCTTTACAGGATCTACATTCTCAAAATCGCTTCTTTTCAACTCTGGTTCCTTGGCTGGGGGATCAGTAGCCTGAGGTTCGGGCTGGGATGAAGCGATTTTGGGTTTTTGGACACCGCGGGTGCTTCGTGCAGTACGGAGTTTAGCTCGGACACGAGCAGCATCGGCCTCACGTTCTGAGGCGGCTAGTTTGGCGGCGATGTTTGCCATTGTGAGAGGACTTTGTTGAGGAGCGGGTTCGGTGTTCCTTGGGAGAGGTAGACGAGATGCGGTTCGACGAGGTGAACGATTAGGCGAGCCCTGGTTTGTGTCGTTCTGGTCGCTGCGCTGGGATCCTTCTCGACTGGGCGTAGAGGGATTTGCCCCGGGAGCAGCGTTGGAAGATCTAAGAAGCGCTTCTTCAAGTGATGAGCTTGACGAGACACGATCTCGAGCATCAGGATTGAATTGTATAGGAATTGGAGTCTTGTTGATGGGAAGATCCCAGTTATCCTCTTCAGCTATGGTGGTAAAGTCTCTCTTGCCTGGTTGCTTGGATCGATGAGAGCCTCTGTTTCCTGCAGAGGCGGAATCCCTCAGGGGACTTAGTTGAGGGGGTTCAGGGAGTGGTGAAGATTCTTGCTCCCGATGGTAGAGGGGAGCGGCGGTGGATTGTTGGAGGATTTGCACATTAGGCTCGTCAACATCGTAATCGTCGATTGGTACGTCGTAATCAGATTCGACATCACTTTCAAGGCCGTTATCGTCGTCATCCGGCTCTGACTCTGGAACAAGCTGCACACTTGGGGCGCAGCGAGACGGGCACGGCGAGTTCATATGCATATCTTCGTCTTCCTCCTCAGCGACTGCAGAAAGTCTTAGGCCAGACGCATGTCTTGTTTCTTCCACGTCTCTCACCCTCACAGGACTGAGACGCAGTCCCATTTGGAGCTCTTCGTCGCAGATCGGCCGTCCGTTGGCAGCCATGCGTTTTCGCCAGCCGTCAATAAGATGGACTGCTTCTGTCCAGCGGCTCTCCATCTTGACCCATCCGTCCTTGAGGCGACTGATCTCTTCTTCTCGAACCATGACCTCTTCAATTGGTACGAAAGAGGGATTCGTTAGGATGGTTCGCAGGTGGTCCAGTACAGAGTCCAGCTCTGCAGCCATGTCTTGCCATCCTTGTTGTTGAGTGACAAGGGTATCCTGGTTGTCATTGTTCCAACCGCTCATTTCTCGGAGTTTCTGCATCGTCTTTCGCATCACCACGAGAATGGCCTCGTTCTCCTCACTAAGATTCTGCGCCAGGTTCGCCAGGAATGCATTCGTCTCATTGTGTAGGTCGTAATCCTCTGCTGATGTGCTAGCGCCTCGTGTTGAAGATCTCTCATCGCCGATATCGCCTGTAATGGTAATAGATGTCACGCCGGGGTTGCCTCGGGCTCCTCGCGCGCGTCCAGCTTCGCTGAGCTGCTTCTTTAGGGTATCAATCTGACGATCTCTTCTGCGTACGTCTGTCGCACATGCAGCGCGTGTTTGAGCGACGAGTCCCTTTGTGCGGGCGAGTTCTTCTTTCAAGCCGCGAATAGAAGCGTCGGCGGATTTCATCTGGGTTTTGAGTGCGGCCTCGGAGGCTTCTGCGATATCAAGCTTCCTCTTGGCCTCGTTGTGTTTCTCTGTAAGTCGCGCAATGTCGTTTGTATGCTTGAGATTATCGGCGCGCAGAGTGCGCATGGTCGTGGATAGGGATTCGCGATGCTCTGCATCACGCTGAGGTGTGTTAGTTGCATACCAAGACTAATAGGGGACAACGTACGTCTCTTCTCAGTATTAAATCGTTCAGGACGCTCATGATACGTCCCATTGTATCTACGGCATCGTGACCATCAAAGGCCACACTGGCGAATTCGATGGTCTGGCCATCGCGTAGTAAACCTCTGGACAAGAGTTGGTTATTGATATACAGCGAAGCTGTACGAAGGTTGTCGGTATCGATCATTGTGGTGTGAGAGGAGCTGACTTCTGGGCGACGGGAAAATGATACACATAGCCTCCGTCGAATGCCCCTTGGAAAAAGTTGAACGTTGAATGATGACTTTTTGTCACCAATCTCTGCGCATCGGTAATTAATTAACTTGGGCTTGGTCCTGTACTGCCTGTCCACCTAAGGTAAGGTATACAAGCTCTGCTTTAATTGTTGTGGTGGGGAGAGCTGGTTGCTATGTGGGGGAAAAAGTAAACAATGCCCGAACCAATTGGAAGTCTGGAAAAGTGAGGCGGGCCTGAGCGACCGCGGCCAGCCAGGGTCATCCTTTTGACAGGTACCTAGACAAGCCAACGCTCGACAGGTGGCAATGCAGGTGCAGAGCTTTTCTTATTACAAGACATTAATTATCATCTCTAGTTTTTTTCAGGGTCATCGCCTGGGCCGAAAGTTCCACCCATAAGACTAGAACGCCTTCTCGAAGGGTATGGTTATAGTCATGATGGGGTTGAAACCAAACAAACATCCATGTTTACATCAACGGTTGACGGCAGTAACAAGGCCACAAAAACGGCCATGATGCATGGTGATAACCTAAATACTTGGCCAAGCTGTCTTCTTTTGTTTACATAGTACACACAACATGACACGAGCCAAAAAACAAAAAAAAGGTATGACACAATGGACTGTCACTTAGAACAAATCTCAAACACGGTGGACCCTGATCGAGTTTTGAAGCCTGAATCTATATCTTCATCTCTCCCCTTGTCTTGACAGGGTACACCCCGCATTGCCCGCCTTGATATCATCTTGGCCCGAGAGTGTTACAAAGAAAAATATTGGGTAGGAACCAAAGGCCCGAAAGCCTCGCCCTTATTGCCCAACGTACCCGTACTTCGTCTCGAGGACCCCTAGGATCCGACACAAACGCGTGCTCATCGTTGATCCAAGCGGCGGATAGAAAAACCCCTGCGTCACGTCGTGAATGGCGTAATCAGCAAGAGTGACTTAGCATGTTAACTCGTAGATTTACGATTTCGGTATCAATACGGAGATGATTTGAATCAGTCCTGTGAATATGTGGACATCCAAGTTTTATATGTAACACGGACAACTAATCTCGTCAGTGGTGATTCGCCAGTGAACCCAATAACAAAAGTAAAAAAATTCGTTTCAGACAAAATTGAGAAGATTGTTACACGGTCGTTTTCGGCACCCAGATGGGAGGCCAGAGAGGCCTCGCTACCCCATCATGCTTCGATGGCCCCGCGACGTCATCATGAGAGAAAAAGTAAAGCACTCGATTGTGACTTACATTAATAGCCTTCAGGCCAAACCACTTCAAGTCTCTGGCCGGAATTTGCCTCTCTTTTCCCGCATTGCATCCACCTTTCTCCTGTCGTCTTGGAACCTCTTCATCAAAGCCATCTGCTCTGCCTTGCGTCGCTCTCTCATCTGGAAGCGGTAGAAGTCCTTCAGCTCTGACTTCTTCTTGGTTTCCCTTTCGATCATCCTGCGCTTGGCTTCCTCGGCCTCGTTTCGGCTGGCAGGGGCTGCTCGTCCGCCGCGAGTCACTGTAACGAAGCCATCCTCATCAGGCTCGTTGCGCAGTCTCTTGGCCAGCTCAACAGCTTCCTTCTCCTTGCGGTTGAAAGAGGTAAAGAAGGCGTGGACAGCCTTTTGTGTCGCGGTCTTGTCAACGCGCGACAGTTGTAGATGCGATGCGATCCATGTAGAACCAAGATCAGGAACGTCGTCGGACAGATCGCTACCCCATGTGGGATACTTTTTGCTCTTTTGTAGTTTCGAAATAGCCTTGAGTACCAATTGCACACTCTTCTCGTCTGCTAGAAGAACAACAGCTGTGCTGCTACTGCGCTGTACACGTCGCAACCATATTTGTGGTAGCTGCGCAGCTTCCTCCTCGCGCTCCCTCTCTTCTGCCTCAACGTCTCCGCGCTTTCTCTTTTTTGCGAAACCTGCGACTTTTGCGGCTTGCTCAGGATCAATAGCCAGCGTTGTTCGCGATTCGTTCTCGAATGTGATAGTCTCAAATCGGCCGGCACCTACGAGCTGCGTAAAGATCGAGCGAAAGTGAGGTTCTGTGCTGTCCGCGGGAATGTTCTTAAGGAATAGACTTCGCGAATCGTTGGCGGTTGGGATCTTGGGCGCATTTTTCCGTATGCGAATCTCATGAATGGCGGTCTCTGGGTAAGATGCTGTCGCGGGGATCTTAACTGGAAGTACGAAGAACTGGTCTCCAGCTTCTTCCAGGGGAGCCATTGCGCTTGAAGTTTGGGGTATCAAAGGAATGTTCAAGTTAATCGTGCAAGATTGAGGGAGGTCCGGCTTGAAGCATCAAGAAAAAAAGTCTGGCTCCACTATAGATAAATACAGTTATCTTTGATAATTCGCACGGACTACTTACACCAGTTTCAGATGCTTTACACCTGTCAATTCGCGACGATTGTTACACCTTCTCATTCTTCTTGGAGCATATCTCCACCTCCTCGTCCTTTTCCTAATTCATAGATCACTCGGACGTGTTAACCACTCCGAACACCTTCTCCCCCTGAAAGTAACACGGGGCATCTTCATACATTAAAGCCGTTCAGGGACAACAAGAGACTTGACTGTCAAGAGGATAAGGGACGAAAGCAGTGGGTTAATTTATTACATACCAGACTAATTCTTAGTCTATTTACTTTCGTCTTCCAATCTTAACGCGATCTAGGCATACCGATCCGTTGCCTACTCGCAAGTATCAAGAAACAAGTAGTGCATTATCCAAACAGTAAAGAAAACCAACAAAAAGAGCCCCTGGCCCCTTCGCCAAGTACTCTTCATCTTCTTCATCCAACTTCTCAACCATGAGTTCACAGAAGATATCTATGAGGCGGTGAGTTCATGGTTCGGGTCGGGACAGTTGCTCGCCGTTGGACTCAGCATGCAACGCCTCCATGGTCATGCCCTTGGCTCTATACTCTGTTGAGAGAGACTGGGTGTATTTTTGCGCATGTTCTAGCCATCGGCTTCCTTCTCAGGGCAGTCAAACCTAATGTGTTATTGTCCGCAGCAGCAATTCGGACATGGGCTGTCGGGGCGTCTCGTGAGTTCCAGGAAGGTCGTCTTTGGTGTTGCGCTCGTGGTTAGGCCGGTTGGCTATAGTAGGAGGATCAGCAGCCGCATTACATATTTTACCAAAAGCACAAGAGACGAGATCATTAGGTTAGTTTATATAATTTAGACTAGACCTTTTAGGATGTTTACTCTTACATCCTAAATCTTGATGGTCAAAGCTTACAGCACTTCCTCTCGCAGGGCTAGCAGTGTTAGTGTTGATCATATTCAAATACAGGTAAGGTCTCACAGAGTGTCCCTTGTCCTCTCGCTTCCTCTTCTTCTACCCCTTGGCGCTATCTGTGGTCGGTCATTGTTGAGTTTTGTGTAGAGGTGATTTGGGTCTGTGGTTGTTTGGAGGAAGTGAAAACGACGTAGTTATTTAAAGAAAATGTATGATTTTTTAGTATATATAAGCAGCACTTTAGTGACTGCGTCACCAGCAGCAACGGCGGCAGCTGACAAGAGTGATGCATCAGTTGGCAATAATGTGACTTGATGATGGCTAAACCAATTTACTGCGGAAGAAAAGGCCAAGTTCGAAATAGTAGTGGAAGAGGAGGATACTATGGACCAATACCGATATATACAAATATAGGTAGGAAAGAAAGCAGCGCCTGCCTACAATGCAATAGCTAGCTGATTGTGTACTGGTATTCATGTGAAAACCCACTCTAGCAAACAGTATTTTTGTCTGTACTTTAGTTTTCAACCAAATCAAGTTTGTACTTGTGAGTATATGGCTCAATAATATTAGAAAAATCATGCCTATATGCTCTGTATTATGCAGCTAGGCGTTGACATGAGAGTGTCATTGCGGCATGTCGTTGAATCCCCTCAACTTATTTTTTGGACCCTGGCTGATCTCCACACATGGATCGGTAGTTAGGCACCCGATTTAGTTCAACAAGCAAACCAATCAGTATACCGAACAACGTTGACAGCTTGGCGCAACCCCATATTTCCGGGAATGACATGGCAGTGCCATCATTCGCACCAATGGCTGAGACTCCCCTGTCGTTCTTATTTTACTTGTATACCTGTACATATAGCGAGGGAAATCTTAAACTGTAGACATTGTCCCAAACCTACCAATATACTCATGTGCAATTGCTCATTGTGGTATCTTGGACATGAATGTATTAGAATCATAAGTTTTTGCATAAAACATAACATAATTTAGTCATTTTATGACACCTAAGGCATGCCATTTAGGTTATTTATCTTCTTGATTGTACTAATCGGAGGTCTTGAGCCGGGTTAGGCAGCCATATACACAAACGGCAGATGGATCAGATGAGTTTGATAAATCTGGAAGCCGATTGTTTTGATTGACTGCCTGGGTAGGTATAATCTAGTATTAATGCGAGTGATTCTACCTTCCCCTCTCACATCTCGTAGCAAACTCAGCAGCAACAGCAACAACAACATCGACGTCAACGTCAATGTCAACATCAATGTCAACATCAGACCCGCTCGCTCACACATACACACACACAACCTTCTTTAACTTCGAAATTGAAGAACCCTTTTCTTGGTAATAGTGGAAAGGTGACTGAAGAGCGTCAACTATTGAACGTCCCCGCCAATCTGGGAAACCCTCGACTCTTCTCTTTCAAGGACGGCGGTATCTGCAGGGATATCAACATGGAAGAGAGGCATTTACAAGCCGCCCGTGAACTGTTTCCGTCTATACGCCAAGGCACCGACTGACATCTTTTGAACACAAACGAAGACCCTACAACTGCGACACTATCTCTCGGAATCTCAAGGTCTATGCAGCACGCTTACAAGCTGTCGGTGGAATATTTTGTCCACATGCCTCACATGCCCATGTCGTCGATTGACATTTCCACAAAAACAGACTCTTCAATGCCGCTGGTCAGCGTGCTGCAAACCCAAGAGAGCTAACCAGATGACATCCAAATCAGGCTCGACAGTCATTCCACTTGGACAGCGGTCGCCACCGAAGTTACAAATGAGCGAACGGTCTACGTGAATGCAATGAATATAACAAAACCCCTCAAGGGTCTTGTTCATCGTAACACCTACATAACTGGCATATATTATTGGTGTATCAGACTGTGGCGGGGATAACAGACAGGTCGAAAAGTCGGCCAAAACATGAGAGCTTTAGGCCTCGACTGTTGATACTTTGTCACATACCTAGGGAGAGGTCCTTGGGCGACACGACATGTCAAGGGAAAAGGACATGCCGTCGCGTATGAATACACATGCAAAGCTGCCCCCGGAGAATTCTACCAATCAACAGAACGGGTGACTGTGTACGCAATATTACAGCAGCCTTCTACACCGATCGAAAAGAGTAGCTGTTTGAGTTCACTATCTGTCTCTTGACCTAGGACGAGACCAAGGAATGAGAGAAGATGGAACAAGCCGGTTTCCTATATAAAGACTCCTATAAGGTATGTTATTATTTATTCCTTGATATGGCTTATCAATAATTAACACTACTTGCTTCATACTTAGGCAATTAATCAAGTATTGAGTCGGCGATTCGAAGTACTTTCCGAATCTGCCATGCTCGACAAATTCTCAATCCTGTCAGTAAGAATGGCTGGAAATCTTTCCGATGCCTTTAAGCTGTTTCGAAAGTGACACCGCAATTCTCATCTGCCCTCTAACAAGATTCAAGACTGCATTGCATGCCTAAAGCTTCATCTCCATTGAAGGCGTTGCATTATGTTCACTTTGAACATTTCACAGTGTGGGTTACAGGTATTGATAGTTTTGTGGTGCGATTTTTGAAGTCTGACACTTCCCTCGGTATACTTCTGGTCGTTCATGATCCCCCGATAGGGGCCGCCGCAGTCAACGAGATCCTAGCTCTCTAGACACAGCTCCCACATTGCAACGAGTGCCCGGCTACAAACAAGTGGGTCTTCGAGCTCATTACCAGAGATGTGCTGTTAGAATCATCTCATCAATCCGAAGCTCCATCATCTTGACGGCGTGGGAATGATGATCATTGACGTCAAAACGATTCTGTTGGTTTGAAGCTACTGGTCTGAGATATCTCGGCCGGCAAATTCAACTCGGGCTTGAATAGTATTCATGGCTGTGCGGTTAAGCGGAAATTGCTCGAGTGACATATCTGAGGTCCTGGCTGGCGACATACAGACGCGCGGAGAGCTTGCAAATATGTTCACCGATTGCAGCCATAGTGAGATACGAAAATGAGTGATCTACAAATTGTATTAGTGTTGAGGATCTGATGGGCACTGTTGTATCTAACTAGAGATCCAGCAAACTGAAGTCTAGCAATACAATCGAACCTGTCTATCAACTGACCACTACAACTTGATCCTGCGACGTTACAATCACACAAAATTACTAAATAAACTTCAATAAAGGTAATAGAACCAACTGCCTTATCGTTTCCCTCAGAGAACCTCGTTCTCTCCATAGCTTCCATTCTAACCCATTTCCCACACAACTTGATTGCCTATATTTTAACTGTAGGTCTTTGTCGTTCCCTTTAACCTATTCCTTACTTTCTAATCCACTGCCTCGTGATACGAGTTTGTCTCATCTTCCGTTGAAGCTGGAAGATTCCGTACATGAGAGCCTCACTTGTAGGAGGGCATCCCGGTACGTACACATCGACGGGCACGACCTATAAAAATAGTTAGGATATAAAGTGTGAAGTATAGATTAAAATTAACTAACTCGATCACAGCTGCTTCGGTTAGTTTTGAGGTCTATAAGATGTCAGGATGATAGGAGGCTTACCCTCGAACGACAGCGTAGCTGTAGTGGTAGTAACCGCCACCATTAGCACAAGAACCCATGGAGATGACCCATCGAGGCTCAGGCATTTGATCGTAAACCTGTCGAAGAGCAGGAGCCATCTTGTTGGTAAGAGTGCCTGCAACAATCATAACATCGGACTGTCGGGGCGAGGCACGGAAAATGATACCGAGACGATCCTGATCGTAGCGTGGTGTGGAAAGGTGCATCATTTCGACGGCACAGCAGGCCAGACCGAAGGTCATGGGCCAGAGGGAGGACTGACGAGCCCAGTTGGTGACAGCATCAAGCGTGGTACTGTCAGTGTATGAGTTAGCCTCATCATGAACGGGCACTGGGCGGCGGTTTTTGTCGAGCCACGCCCGGACTTTTTGACGTATATACGTACAGAGCGTATTGAAGAGCGCCCTTGGGAGGAACCTCGCTAGGCAGAGGGACCTCTCGGCGAACGTTGCCTACACCAGTGGCTGATTGAGTCTGGAGGGCGCTCGCATCGCGGCGAGAGTTAGTAGTGAAGGCGGCAGCAGCGGTTCGGAATGGAATGACGGCAGTCGTAGGCTTGGCTAAAGTATCAAGCACCGTTAGCGAGGCATGTTGAATTGCGATGGCCATGTTCGAAGACCGAGTTATAAAACCCGCCTGGCCGGAGCTGTCGAGAGCACCCACCTCGGAGGGCCATTGAGGCCGCGGATCGCGTAGATGAAAGCATCGTGGGTGGTAGAATGATTCGGCAGACGAGGTTACCTCGATCGCACGATATCAGAGGAGGCGAGGAGGGGAGATTGGTGCGGACGTGGTCGACGGCGTTGGCAGAGCGAAGCTTTCTTGGTTGACCTTTTGGATGATTCGCCTCTTTGCTTGCCGAAGCGGAATAAGGCGATTCTGATTGGTTGGTGGCGTTCAAACAAAGGCCCGTGGATTAGCCGGGTGTGGGGATGGTTTGTTTGGTGATAACCTCGACTTCAAGAGAGTGAATCCTCAATAAAATATCCAGAAGATAAGTCCTGAATGATGAAGGATTAAAAACCCGAAAACAACTGAGTTAGGTTTTTTTCTTTCTTTCTTTTGGTTCCGAGCTTCATAATGGGTGGTTCGCCTCAGACTAAACCATCACGGGGTTCAAAAGGTTCTACTCTCAAAATCCATGACGTTCATATTGCCTCTAAATAGGGAGTCCGCCAGCAGACGGCAATTTTTTCAATTGGAAGGGTTTCCTAGCTTCTGGCCGTTTCAATCTAGTGGCGAACGTCTGTAAATGTAGTAGTGTAGATTAAGTCTTGGAGTGCAAGAAATGGATGACACAAGAGATAATATGCAGCATCAAAAGAGTCACTAATCTCGCCTCTTATGCCATTGATACTCGTTTTTTCGATACCCTGAAAACTGCAGATACAATTCTACTTTGTGGCACTGCTTCCAGATAACCAATTAATTTCTAGGAATCTCATGTTTCTGAACATGCATCTCGGTGTCGAAGCGAACTTGCGATGAGGTAACTCAAAGACCTGGCTGGCAGAATGGTTCTTACTGTGAGTATGAAGTGTGATTAAACAACTGAAGAAAAAAGGATGAAGAGAACTCTCACACCCCTCACCGTATGGTCGAGATTGGCCAAGGCTCAGGTGTGTTACTTCAAAGCACACACTGAAGATGCCAATTTTGAGGTTCACTGTCCAAGACTTGGTGATTCTACGTAATCTGCAAAGCCCAAAACTGTTTTTTTTTTTCCCTCACTCTGTAACTGATAGTCATAATGCATCAGTGTCCAAGATGTAATTAAAAGCCCTTCTCCCAAGACAGGCATCAGGGTATCGGAAAAAGTGGCCGTCAGGAGCATAAGAGACGATATAAGTAGGTTAGTTTATGCTGCTTAGGTCAAACCTTTAGGCTGTTTATTTCTATATCCTAAATCTTAGACGCCAACTTTTCCGGTACCCAGTAGACGGGGCTCAAACACACTTCACTTTTGCATATTGCATCAGTGTGGTGTGCATTCTGGCGCAGCAAGTACTTCACGCTTGAGTTTATGGTTAGTTCTACGGATAGCAGGCGGTTATTCCCAGAAGTGTCTAAATCAACCGCGACATGTTGACTAACGTGATCTTGTAGATCTTCCCCAGAGTTTGTGGCCCCTTACAGAAAAGGGGCAGTTAATTGACTAGCTTCATTTGAAGCCGTTGAAGTCAACGCGTGGTTGGCTCTGGTTTCCCTGTAAGAAACACATACGACAGGCTTTAATAGTGTTTGTAAATGAGTTTGATTTAGGTTACTGACAGGGCTACTAAGGTAACAGGGGTGGTAGTTCGCTTCGGAACCGGGGATAATTAGCTGCAGCTTCAATCACAGGTCGGTTATGCATAGATATTTTGGCAGGGTCGCAGTTGGTCAAGACATAGCCAATCGAATGAGCATGTTTAACCAAGCCTTGGGGATTCGCTGATTTTGCTCTGTCTAGGTTTCATACTACAAAAGGCTTGTAGTCTCGGTTGCTGCTCGCTTTGGCCATTGACCAAGGATTCGATGAACGGGGATGTAGTAAGCGACTCTGTGCTATTCGCGGTCGACCGTAATGACCGTGGGTGATTTGTATCAATAATTAAAAATCAAATGCCTTGGCCCCTGGATGAGGACTTCAAGTCACGCTTTCGGATTTAATAACCGGTTCTTGCAGGGATTGTGGTTATTTCTATCAAAAAAAGAAAGACATGTGTGGTTACGTTAAACACTGTTGGCCATGTCATGTCACTTTCTGTATGCAAATGGATAAAGGTCAGCCACGGGGCGCCAACGCAAGGCTAGACGCAGCTAGTTTTTTGATGTGCATGCAGAGCCGTGCAGTCTTTAAAATGCCGAGTTTAAGATGATGATATTCAAGCACCAAACTATTGTTTGACTGACAACTCTCCAGGACTAAAACTGCGGCAATAAGAGCATCAAGGACAGAAAGTCCCTAGGCACATGAATAGCATTCCAACCCCATCCAAGTCTCAGCCTGCAATCACTAACAAAATGCCAAGCCACCCCGCTAGGTCCGGATGCGGGCAGAGCAGTATTAGTTGCCGTTCTGAGACCTGTTCCCCCTTTCTAGCTGGATTTTCCCACCTCCTACGGCAAGTGGGTGGCTTTTGGGGAACGGATGGTACAACGTTTGAACATTGGGACAAGCTTAAACGCGGCAGACTGTTAATAAGTTTGTTGAATAATGAACCATATATCATGATATGAAACGCTGAATTAGTGTTCAAGGACCGCCTGTAAAGACAAACCTCTATTTTCAAGTCCTTCTCAGCACAATGGCACCATGACTCCCTGAAGTAAGCCGTACCCCAGCATAATGCATATCCATAAGACCGAACCTCACAAGGTAACCAACCAACACCGAGGATTTCAAGCTAATATTTAGCTTCCAGACTCCAGGTAGTCTTTCCGCGAATAGCCTGGATATTTCTACTGCTCCAGTGCTCCTCCATTCGAATTGCATTACGTACCTTGACTTGAGCACATTCTTGTTAGCAAATTCTACCTGCTCCTTCCCCTTGTAAGCCCGTTCATCATACACATGCATGTGGCCCGCAAAATCAATCTTCAAGTGCAACTTCTCCACGCTACGACGCCTCCTCCCCTCCACTAAAGGGCCAGAGGGCCAGGTCTTGACTTCCCGGTGATTTCCACTTCCCACCTCGACTCGACAGGGCAGGACAGGACAGGTACTTGTCAATGAACTCCTTCCTGTTCCACTTGACTGTTCTCAACACCACAATCTCAACTTGTCACTTTTCACTTTACTCTGGTAATCATACTGTTTCCTTGTTTTTCTCTTCTTCGTCTCTTATCTAAATTTTCTCTACCCTATCCTACTCCGGCCTTCCTTTGCGTTGCTACTACGATATCCACTACGACCCGCCGAATCCCTACCCCGACCAACCTCGATTGTCTCCTCTCCGGCGCATATCCAAGGAATATCTCGCTCAATAATGCCCTTGTACATCGCTCTTTGAGCTTGCGGCCATCCATCGATGCTTCGTTCGCCCACTCTCCTGAGGCGCGCATAAATCCCCGACTCCTCCGTCGCCTTCGTCACCTTACACCATAACCGTGACCATGATGTGGCCTGGTTTCAAACAATGGCTATCGAACTGGCCTTCTCGATTAGTTTTCCGCTACCTCAGTACCCTATTTCTCATATGTTTCGCGATCACCAATTACATATTATGGACCAGCAGTCAAGGCTGGGATATCACCGAGCCGAAAGGCCCCGTCACTTTGGGCCCAAAACATCCAATTAAGAAGCTCATGGCCGATGCTCGCGCTCGTCATGAGAGCCTTCTTTCAAAACGAAGCTACGATCTATATGACGCCTCTGAGCGGTATCGCTCTCGCCGAGGACGTCACCCCCCACCGGGCTTCGATAAGTGGGTTGAGGCTGCTATTGCTTCAAAGAGTATTATTGTGGAGGACTATTTCGATCGCATATACAAGGACTTGGCTCCCTACTGGGCGCTCGATGCTCATACGCTTGCTAGGCGCGCATCTGCTTGGCACTGGGTTGTCAGAGTTCGCAACGGCGAGGCTACCGGCGTTGGTGACACAACGAATCGTGTGCCATGGCTGACGTTATGGACCGATCTCGTCAGGGAGTTTGCAAAGGATTTGCCCGATGTCGACATGCCAATCAATTATATGGACGAGCCCCGACTTCTGGTCCCTTTCGAAGACTTATCGAAGCTCGTCGAACAAGAGCGCGGCAACCGACGCATAGCTCCTATGAGGGAGGTTTTCACCAAGTTCAAGAGCCTTTCCAAACTCGACGACGAAAAACCTCAGCCCTACGACCCTTATTGGTACAATAGTTCAGCTAACTATTGGGAGCTTGCGCGTGTGACGTGTGACCCTAACGCTCCGTCGCGCAATGTCCAACAAGTCTCAGACTTTAAAGCTCCTGTCGAGTACCCATCAAACTGGAGTCCCGAATATGCGTACAGAGGGTATATCAAGAATTGGACCGCCTCTCAAGATCCTTGCCAACAGCCACATCTACGTCAGATGCACGGGAGTTTTGTTGCGCCCCTTAGCTTGTCAACTTCTACCGAATTAATCCCACTATTCGGCGGATCCAAGCTCCCAATGAACAACGAGATCTTGATTCCTGGTGCGATGTATCTCACGGTAGATGAATTCTATTCTGGAGGAGACAAGATGGGCCCAGCATGGCATGCCAAGAAGACAGGCATTGTGTGGAGGGGCGATGCGTCTGGCGGCGAGCCGAGGGCTGATGTTTGGCACCGCTTCCACCGTCACCGTCTTATGCAGATGCTTAACGGTTCATATGTAGACAGTGTCGAGCACGAAGGTGTCAAACCGAAAACTTTCCAACTACCGAACCCCGACCACTACAATAGTACTCATCGCGCTACCAATACCCTTGGCAAGTGGTTGAAAGAGATCTCTGACTGCGGCTTCAAGCGACTTTTATGTGAAAAGGTTGGATGCGAACAGTTTGCTCCTTACTATCGCGAACTCAAGCATATGGCTATGAAGGAACAGTACGCGTTCAAGTTTCTCCCCGATACCGATGGCAATTCATTTAGCGCCCGCTTTCGAGGGTTCCTGCGCTCTTCAAGTATGCCTCTTAAAGCCACGATTTATGCCGAATGGCATGATGATCGCCTTACCCCATGGGTTCATTTTGTGCCTTTCGATAATACGTTCCAGGATCTCTACCCTATTCTCGAATTCTTTACCGATGAAGAAGCTGGTGGAGATACCGCAGCCAGATTCATAGCAGAAAAGGGCAGAGACTGGGCGAGCCAGGTCCTGCGTCGTGAAGACATGCGCCTCTATACTTGGCGTTTGTTGCTTGAGTGGGCTCGTGTGTGCGATGAGGACCGCGAGAAACTAGGGTTTATAAGAGATCTTGTGGAACCTAGGAAGGACTCCATACGGCGGTACTCATACTAAGATCACAGTACCTGTTTACTACACCGCCTGATCCTCTGCCGGGCAGGATGGTCCCTGGTGCGTATGTATATAACTAATATTCACGGCCTGGCGTTCTGGAGTTGGATTACTTGCCTATAGAAGAGCAGATGTTTGACATAATGTGGAGGGCATACAATACGCTCAAACACTCGATCGTTTCAAGGCATCTATGTTTTGGGAGATAAAAGTCATGTAACAAAGGATACCTCAAAACCAGCGAGGTTGATTCATGGAAAGAAAATGAGAGAGACAAAACAGAAAGAATCATATCGTTCTTGATTCTCCAATGTAAAAGCTTAGGCTAATTCGCCATGATAATAAATGAAACTACTAAATCTTGTCACAATTGACAGACAGATCTTTATGCCACTGTTGATTGTATAGAGAGTGCCATATGAAGGAAGAATTAAATCGCAGAGACATGTCGGTCGTCATTTCATCCACATTACTGTATATATATATATATAATATATATGCTCGGTCTTTACATTGTACCAAACGTACTTCGTCGCGCCACACCCATGATGAACCAACGCCGAAGAGTATTGCAATATGCATATTCAAGCTTGCATGCCAGGGTAAAGATTTCATCTCTTCTTCTCATAGTTGTAAATTCGTAACAGGTTCCCGAGCAGGCTGGCCCTTCAGATGCGCAGCCGATCCTTTAAAAAGGCTTTGCCAAATGAAGGCCTCACTCAGGAGCAGCTCAATATCCTTTTCTGTCCAGCCCTTGGTTGGAAGGCTCTGAAGAAACATCATGATCTCCTGGAAATCCATGTCGAGGAGCTTATCGGACCATTTTACAAGAAAGGCCGCACACACGTACAAATGGAATTCGGAGAAACCCTGCTCTTCGGCCTGGTAAATTGGTTAGTTTTCTCGGGTCGTTGGTGATAAGGGGTTAACAAACCAAATAAGTGTCCCACATCCGAATAGTATTTTTGACACTAAATTCTCGCATCAAGAGACAATTCATCCAACGGAAACTGAACTGGATGAACTCGATGCCCTCCTGCTCCAAATGCTTGGACAAATTGGCATCTATACGCGCGGTCAAGTCGCGCAGCGCAGTAACCTGGCGCTGGATACCTGGTTGCGCCACGATATAGTGGTCCTGAATGCCATCGAGCAGCTTTGTAAGACACCAGAAAGAATCGGCTTCGACTGCGTCCAAGACAGACTTGGGAAGTTGTCCTGGGTCCATTCCTGATTCAATATCGGGATCTCCGATATAAATACCAAGAAACACTTGCCAGAACGGCGTTACAAGGTCATTGATACCCTGAACGTAACCACTTGCTGGGTGTCGCACAGCCCACAGATACAGAATGCGCTCAAGTGACCGTTGTGTGGCTTCGTAGCTGTACAGCTCAATATGCGGGTTGGTACGAGGTACATCGATGCTGATTTGGTGCCAGATGGCCTCATCCAGGCCTCGGGTTCGGCCTGTGGAGGCTGTGTTTGCCGATGTGGTTGTAGGGCCTCCTCCTCTTTCAAATGCCTGGCGGACGCCGTCCAAATATTCTTTGCGCTTCCTCTCCAAGGTAGCAACCCTGCGCTCACTATTCGCGGGGAGATAACTCAGAAGCAGTTGCCAGGTGATGGCGCGAACCTCCTGCGGCACACCAGACCAGGCAAGTTGTCTCAAGTCGGGCAACGAGATTGTCGAAGCTTGCAGGAGCTTTTTGAACTTATTTATACGTGTGATTCGAGAATTGATGGCATCGTTTTCTTTTGGTGTGGCGTTGGCTGGTACGGTAGGGTAGTTGATGAGGTGTAGAGCATTGGCGGGGTCTTATTATCCATTGTCAGTATCAGACGAGAAGCACGTTGAAGTGAGAGGGGCAAACCTTTTAGAATTTCCTTGTATTGCGGTCGAAGTATCTTGCCCTCACTCTTCTTGGGCATGGGATAGGTGGGTGCAGGTCGTTCGATAGCGATATCGGCGCTATTTGAATATCGTCTTGTCAGAAAGGCATTGGAGGGCCCCTCAGTTGATGGCGATAGTGTACTCGACTCGGCCCTGTTCTGTGTAGCAATGCGCCGCGTCCTTCTCTTTGTATTCGACAGGCTAGGTAGACCAAAATCATCACCATCATCGTCCTCATAGCCCATCATCTCGTCTTCGTCCGCCTTCCAGTCATCGTTCGTGTTGGATAGAAAGTTGATGTAGCTCTTGTAAGGAGGGGAACCCCTGTTCCCTGGCGTCGCCTTTACCGGAGGAGAGGCTTCTTGAATTCGAATCTTGGTTGAAGAGGAGGAGGGGGGTGTTCTAGGTCGAGAGGAGTTGGAAGAGTTCCTGGTAAATCGACGTTAGCGACCAACGTACGTACCCCTTCATGATCACAAGCACAATCCCACTTACAAGGAGTCGAATTTCAGCATATCCGCATGGGAGTATGCAGCGCCAACAATGAGGCCAGATCCATGGCCTGTAGGTGACGTGACATTCCTCTTTGATGTCGAGCTAAGACTGTCCCGTGGTGGTGGTCTCCAGAAAGGTGATGCGGAACTAGTTGGACGAGCTTCAGTAGGTGAACTCAGAGGATGCGAAAGACCAAGACAAATAATACATACTCTGACCGATCTATTCAACAACAATTGGACTTGTATTAGCATGAACCCGCCATATTTTAAGCACCTTTCTGAACATACCAACTTGAACCATCTCCTGCGGCAGTGGGGCTGTTAGCAAAGGCGGGTGGCCATTACGTCGAGTCTCGTGAGCCATGAGAGCTTCGACGGTAATAGACAGGACTTACAGATTGCGCGGGCTTCTTGCCGCTTCCAGAAGATGACCACATGGTTCGGTGACGAGAAGTGAGGCCGTTAATAAGAGGCCTGGGACGTCTTTTACATGCTGCGATGCAACGCGACGCTATGATGTTGTAAAGTGCAGGAAAGTTAGTAGGTTGGTTGGATTGGTATAGGTAGTCGATGGATCGATGAACAATAAGGAACGGGCTTAATTAGGCTGCCCTGGCTCGTCCACGAGATCACCCCGCAAACAGCGCTACCGCAGCTTGGACAACAGCGGGTGCATAGTGGGGTTGTCCGCTAACTCACCCATAACCCTGCCTGCGTCCGGCAGGCTATCTACTTGCCAGCGCCAGCCCGCCCGTGGCCTCAATGCTACAGATCCAGGATAGATCTGCGCCTAATTCTTTGATAACAACATCAACACTGCATAATGGTGGTTGGAGCCAGATCATCAACATATGCTTTTTCTGTGAATGTTGAATTCATTTAACTCTGCAAAGAAAAGGAGCCCCAATATCGATGCAAAATTATGTGAACGATTACGCTGTGTCCACTTTCATGGGCCTTGCTTATAACATGAACTATAGGATGGGAATTTCAGGAGACTTGTAATCAATCATCCGCGCCAAGCAATTACATATTATCATAATGAGAAACTATGTACAGATATTGACGGAGTACCAGCTCGTTACCAATAAAACATCAATTCTCTAATATCATTTAGTCTAGAGGTCCAAGTGTTTTCACTCTGGTACTGGTCGTTTGTTTTGCTTGATGCGCCGTCGCCTGATTGGTCGATGTTGTGCTTAGTCACAAACTCAGTTTACCTTTAGCTCCGCCAGTCGACGAAGTTACCTTCATGGTTCATTCAGTCGCCTCCTCTTCCATCTTTCTGTTTGAACCCTCATTCTTGATCAATCGATTTCCATTCACGATCTCGTACATCACTTCTTCTTTGCTCTCTTTTTCCTACCTCACGACAGTGACTCATTGCCACCTCTACCTAACACTCAGCGCGCATCTTTTGCGCATCTTTCCCTTCTCTATTTCTCAGAACCACGCGCCGCGCCTCAACCATCACCATGACCGAGCCCGAGAACTTCGAGGACGATCTCTTCGCCGATCTGTAAGCTTTGGCTACATAAAACGCTGAAAAATGCGTCCTGTAAATCTCTTAGGATGCTGACTCTTCAATAGCTACGACGATAACGATGCCCCAAAGCCCGCGCCTGCCCCTGTTGCAGCTCCTGCAGCTCCCCCTGCCCCAGAAGTGCAACCTCCTACTAACCACGACAACGATGACCACAATGATGCGACATACCAACATCAAGACGCAGGAGGTGATGAACACATGACTCAAGATCAAGACGACGACGATGATGATGTTGATTTCAATCTTGGCGGAGGAGGAGGCTATGGCAGTCATACAGGCCAGGCTGGTATGCATGATGATGCTCAAACACCTCCCTACGGAACGGTTCACAAGGCAAGTGCCAAAGAAGATGGGTAAGTCTATGTCATTCCTGCACTTTGTGATTTCTACCCCTTAAGTCCGCCCTGGAACAATACCATACTTTGTGTTGTCTCCACGGCCTTGAATCGTGACGGCAACAAGGTTGCCATGTAATTGTGGCTCTCGATTTAGCTTTGCATGCATCTCGGACGGTGGCTGGCTGGCTGGCTAGAAAGGGTCGCGGTCAAATTGAGAGAAAAAGGTTCTGCCATCAGAGACATTATACTGCAAAGATTCAAAATGGAGGATTTGCCATAATCTCAGCCAAGAGTAATGGGGACCAAGAGCTATGACCAGTTGAGACGAGTTTTTCGGCTGCTCTCTGGAGCAATGAGAGGAAGAGGAGGCTGTCGATATCAGTATGGGATTCGCCCTGTGGATACTCCCAAGAAGAATCACCCGGCACTAGTCCAGACGAAAGACACTACTACTTGAGTCTTCCATAGCCCTCAGTCGCAGAAATCTTTGAGCCAACGGGAGTGGTGAACACTCCCGGATGCTATAGCGAGATTCGCAGCGAATAGCGCTCGAGGCCAGTACCTAGCATGAGACAGAGGACAGTCAAGACGATAGCACAAGACGAAAAAATATTCGACCAAGCTGATCTGGCATCTCTCGTTGCAATGTCTGCGCCGTTCCTTCGATCATCTTGGCGGTCCATGATCAACTTTTTGTCAACCATCGCCCTTGTTAAGTTGGCCCATACTGCATCCACACGCAGGGATCTTGCAGTACTCTGCCACCAACAACTACAGCAAACCGGCCAAGCGACTCTTTTCTACTGGGACTTAACATTCTCTGCATGCACCCGTATTGCCCTGCAAACTTCCACAGATTGTTTGTTGCAGAAGCAAAGTATTTGCCAGGTTTCAACGACCAAAACCAGGGTCACCAGGTTTTTTTTTTCGTTGTGTCGGGTACTGGACTAAGGCCTGTCAGCTTTGTTGAGCTCGAGGTCGCAATCCAACTCAGCAAGGCCATTGATTATTCGTCGAAATTCGGATACGTCTAAGCAAGCCACTTGACCTTCAGCTTGAATCCGACCCCTGTGCCAGGACCGGCACGCTTGTGCTAAGCAACTGTTTTGATGTCTTGCAATGCATAAACTTGTACTTGAAAACCGCAGAGATACTGACATGTTTGTTTAGTAAAATGTTCATTGGTGGTCTTAACTGGGAAACTACCGACCGTAAGTCATGATTTACGACTCACTTCAAGTTTTAAACTAATGACGGCCAATAGAATCTCTAAGAGACTACTTCTCCCAGTTCGGCGAGGTCGTTGAATGCACTGTTATGAGAGACAGCAGCACAGGACGATCGCGAGGATTCGGTTTTCTCACATTCAAGGATGCCAAGACAGTTAACATCGTGATGGTCAAGGAGCATTTCCTTGACGGCAAGATTGTGGGTAGAGCTTCAGTTTAGCCTTTCGTGCTGGCAGCTAACATCATCGCAGATCGATCCCAAGCGGGCCATTCCCCGTGATGAACAAGAAAAGACAAGCAAGATCTTTGTTGGTGGTGTCAGTCAGGAGACGACTGACCAGGAGTTCAAGGAATACTTTGCCCAATTTGGCCGTGTCGTGGACGCGACCCTTATGATGGACAAAGATACCGGCCGGCCACGAGGGTTCGGCTTTGTCACGTTTGAGAACGAAGCTGGTGTCGATGCCTGCATCAACGTGCCTCTAGAGATTCACGGAAAGCCTATCGAAGTGAAGAAAGCTCAGCCGAGAGGCAACCTTCGAGAAGAGGAGGAGGCCTCGCGACGTGGCAAGTTCAGAAAGGAAGGCGATCAGTCGAACCAAGGCTCAATGAGCCAGCAGATGGGCAACAACAATGGCATGACACCTCAAGTCATGGCCCAGTACTTTCAACGTATGCAACAATATTTCACCATGATGCAGTCCCAGATGGCCATGAGCCGAGGAATGCCCATGAACCCAGCCATGTGGCAGAACATGATGCAGATGCAACAAATGCAGCAGCAGATGATGGGTGGCCGGGGAGGCGGCGCCAATGCTCAAAACATGATGCAGAACATGAACCCTCAGATGGCGCAGCAGATGCAACAGCAAATGCAACAGATGATGCAGCAACAGGGTCAACAAGGCGGCCAAGACGCTGGCTCCGGCAGTGCCAGTCCCACTGCTTCCGCCAACGGTGGTGCCGGTCGAGGATATGACCAGAACAACAACTTTAACCAATACCAACAGCAACAACCCCAGGGGGGTCGCCGTGGAGGACGCGGAGGTTACGGCGGCCATGGAGGAGGACATGGAGGTTACAACATGGGCGGCGGCGGAGCTCCAACTTCGTGGGAAGGCATGTACGACGATGTCCCTCAGCCAAACCCCAACCAAGGCCCTGGCAGCTTCAACCGTGCTGGCAGCGTTGGCGGAAGCTCTGACCCTCAACATGCACCACCAGCCAACGCACCCACTGGTCCCAAGAACGCCGGTAAACCAGGAGCCAACTACCGTGGTGGCGGACGCGGTGGAAGCCGCGGATTCCACCCCTACTCACGATAGAGACTTCGAACCGGAGTCGGTTCACAGGACTGGGGCCATCAAGGCTGGAGGATTTTAGACACTGCCAGGATAGCCCCGAGGTGATCGGGAGTGGAGATGTTCTCGGCCATTTATCCAGTGGTGGAATGACCTCATTCGTACTATACTCTTTTTGTTCCTGCTCGTTTGATTTGATCATGGGCGGCTTTCTCATGGTACGGCTGATATAAGGAGTAGATGGCGAGGTCGTTTATCCAGATATAGCATTACATTAATCAGGAGTTAAACCAGCTCAAGAATCCCCGTTGTAAACATGTGCAATCCGTGGCCGGCATATACACATATCAATCTGGTCATGCCAATAAAACTCATGTCAAGTGTGGAATGTTACGTAGTGAGAGTACTATATATGTAATAATAGTTGAAATGAAGCGCTGTAACACTGTCCTCTTAACTTCCAGCTCAAACACGCTGGCTTTGCCTCTGCTGACAACGCACGTAATACATGGCTAAGTACAGTTTCTTTTTCCATCGTTCATCAAGCAACATCGCAGCCAAGGACCCGTCTGTCCCAGCGCATGCCTAGTAGTTCCACAATGTTCGCGAAAGCTTCTTCTCCACGAACCAGGTCGGACAAGATGCATCTATATTGGAAAGCCTGCTGAAAATCTCGTCCATTTTCTCTTGGCGGAGCCAGGAGAAGAATTAGGTGCTGCATCGCATGTTGAGGGCGAATTGGTTCTACCAACGCCATACGATCCAGGTCTATCCACTCTTGGGACCGAAGCAAATACCCAGATGTTGTAGCATGTATTTCAGAGAGGAATGGGGTAGACCAGAGAAGGTCGCTCTTGTGTGGTGAACACAGGGCAGTGCAATTGACTGTAGTTTAAACCTTTCCAGTTCAGTGTCCCTGCTGAAGGTAATGTCGTTGTCTACTCTTGACCGAAACCCATAGTCTCTTCGACGGCAATCGTGAGCTTCTGCTGAAGCATCTCTAGGGTCTTATAAGGTGGCAAATCGAGTCGGTTAAAACTGTCGATGGTCAGTTTTACATCGTAAAAAAAGAACAGATTGACTTACCAAGTGTGTGCCTTAGGCAGATTAGTGATTTCTCCCGCCTTTTCAATAGTAAATCGTCTAGGGCCGTCACTGCCCTGAAGATCTTTGAATCCGTTGACGGGGATTCTAGAGGTTCCGGTGGTGAACTGCAACAGTCGTGATTTCTGTTCGCCGTCCCAGGATCGTACTGTCGCCCAGAAGTTCTGCACGACCTCGTCGGATTCGGTATATCCTCGGTAATCGGTGTGCTTCTTCCAGTCGTCGACATCGATCTCAGCGATACCTCCGATGAGGAGCTCAAGCTCACGTTCATCGAAGACGTTGATAAGATCCTGGGGAATGAGCTCTTGGAAACCTTCCTTAAAGGCTTGGAACTGCTCGGCGATACGTTTCTCAATTCGCCATTTGACCATGAGATCAACATATTCCTTCTTATTCTCGTTGGTGACTTCAATGTCGCGGCCGCCAGGAATGAGATCCTCAGTGGTAAGAACTCCGAACCTTTCATCTTCAGTCGAGAAAGTTTGTTCCAAGATACCTCCGGAAATGTCGTTATCCAACATCCACTGCAATGATCGGTGGAAGTCTGCGTCGACACCCTCCATGTCTGCCAAGGCTACTGCCTTGCCGAGCATCATCTTGTATAGAGCACCGATAAAGAAGGCGTCCAAAAAGCGTCGGTGGAAGATCGCCAGGCCGACAACGCGGCCGATGAACTTGAAATAGTTGAGATGCTCCGGGTTGATGCCGGAGTGGGGGTTAATCTGAAGGGTGTAATTATCATGGGCGGAGTATTCAAACAGACAGTAAAAGGGGTTGAACATTTCGTGTGAGAGGAGGAAGAAGAATTCTCGAGAGAGACCACCATAGTCCAGACCATCTTCGCCGTCAAACTTGATCATAAGTCGCTTCTTCAGATCTGTTGCTGACTGGCGTGTAATCTCGGCGAACGAGTCCTCGAAAATGTGAGAACGTCGCACCTTGATATGGCACTGACCACTAAGAATTCTCATTGCTGGCTGTGAGCGGAAGTAAATGAGCTTTCGCCTAAAGTCTCGCTTGTACTGAGGAACATTCTGATCCAGGGATGAGGGTAGTCGAGGATCATCCCAGGTGGTGGTCTTGGTATTGTGATCAACAAAATAGACCCGAGCAGTGTTGGTCAGTCGCATTTCCCAACCACTAGGTAGAGGGCCAAGTTGTGACACAGGCTGCTGTTGAATTTGGCCGTTGGCATTGTTCTGGCCGCCATACATACGGATGTATTGCTGGCGACGTGGATCGACCCAAGTGGTCGTTCTTGTGTTGTGGTCAACAAAGTAGGGTCGTCCTTCGGGTGTCCATCGTTGCTCCCAGCCTGGAGGCAGTTCTCCCGTGCCGGGGCTTGTCGCTCCAGTGTGCATCACGGCACCGCCGTTAGTTGCTGGTGATGCTGCTGGTTGCGGCTGTTGCGCATGCAGTGTGGGGGAATTGGAACCAGTTCGCTCCTCGGGCAAGGTACGGTTCTGATGTCTCTGTCGCTCGACCTGGGTAGCTGCCTCTCGGTCATTGCGCTGCTCCTGGGCACCAGTTGCAGTGGGTCGGTTCCAACTCGTTGTTCGGGTGTTGTGATCAACATAATAGGTGCGACCCAGGTTGTCCTCGCGACGCTCCCAGCCGGCGGGTAGACGTCCTTGAGCATCTTCGAATGGGCTGAGCTGATTAGCTTGTCGAGTTTGTCCGGATGCATTGGGTCCAGGGGCACTGGCACCGCCAACAGAATTAATGCTAGACGGACGATGTGCCAAGTTGACCTGCGAGCCACCGGCGCCGTTTGGTCCTGACATTGAAGATCCTGGTCGATTCTCTGGTGGCGGGGCGGAGAGGTTGGAAGCGTTCGAAGGGCCGGTGCCTAAAGATGGTCGAGCTGTCGATGTCTGGCCACCGCGGGCTGGGGCACTGAGGTTACAAGAGAGGTTAATAATAAGCTTTCCATGGACGACAAGGTTATCGGTTGATTTCTTCAGGTCTCGTGTGAGCATCTGGTCTAGGCGCGCGTGTAAATGTCAGCAGGGCTATTCACATTCCTCTTTTCGGTATCAAGTCAACTAACCATCGGCGTCTGCACTGAGCTCAGGTATGACATCTCCAACGCGAATATTGATAACTCCCAAGAACCCCTGGTCCTTCTTCTTAAACTTTTTCTGGTCAAAAACTTGTACTGCGAGGATGCCATCTTCGTTGGTGCGACTGATAAATGTGAGTTGAATGATGACCTTATTCACGGTGGCGGGGTGCCTTACAAGTCAAAGCTCTCGTTCCAGTACGGGTTTAGAGTCCTTTTGCTGACAGTCGTTGTTTTGGTTTGTTCGCCGTTTATGGTCGCAACAGCAAAAGGGTCAGGGAAGCCTGAAGAAAATTAGCCTTGGGTTTTTGTATTGTTTGAAGAACTGTACGTACGGAAAACATCCCTCTTATATAGACCGTCGGCTGCGATAACTTGGATGATGTCAATATGTGAAGTCGAACGGAGGGGTAGATGAACGGCGGTAACTCACTGGTAACCCGAAGGTTTGGCCTGCTGTAATAAGCGTTAGCTTGAGCATCATTGAGGAACCAAAAGGCACAATATAGTTGTCTGTCAAGCTGAAGCCGGACGCGATGCGATGTGCCAACGACAGGGAGCGAACTTACTTGGAATCGGTGCGACTGGTCATGGTGTCACCTCTTGCACTGCGCAGCGAGGGACTAAGTCACAACGACGACAACGATAAATGTATGGTATTTCTGGTGTAAAGCCGAAGTTCAGGAACACGCAGCGAAGCCTTGTCGAGAAAGGGGAAGGCGCTTGATGTAATGTAGATCGGGTGGTTCAGGTGAAGGGTTCAACTGAAAGAAAGTTGACGACGCTTGGAGTTGGGACAACGGGGGGAGTTGAGGCTGTGCACGGGGCGGCGGGCGCGGGCCTAAAAGATGGAAAGACTGGACACGGACTCCCCGCTTCTAGTAGGTACAGCACCTTTTGGACCTTGGGTACAAGGAAGGTACAGAGATGGGAAGGAGAGACAGAACAGAGAGAGAGAAAGAGAGCACAACAACGGCCGGAACGGGAAGATCTCTTGTTAGGTACCTAGCTGCTATGTTAGGTAAGTACCGACCTCACAACAAATAGATACTATCTAGTAGCTACAGTCTGTGTCTGTCCCTTTATGATGCAGCAACGGTCTGAGACGAGTTGGTGAATCATCCAGAATAACCAAGAGAGAATGCATGTACATATGCCACAGTGGACGCACGGTCAATTGATTGATTGGATTCTATTGCCACGATCTGAGTGGGCTCAGGCACAATCGTATCTGCCCTGTGGTTGGTTTGTTGGTGTTGATAATGCTGGGAGGATACAAATCAATCGACCCGACTTGACGGCCTGATGAGGATCTTTTGGGCCTTGTAAATGGGGAGGCTTGGGTGCAGTTTCATGGACTGGGATAGTTTCTTAGCGGATGCATGTGGTGGAGAAGAACCAAAGTCACTCTTTTGGAGGAAGAATGAACTTCCTGGTAAGCGTAGGACCTCTAACTAGGTACCTACTTACCTATGAGTAACACGGCTGAGGTATTTCTGTTGGAAGTTTTCTATGCCTTATAAGTACATCTCTTGTACTCCCGCTAAATGACTGCAAGCAGCCTCAGTACCTTAGTACTGTTGGCACCTCTCTACAGCATCCTGTTGCTTCGCCAAGTAATACACAGCTTGCACCTCCATACCTGCCCAGACCCAAGGATCCTGGCGCCTCTCGTGCCAACTTATCCCGACATTCGATGAATCGATATGGGTGTCTTGAGTCCTATATCCAGGCCTTTGAGTGGGTCAAACCATTGAACTAGGTGTCCCGAGATTAAGTTAGTGGTTAGCAAACAGAGGTTCTTTTGCCGTTGCTCCTTGGTTTATAGTCTAGAAGCCGTTCCAATAAGACATGCCATCATAATGAATATTCCAGAACCGACATGAGTATCCGCAAATTCATTTGAAATGTCTTATTAATTTTATATCATCTTCCATGCGATAAGTTGCTTGAGGCTGGAACCCCATATCTATCTGGTCGCCACTTTGATTTGTGGTTGATGAGAAATCATACCAATACTACCTACTAAATAATCATTCACAATCAACACTGCCTCGGCAGTAAAGCTTAGAACATGCCACGGTAGCGTGCGTTATGGAATCATAAGTACCTTTGAAATCTTCATCATTACCTACCTACCTATTAGGAGGTACGTAGTGGTTATTTCAAGACTAATTGCGGCGTGCGGATCATCGGCACAGCTCTCAGTGGACGCCTAGTCAAATCGAGCATCATCTGGCGCTTAAGGAGGCTCGCGATGCCCTACTGATGGGTCCCATGGCCGGGCAAGTTTGGGCTCCTTGCTAGGTACGTCCTGTCAACGAGCTCATAATGCCTAACACCCATAGTCTGTGGGATCTGTGGGATCAATATGAAACCAATTACCTACAAACTCGCTATACAGAGACCGATGTTCTCCATGCAGTATTATAATCCGTACATCGTCCGTAATAAGAATACGGTAGCAGTAGAGGTCTGAATCCGTACAGGTGGCTTGCTTGTCTGCAAATAGCATCCACTGAGCCACCAGACAGACGTCAACAACAACGAATTGATTGCGTCGGCAGTAGATGCTATGGAAGTATTGTGCATAGCCAATAGGAATGCTTGTTTAGTTGTGATATTCCTGTGAAGTAATTGACTAAATGTTGTGTACGATTGAAGTTTCATGACTGTGAAAATACATCTATGCTGCACAAAGGAGTCATTGCCACCCATTCACACCAAGTTAAACAGCTGAAACCATGAAACAAACGACAGACTATATTCTGGCATAATTCCGTAGTAGATCTATCATTATGGTTTCTGGCTACTCGCATTCTGGTTGCCTGTTGATAATATGTCGAGTTGCGCACATGCTATAGGGTAGGATCGATGCAGGTATCGCTGATCTTGACTATTGGTTGTCGCACGTCAGTCAGATTTTCTATTTGACATGCTCCTTGACGCCGGATGTGTCTCACTGCATTAAAGTCTTCATTACAGTTGCCAACCTGCGCCCTGGCACAAACTATTGTGGGGGCACGGTATGGGCGGCCTCTTGAGCAGTTCGAACTTCAAGGCGAACGCGTGGCAACATGTCATTACAAGTTCTAATTGAAGTCACGCTTCTATATGCAGGCAAGCAGCCAACCAACCCATCTGGGGATATCGTCATAAACATTTTTACTGCAGGAGTGGGAAGATTATGACTAAAGGCGTCGGTGACATTATGAACTGTCTCCATGGTAATTTTGATAAAATGAAATATAAGTAAGTAAAGACCTGAAACTCCGGTTCCCTTCCTCGGCGTCGCTGAGGGTGGTGATTTCCCATCTGATATGATTGATAGATGACATGTATCATCTGTCCCTGCTAAACGCACCCTTCTCCTTACAACTGTAACCCTGAATAGAGGAATGGAAATATGCGACACAGAAACCGCACAATTAGTGACCAATAAATCCCTGATAGTAAGGGCTGTTATCAAACCCGTGAGATTCATCAACCTCGATCTCGAAAGGTTTAGGCTGATCAGGTCGTTGACCATGTCCAATAGGTGATGCGCGACCCTGCTCCTAGTAGGGGGCAAAGCCTCGTCCACGACCACGGTAGCCACCACGATAACCACCTCCTCGAGGGAAGCCGCCTCGACCCTGGAAGCTGCCTCGGCCACCGCGGAATCCACCGCGACCACGACCACGGCTCATGCCAGGAACATTGGTGCGCTTTGGGGTAACCTTGATGCTGCGGCCCTTGAACATGCTCTCGTTAAGGACGAGGGCTTGCGCGACCAGGCTGGGTTCAGTGAACTCGACGTAGGCGTAGCTAAGAATATAAGTGTTAGCAGTATTCCGCAATGCAAAGTGAGCTGGAGCGTACCCTTTCGGTTGTCCAGTGAACTTGTCAAGAAGAATCGTGACTCGGTTAATGGAGCCGCAGCTTTGGAAGTGAGCCTGAATATCCTCCGGGGAGGCGGAGTAATCGACGTTGCCGACAAAAATGCTGCGCGCATCGATTGACTCCTTGTCATCCGCAAGCTCTGCAGACTGCTGCTCCAAGGTCGCCTGCATCTCGCGAAGCTTCTTGGCCTCCTCTTCCATCTCTGCCACGCGGCGCTTCATGGCAGTGATTTCTTCCTAAGGGTGCGGCGTCAGTTTCCATGTTCAGTCCACCTCTTTGCGCGCCTAACACACCTCCTCGGTCGCTGACATCTCAGTTCCGGGCTCATGCTCCTCGTCATGCTCGCGATCATGATCAATCTCTTGCTGGTTCTCGACCATGGGTTTGTCTTCTTGTTTCCCCGAATCCGACATATTGACTGGTTCGTGTGCGATCTAGTATGGAGTTTCGTGTGTGGTGCTTCTATGCGAACTGGTTTAGTCAAGGTTGGATGATAGTTGGAAAAAAGACCAAACGAAAATCACGTAGTAGTCTAATGCGCCCTTGACATCATTTGATGATGATGTAAAGCGTAGCGCACTTCAAGAGCTGAAAGAAAAAGACATACCTCTGACAGACAGTCCCTTGGTGTCGTCTGAATGATTGGAGAGAATGAATCAGAAAAAAAAAAGACGGCACACGTAAAAGCGCGAAACAAATTGAGCGATCGCGAAGAAAGAAATAATGCACGATGAACGAGGCGAAAGCCAGGGTGCAGAGCTGTACCTTGCACTGGGCTGCATGTGCAATAGCAGCGTTCCCTGTAAGTTTGTCAACTCGAGCTGACAATGGTCAAGACGAGTCTTCCCGAAGATGAGCCGGCACGCCATGCTTGTATTACTACCGATATAGTAGAGAGACAATACCGTCATATTGAAACTCAATACAGCAAAGCATTAATTATATTTTACCAACGTTCAAGTCAAGATGATTATGGGAAACCGTGACTAAACAAAGTGCTAAAATGGCTTAAAATTTGAACTTTGTGTATCAACCTTAATTTGGGCAGGATGACATGAATTATCTTATGAGCAACACCAGGTACTCACTTACTGTAGCAACAGCTCTGACACATCTAAGTTGGTAGCCGAATTTTAGAATGCAGAGATATACGAGAACCAAGAAGCAGTAAAAGTCTGCTGAATACCACGCCACCTACTGAGTACGTACCAGAAAAGTTGGCCCCTAAGATTTAGGATACCAAAACAAACAGCCTAAGGGTCTGGCCTAAGTATCATAAACTGACCTACTTATTTCGTCTCTTGAGCTCCTGGCGGCCAATTTTTCTGATATCCTGATGACAGCCCCTTTGCATTATTGTTTCTCATATATCATTGTGATCGGCGTTCCAACCCTACGCATAAATAGCACAAGCAGATAGTTAAAATCGAACAGCAAAAGGGATTCATCATCGTCAAATTTATCGTGCCACCGTAAAAAAGGAAGGGAGTCAATCGCTAGGTCAAAATAAGTAAGAACCTTTAGTCAGACAAACACCCTTCAAATGCAATCGTTACGTCCTCCAAACGCCGCCCATGCTCTTCGCTAGTCAATGCGTCCGTCTGTAAACATGCCTCATCCCATCCCACCCCAGTCCATCTAGTACCCAGTGCTCCGAGACATATGTTCTGTGTTGTGTAAAAGACAAAAACAAAAGAGAAAGTATCGCCACCACATCAAATGCTCAAGCATGTCGACTACGCTTGCCCCCGTTACCGAACGTATCCTTTCCACTGAGACTGCCGAGATCAAAGATTTCATCAAAGTTCAGCTTGCGCTTAGACCCTGCTCTTTGTACCAAATGTCCTGGACCCCTGGGGCAAGCCCGGCTTGAGCCGCCGGTGAGTCTGGATTTTGATGGCCGTGTAAGAGTAGTTGTGTCATCATGGGACCTCGAGTCCGACAGGTCGAGAGTGGCGATGTTGGGGTAAGGATGTGATGACTGGAAGTTGAAGTTATCCTGAGTAGGGACAACAATCGGTGTTGGCTCTTCGTGGACAGGCGGAATGCTCGGAGGTGCAGAGTCGGTTCGCATTTGGCTTGGCTGCTGAGGAGGAACACTTTGGCGGCTGAGTTCAGGCGATGAAGCCGTCTCCGTCTTCTCCGCTTCATCTTCGCTCTCCGTATTCAGAGAGCTGCTCTCACGACCATCGAGCCTTTCGGTAGCCCACTTCCGAATCTTCCATCCTTCTCCATCGCCAAGGCCCAATCCCTCCTTATCCAAGAACTGCAAAAGGTCATCGAGACAATCCTGATATCCATCGGCTCGTGCCTTTGACTGTCCGGCAGCAGAGATCTTGTAGAGCTTGGTCACCGAGAGAGCAGCTGCCTTGAAGACGTCGAGAAGCTGTTCAGGGCTTTCTTGTTGAGCAGGCTGCTTGCCCATACCACCAGAGACGCCCCTCATAGGCTCCATTCTGATTAAGCGACGAAGAGTAGCGGAGATGCTGGAAATGAAAGAGTCAGCGATGGCTTATGGAAGTCAAGGGGATGATTGCCTCACCTGTTTGTTATCTGAGATAAACTCGTAGATTTTCTGTCTGATAATACTCCTATGAAAGAAAGAAAGGAGAAGAATATCAAACGATGCAAAAGAGTCGAGCAAATTGGGTTGTGTTGCTCCTGAAGAGCTGCTTCCCAAGTCTGAACTGTTGGCAGGGGACAAAGGTTGGGGTCACTGAAGCCTTCGATCAGTCATCCACTTCAACACCGCAACAGAGCCTGATGGACGGCACTAACCGAGGGGTCGGCAGGTGGAGTGGGGGGAGATGAGCCACGTGACTTGACACGGACGGTGTTAAATGAACCTGGATTTCGTGATAGTGAGAGTTCGACAGGATAGAGAACAGGTATGCTTAGTGTTACTGTTAGAAAGTGTTTTTACCGCATCGGCAACTTTTCTGGAAACATGCCTTAGTAGTCGAACGATCGAATGCAGTGACGTCGCTGTCCTGTCCGGAATATTCTTTCTTCCTCACGGCATTGTGGGGCCGGGAAACCATGACAGGGACCTTTGCAGCAATGCGCTAGCCTTGCCTGGCCCCTTCGAGGTGACCGTTTAGATTCTACTCGCCAACACCTTAGCAAACGCATCTACCTACACTTTCAAAGCCTTCAAACGACGATTATCACACAGGATCGTTTTACAAACAACGTCCTAGAAGCCAAAGAACCGAAACCTTCAAGTATTCGCATTGATCTTCATTTCGCATCATAACCTCTTTGAACGCGTCTTCTCGACGCCAGTCGCGTAAAGAGGTTTATCCTAAACTCGACTCGCAATGGCACCTCGCTCTCGAGCCAACGCTGTTGATACTGACGCGTCCATGTCTGACGCGCAGGAACACCGCCAGGCGGAAGACATGGTGAGTTCATTTATCAACTAAACTTTATTCGCGACTCGCGATACAGAAGCCATGTGCTAATCAAATACCTTTAGGAAGTTGACGAGACCCCCGATTACACTGATACCGAGAACCCCAGTACTACCGCCAGCAGTGTCGCCGGAGAGCCTACCGGAGATGGACGAAGGCGCCGCACGGAAGTCAATCAACTCCGTCGCAGCATTTTTGGAAAGAAACATGATCGACTAGGCGAATCTAAGGTTTGTCGCCCTTTGGGTCCATGTTGCCATTGAAGACACTGACGATGTCCGCAGGAAGATGATACAATCCGAAGATTTCGTTATCTGCTCGGCCTCACCGATCTATTCCGTCATTTCATTGAGACGAACCCAGACCCCAAAATCCGCGACATCATGACCGAAATCGATCGACAGAACGCCGAAGCAGCCCGTGCGAAGAAGGGCGCCGGGAGGCAAGGAGGTGCCACGAGCGAGCGACGTCGACGCACAGAAGCTGAAGAAGATGCTGAATTGCTGAAGGATGAGAAACAGGGGGGTTCTGCTGAGACGGTGTTCCGTGAATCCCCTTCGTTCGTCCACGGTACCATGCGAGACTACCAGATTGCTGGGCTCAATTGGCTTATATCGCTCCATGAGAATGGTATCTCTGGCATTCTCGCGGACGAAATGGGTCTCGGAAAGACTCTGCAAACAATATCTTTTCTCGGCTACCTACGCCATATCCTGGACATTACCGGACCACACTTGGTCATCGTCCCCAAATCTACACTAGACAATTGGAAGCGTGAGTTTGCTAAATGGACACCTGAAGTGGACGTTTTGGTGTTACAGGGTGCCAAAGATGAGAGACAGGCCCTCATCAACGATAGACTCGTCGATGAGAAATTCGACGTTTGTATCACTAGTTACGAGATGGTGCTTCGAGAGAAGTCGCACTTGAAGAAGTTTGCCTGGGAGTACATCATTATTGATGAGGTGCGTTTATGTCTGGTTGATTGAAAGTTGAATTTGCTGACCAAGATTCAGGCGCATCGTATCAAGAATGAAGAATCATCACTTTCACAGGTTATTCGATTGTTCGATTCGCGAAACCGACTGCTCATCACTGGTACACCTCTGCAGAACAACTTGCACGAGCTTTGGGCTCTCCTCAACTTCTTGCTTCCCGACGTTTTTGGTGACTCTGAGGCCTTTGATCAGTGGTTTTCTGGTCAAGACCGTGACCAAGATACAGTCGTTCAACAACTTCATAGGGTTCTCCGCCCTTTCTTGTTGCGTCGTGTGAAGAGCGACGTGGAGAAGAGCTTACTACCCAAGAAAGAGGTCAACGTCTATCTGGGCATGTCGGAAATGCAGGTCAAATGGTATCAAAAGATCTTGGAAAAGGACATTGACGCTGTCAACGGCGCTGGCGGTAAGCGTGAGTCCAAGACTCGACTGCTTAACATTGTCATGCAGCTTCGAAAGTGTTGTAACCACCCTTATCTGTTCGAAGGTGCCGAGCCAGGCCCTCCTTACACAACAGACGAGCATCTTGTTTACAATGCGGGTAAAATGGCTGTTCTTGATAAACTACTCAAGAGACTCCAGAAGCAGGGCAGCCGTGTTCTCATCTTCTCCCAGATGAGTCGATTGCTGGACATCCTTGAAGATTACTGTGTTTTCCGAGAATACAAGTACTGCCGAATTGATGGTGGAACCGCTCACGAGGACCGAATCGCAGCTATTGACGAGTACAACAAACCTGGGTCGGAGAAGTTCGTCTTCCTTCTTACAACACGTGCTGGTGGTTTGGGTATTAACCTGACGACTGCCGACATCGTCGTTCTCTACGATAGCGATTGGAACCCTCAGGCCGATTTGCAGGCCATGGACCGAGCCCATCGTATCGGCCAGACCAAACAAGTTGTCGTGTACAGATTTGTCACGGAAAATGCTATCGAAGAAAAGGTTTTGGAAAGAGCCGCACAAAAGCTACGACTGGATCAGCTAGTTATTCAGCAAGGTCGAGCACAACAAGCCGCCAAGGCCGCAGCGAACAAGGACGAGCTTCTGTCAATGATTCAGCATGGCGCCGAAAAGGTCTTCCAGTCCAAGGGGGCTACAGGTACTATGGGGTCCAAGGATGGGGAGGTCGACGATGATGACATCGATGCGATCCTTGCCAGAGGTGAGGATCGAACAAAGGAGCTAAATGCCAAGTATGAGAAGCTAGGAATCGATGATCTCCAAAAGTTCACTTCGGAGTCTGCCTACGAATGGAATGGCGAGAACTTTGCCAACACGAAGAAGAATATTAACATGACTTGGATCAACCCCGCCAAACGAGAGCGAAAAGAACAGTCGTACTCGATGGACAAATACTTCCGGCAGACCATGTATCCCAATCCCAAGGCAGATGCGAAGCCCAAGGCACCCCGAGCACCCAAGCAGGTTCCTGTACACGATTACCAGTTCTACCCGCCGCGTCTTCGTGATCTTCAAGATAGGGAAACTGCTTACTACCGCAAGGAGATCGGCTACAAAGTTCCTCTCGCCGACGGCGAAGAAGACACTCTTGAGGAACGAGAGGCCGAGAGAGCCCTTGACCAACAGGAAATCGATAATGCCACACCTTTGACTGAGGAGGAGAGAGAAGAGAAGGAGAAGCTTTCGTTGCAAGGCTTTGGAGACTGGAATAAGCGAGACTTCCAACAATTTGTCAACGGATCTGGCAAATATGGGCGGAACGACTATGAAGGTATCTCACAGGAGATCGACAGCAAGTCACCTCCCGAAATCAAGGCTTATGCCAAGGTGTTTTGGCAAAGGTACACTGAAATCGCCGACTATCCCAAGTACATTAAAACCATCGAAGATGGCGAGGAGCGCACGCGCCGCATCGAACACCATCAGAAGCTATTGAAAAAGAAGATGGGGCAGTACCGAGTTCCCTTGCAGCAGCTCAAGATCAACTACTCTGTTTCCACTACCAACAAGAAGGTGTACACCGAGGAGGAAGACCGATTTTTGCTGGTTCTGCTGGACCGCTACGGTATTGACTCGGAGGGTCTTTACGAAAAGATGCGAGATGATATACGAGAATCTCCCCTTTTCCGATTTGACTGGTTCTTCCTCAGCCGAACGCCTATTGAGCTGTCGCGTCGTTGCACTACTCTGATCACTACTATTGTCAAGGAGTTCGAGGACGTTCCTGCTCGTAATGGGGTCAACGGAAAGTCCAAGCGAGAGCCTGACGACGAGAACGACGAGGACAGCATTCTTGGAATGGCACCAGCAAAGAAGAAGGCTAAGAACGGGGTCAAGGTGAGTCACTGATTGATTATTCTAGTCTAATGATTGTTGCTAACGGACTTGCAGAACAAGGCGCTTGACAATGTCAAATCTGTCAAATCTAGCAAGAACAGCTCGGCAACTCCGTCCAGAGCATCCAGTGTTGCGTCTACCACATCCGCGGGTGGTTCTGCCAAGAGCAAGAAGGGTAGAAAGAAGTGAGCGGAGAAAAAAGAGGGCTCCAGTATGTGGGTTGGTAAAGGGATAGACTTTTGGCGTTTGGTTGCTTTGAGGACTTTTAAGAGAAGTCATCGTGCAGTACTTTATTAATCCGGCTTGGCAATTTGTGACAAGGGGCCAGAACATGCATGACACGATGCCACGGCGGTTGGAAGGATACAGGCGCGAGGACGGCTGATGGCACAATGTAAAAAGAGTTGTTTGAGAGCAGAAGAACCATGTATAGCTTTGCACTGCCTCATGTTTGAAGTTGACGTGTCGTAAGCTAGCGAACCCTGATTGCCGCAATTGTATCAAGAGGGTGATGTGTATCAGTATCAAAGTCGTAGAAACGTGATCAATCGTGCAATTTTCGACCTTTCCTTAAACCCTGGAGAGATGGTAAGAATTACAAGCCCATTTGTCTTCCTCTTATCTCCCCTTACACACTCCCTATCTTTTCCATCGCCTCCAGCTTCCGTTTATTTTTTGCCCCATTTGAACAAAAAAAGATTTATTTGTTTGTCCCCCGAAACGCCGTACTATGCAAGCACACAGGAAAAGAACGCATCTACTGCATTCGGTTGATTCGTTCCCTCTCGACCTCGTAGTTGAAGTCGAAGTAGCCCTTGTCGAAGTGGTGAACTCGCACGTATCCGTCCTCTCCGCCGCTGGCGTAGCTCTTGCCTGTAGGGTCGGCGGCGACAGTGTTGAGGGGACCGAAGTGACCTCGCACACGGCCGATCTCGTCTTCGAAAACCTTGTGGTAGAAACGGGCCTCGAACTTACCCTGGCGGGCAGAGGTTCGGGTGACATCCATGGCGGCTTGACCACCACCGAGGATGACAAAGTCCTTCTTGGGGGTGATGGTGGCACTGTTGAGGGGTGTGTCGGCAACGTAAGTCTTGAGGACCTCGAGGTCACGGGCAGAGATGAGCTGGGCACTGTCAGTATTGGGTGGTAACTCCTAAGAGCTCAGCTAAACGCACCTTGGAAGTCTTGTCCTTGCAAGCGGTGATGAAGTAGGTGCGGTCGGGAGACCACTGGAGATCGACGATAGGCTGGTTGAGCTCGTGGACAGGGACGTTGTCGAGCAGGTCGCCAGTCTTGGCGTCGTATCGGCTTACGCTGCCATCCTCATGACCAGCGATGATATATTTGCTGAGGGCGCTCCAGCCAGCGACAGTGGCCTTGCTCTCGTCGCAAACAATGGTAAGGCTCTTCTCATCGTTCTGCTCGGCGTTGAGGTCGGGGTTGATATCGATAACAACAATGTTGGAAAGGTAACCCATTCGCTTCTCAGTAACTCCCAGTAGCTTGGTTCCATCCTCGTTGAACTCGACTCGCTTGACGGCGGTAGGGAACTCCCAGGTCTTGATGAGACGGCCGGACTTGACCTCCCAGAGACGGATAGTGTTGTCGGCAGAACCGGAGGCGATCATGGTTGAGGTGGGGTTGACATCGACAGTCCAGATAGCACCAACGTGGCCGTGGTAGGTTCCAAGACGCTCGCCGTTGTGGGAGAACCAGGCGCAGATCTGCTGGTCCTTTGCGACAGAGAAGATGAGATCGCCATCTTTGTTGAACCTGGATGCGTGTTAGTACAGTTGCGGGCGAAGTTGAAGGTCCCCAAGTCAGATAACGAATAGAGGCCTGCAGACCAATGTCCCCCCTCTTTGCAACTCCATCTCGTGATATACAGACTGGACAGGGCAAAGACAAAGATTCACATACTTGATTTGGGTGAGCGCACGCTCGTGCCCGGCAAGAAGAATGGGCCTCATGATTTCGGTTTCTGGGGTCAGGCACTAGGAGGGGTTGACGGAAGCAGGTTCGGAGCGGCTGATTATATGGCGAGGGCTTTCGCGATGAATTTTTGGCGGTTGTGTGCGTTTTGGACCTTTTGGTGGGGCAAGAAATCAGTCCCCCGCCTCCCAGCTAGAATAGTGACACAGGGCTGATGCCTGATGAGGAGCAAATGGTGTGTCAAAGTTGAGCTTAGCCATGTCTGGATACTTGGCTGCCTGGAGGAAGCTACTAAGTTAAGGTTGTACAAAAATAAAATTTCAAACATTGGTCTGAGGCATCAGGGTGTTAGGAAAATTGGCCGCAAAGAGCATAAGAGACGAAATAAGTAGATCAGCTTATGCTATTTAAGTCGGAACCTTTAGGCTATTTATTCTTGTATCCTAAATCTCAAAGGCTAACTTTTCTGGAACCTAGTAGTAAGGCTCCTCAGAGTGATTGATCAATTTTGTCGTATATGCTGTAAATGACTGTTTATTATTCCAGCCTATCACACATCAAGTCATACAGAACAGTTAGAGTCATAAATAAATTAAAGAGTCATATTAGTGAGTAACTCACTTGGGAGGAGTACCTGGAGATGATTCATTGCATGATCCTTCCTCAACTGAATATGACCTCACCTTTAGCACACAATCCTGAGGCATCAAGTACTCGAGTATTCGTAATTTCTACAGTTCCAACCTCGTCGTGGTGTAGGACGAAACAAGGCTGAAGGCATATCTACGATCTTGCCAATCTTACTGGCCCTACCTACGAGCCATAGCCAGACTCATCCTGGTCGATCCTACCTTTCTTTCGAGAATTGTGTCAGCCTTGCCTTGAGGCATAGGTAGTCCCACGACCGACTACTGCAAAGAGTGGACTGTACCTGTTCGAATATGGAAAAGTTATAGAGCGAGCTCAACAATATTCGCAAAAAAAGAGGCCTTTCGGTTTAAGAGAAATTGTGTGTCTCTTGAAGCGATACTGTGCTATGTTATTGCTATCTCCTGTATCAAACACTTTGTTTTGATAGTCTGACAGTATTGTCTTTCTTTTTCTCTTTAACTTTGATCTAGAAAACTTCTTTCCGGAAAGACTTGCATAGTATCGACTTGCATGCACACATTGTCGGACGTCTGGAGATCACTCGGCATCTAATATTCATTTGCAACTTGAATTGTAATTATATTCGAGTTGATCATGTACGGCGAGCTCTTCCGTTGCGCCGTGTTGACGAGAACGAATAGTTCCCGAAATGTGCCGAGACAGCGACGGCATTTGAGGTTTCTATCATCAGCGTTATCGATACCATCAAGGCTCAATTGCAAGCATCAACGGCCGCGCAGCCGATCATATACGCCCCAAGCCGAACCCGCAGGAGGCGGGTCCCAGCAAAGTCAGATTCTCACCCACTCGCAGGCGTCTTTGTGTCCAAAGTCGCACAGGCAAAGCCTCTTTCACACGTGTTCGGACGTTCCTTCCGTGTTCACCGGAGTTCCCCCAGGCGCCGCTATTCGGACTGCCCCTCCTCTCAAATCGACTGCCCAAGCCCACTCTATATACAGCGACTGCTTCCCTGTTAATACCCGACACAACAACTTGGCTTCAATCTTTTCTCCAGCCTCTGTTGTCGAGTCCTCGTCTTTTTCCAATCGTTCACAGCAGAAAAGACTCTTTTCCTCGACCACAATGGTTGCTACAAAGCTCGACGGCAATGCCATTGCCAAGTCGATCAGGGAGAAGCTCTGTGCTGAGGTGAATGAGAAGCAGAAGCTTAACCCCAGGTTCAAGCCTTGCCTCAAGATCATCCAAGGTATGACTTGTTACTCACGATACTTTACTCGTTCAACGCTGACTCAATTATCCTACAGTTGGCGATCGCTCAGACTCTTGTTCGTAAATGCTGCCCCGCCATCATGAGATCATCTCACCACTAACCCCGCCATGTAGCTACCTATGTTCGCATGAAGCTCAAAGCTGCCGCTGAGGTTAGTCAGAGAGTCTCGCACTTCGAGACTCAGTCACTAACTCATCATTGTAGGCTGGTATTGACAGCCAATTGCTGCATTACCCTGAATCTATCTCTGAGGCAGAGCTCCTTGACCACATTCGTCAGCACAACAACGACCCTGCTGTCCATGGTATTTTGGTTCAATTGCCTCTTCCCAAGCACATTTCTGAGTACACCGTCACGTCTTTTGTGGCAGATGAGAAGGATGTCGACGGCTTTGGCACCAAGAACATTGGAGAGCTCGCTAAGAGGGGTGGCAAGCCTCTTTTCATTCCTTGCACACCCAAGGGTTGCATGATCCTCCTCAAGGAGTCTGGTATTGATCTGAAGGGCAAGAACGCTGTCGTCCTTGGAAGAAGCGACATTGTCGGCAGCCCTGTCAGTTATCTTTTGCGTAACGCCGACGCCACTGTTACCGTTGTGCACTCCAAGACACAAAACATTGAGGAGCATGTCCGAAACGCAGATGTTGTCGTCGCCGCTATTGGTCAGCCTCTCTTTGTCCCGGGTAGTTGGATCAAGCCTGGCGCCGTTGTTATCGATGTTGGAACTAACTTCCTACCCGATGCTACTAAGAAGTCTGGTTACCGACTTGTTGGTGATGTGGACTACGCCTCTGCAGTTGAAGTTGCTTCCGCCATTACTCCGGTTCCTGGTGGTGTCGGACCCATGACTGTTGCCATGCTGATGCAGAATGTTGTCGATGCTACAACCTGGTATTTCGAGTCTCAGAAGCTTCGCAAGACCATCCCCCTACCCCTAAAGCTGGAGGACCCTGTCCCTTCTGATATCGCCGTTTCGCGAGCACAAACACCCAAGGACATCACACGAATTGCTGCCGAAATTGGCATTGCACCCCACGAGCTGGAACCCTACGGCGCATACAAGGCCAAGGTCGACCTTGGTCTCATGCAACGATTGGAGCACCGAAGAAACGGTCGTTATGTCGTTGTCACTGGTATCACTCCTACTCCTCTTGGTGAGGGCAAGTCTACAACAACTATGGGTTTGGCTCAGGCTCTGGGAGCTCACGTCGGACGCATGACATTTGCCAACGTACGACAACCCAGCCAGGGCCCTACCTTTGGTATCAAGGGAGGTGCTGCCGGAGGAGGCTACAGCCAGGTCATCCCTATGGACGAGTTCAACATGCATTTGACTGGTGATATACACGCCATTGGTGCCGCCAACAACCTGCTAGCGGCTGCCATTGAGACTCGTATTTTCCACGAGAACACCCAGAAGGACGGCCCCTTGTACAAGCGACTAGTCCCCGTCAAGAATGGCGAGAGGAAGTTTGCTCCTGTTATGTTCCGTCGCTTGAAGAAGCTCGGAATCGACAAGACCAACCCTGACGAGTTGACAGAAGACGAGATCCACCGATTTGCTCGACTGGATATTGACCCCGAAACCATCACTTGGAGGCGAGTTCTCGACGTGAATGACCGTCACCTGCGAGGCATCACCGTTGGTACCGCCCCTACTGAGAAGGGTCAGACGCGAGACACTGGATTCGACATCACGGTCGCTAGTGAGTGTATGGCCATACTCGCCCTCAGCAACAACCTGGCTGAGATGCGTGAGCGTCTGGGATCAATGGTCGTGGCCACATCACGAGGTGGTGACCCTGTTACAGCCGACGACCTCGGTGCTGGCGGCGCACTTACTGCTCTTATGAAGGATGCTATCAAGCCCAACCTCATGCAGACCCTCGAGGGCACCCCCGTTTTTGTCCATGCTGGCCCCTTTGCCAACATCAGCATCGGACAGAGCTCTATCCTCGCTGACAAGCTTGCACTGAAGCTTGCTGGTACCGAGGCCGATGAAGACCACAAGGAGAAGGCTGGTTTCGTCGTTACTGAGGCTGGTTTTGACTTCACCATGGGAGGTGAGCGATTCTTCAACATCAAGTGCCGTACCTCTGGCCTTGTTCCAGACGTTGTTGTCATCGTTGCCACAGTCCGAGCTCTCAAGGTCCACGGCGGCGCCCCTCCTATTGCACCTGGTGCTGCCCTCAGCCCTGTTTACAAGGAGGAGAATGTCGACATCCTGCGTGCTGGTTGCGTGAACCTCAAGAAGCAAATCGCAAATGCAAAGTCATTTGGTATCCCTGTCGTCGTCGCAATCAACAAGTTTGCAACCGACACAGACGCTGAAATTGCTGTTATCCGTGAGGAGGCTGTCTCGGCCGGTGCTGAGGATGCAATCCTGTCTAACCACTGGGCTGAGGGTGGCAAGGGTGCCGTCGACCTGGCCCACGGTGTAATTGCGGCAGCCGAGAAGCCCAAGGACCTCAAGTTCACCTACAACCTTGAGGGGACCGTCCAAGAGCGTCTCGAGGCTATTGGAAAGCAGATGTATGGTGCCGAGAAGGTCGAGCTCAGCGAGCTTGCCCAGAAGAAGGTTGACACATACACACGCCAAGGATTTGGTCACTTGCCTATTTGCGTGGCTAAGACGCAATATTCACTTTCTCACGATCCCGACCTGAAAGGTGCTCCTACTGGGTTCACGGTTCCCATCCGAGATGTCAGACTGGCTGCCGGAGCAGGATACTTGTAAGCTTATCTCATACTGTTTAACGCGACGTAACTAACATGCGCCTAGCTATGCCCTTGCTGCTGATATCCAAACAATCCCAGGATTGCCAACAGCACCTGGTTATCTCAACGTTGATGTCAACGTGGAGACGGGCGAGATCGAAGGTCTATTTTAATGATACCAAAACTCTCATACATAATGGATAAATAGCTGGAAGTAAGGGATACGAGGCTGTGCTCCCTCAACTCAACGTGGGAGTCACGAATGGCAAGGCGAAACATTTGACGTGACATTTCAACACATGGTGCGGGGCTGGTTTAGCGGAATTGCATATTATCTGCCTCTTTTTTGGCAATGTTTAGAATCAACTTTTATTTGGATAAAGCTGGAGCTACTTGTGATGAGATGATTGATCGGGATGGTTAGAAGTTGATTGAATGATAGTAGGAAGATGCCGACATTGGGGGTGCTGATACCAGAGCTGCCAATAGTCCACCATGCGGAAGCATAAAAGTCACAGCTGAATATGGCTGGATTCTGCCTTGGCTGGAAATGCAACCGCACCATACATACTACGTAACGGGCGTCGACGGGATTTGCCGTTGTACGTGTTACACTAGAGTACAGTACCGCAGCCACGAAGTCGCATACATGCCTGTGATGTTGGGAACATGTAGGTCCCGTGTTATGTAAACCGATATTGTTGTGTATGTGGTTGGCTAGGAAGTTTACCACCACCATAACAGGCCTTGTCTTAGACAATGTGACATGATCGGAATTTACCGTTGATAACTAACTGCTGTGCCGGGTCCAGAACAGTTGGAATGAGGCGCTTCATGTGGAGTAGATCAACTTAATTTGAGCTGTCAACAAAGACGTTTTTGAGCGTTGCCAGTGGTATTTATCTCTTCTCTGTTTAGTCGAGGTTCTATCAGATCCAGGGAGAGGGAACAGAGAGCACTTGAACTGTTATGATCACAGTCGTGGTTAATAACAATTACTGTTACCTTAATTACTCAAATAAGCTTGTCACTCAGCTCAGGATTGACTGCATAGGAGCTACAGATTCGAAGCTTGTCATTGGTCGCAACAGGATAGCCACGAGAAAGCCATGTAAGACTCAGCCCGACTCGACTAGTAAGGTGAGAACCAATAGCTCAGCGCCTGAATAAGGAAGCGCTACCGTTTGAACCCCTACCGCACATCGAGGTCATTGCATTGCTGAACTCTGTTGGAGTTTGTTTATTGCCGAAGGGGTGATGTTTTAGGAAGCTGAAGAACAAGTGCTGCTCTTCTAGATAGGCGAGAGTAGATCTTGAGTAGACTTTTGTTGGATAGAAACACGTACTGTATGTCTCGGAGTCTAATTATACAACATTGCTTACCTTAGTACTTATAGTCAACAACCTTGGTTTGACAAGCATTAGTCTCGACGAAAAACCTTTCAGACTTGTCGCACACCCAACAAGCAAGACAGTCACTGCCGAAGAATCCAACCCCACCAACGGTTCTGCCCTGTCGGTACGGTACGGCTGATCACAGAACGGGTTAGAATCTGAGGCCCTTGGCGCCATCTTCTGTACAGTGTTTGTGACAGATTGCGTACATCTCCGGAGGGGCCCTGGATAAAGTTGCTTCTACGAGACATCTGACTCTCCCAGGTGCGCCGTATTAGGTAGGGAATGCGAAGACTGTGATGGTATGGTTGTTGCATTGCGGTGGCTTGTACGTTTGTGTTATTTTCCGTTCCAGATAACGTAGCTTGGCCAATACGTGTATGAGCAAGGACGTGGTAATTGGAGTATACGTAGCTGCACCTAGCCAAGCTTCGTGTCAGCGACATGTAGATGGATAGTTTTCGTATATAGACGTGGACTAAGCGGTGAACCTAACGGGTATACCGGTGACTGCCTTGCCAAGAGCCTGATCTAAAGCCTGAATCGTGCCTGTCTACTCTGATACTACCTACAAACTAAGAATAAGCATCTGACACTACCTTGGACCGATGTGTCATGTCAACCTCATTCTCATACCACCCAATATATTGGTTGATTTGCTAGGATGGTGCCAGAACCCCCCCCCCCCTTCCACGTTCCAGCACAATGGTACGCCGTCACCCAACACGACAGGATACTGCCACTTGAAGCTATCAGCCCTAAATGATGCAGGCCTTTGACATGGAGAGCTAAACAAGCTTTCGGTTGTTTCCAAGATTACCTGCCAATAAGACTTGCTCTGCCACCAGGATCTGAAAACCCTGGCACTGATCTGAGCCCTACAGTGTGGGCTTGCCTAGCTCTTGTCGAGACCATTCTATTTCGAAGCCAAATTAAGGCAGCCGACGCCATTTCAACATCATACAAGGACCAGGTTCTTGGTTCTTCCCCCGAGTCTCTGTTTTAATCTCGTCAGGTACTACTCCAAGAGCTTTCAGGTTTCTCCGGGTCCTATGTACAACTATCTATCATTACCAAACCCTTGAGCAACAGCATGACTCCAAAACATCCCTTGAGACGATCATGTGCTTTTTGTCGGGCGAGGAAGATCAAGTGTTCCAACGAAACAATCTGCGAGGCTTGTCGTAAGCAAGGCGTCGACTGCATCTACGACTTTGAATCTCCCCGAGCCAAAGGGCGGAACCTCAGTTTTGACGGTACCAAAGGCAACAACCTACTGCACGTACGAAGTGAACATGACTTGCCCGAAAGCAAGAGGAGGAGGTCATGCTCCGCCAACTCTGTTTCTTCCATGTCTCCTGGAAGAGCGCATGAAGACCTCGTGCCACTGGGGGATGGCGTCGAAAGCCTTGCCGTCTCCCTTGAGCAGGTGTTTCAGGGCATGTTTTCCCAAATGGCTTTCGGAGAAGAACACCATGTTGAGCTGCATGCAGGCAGCAATAAAGCTCAATGTACTGGACTCCTTCCCCTGGTAGCTTGTGACCTTGTCAGTTCTGTTGGCCAGGGATATAGCATCTTGGGATCCTGCCAGCCTGATGATTCCAACAGTCAATTGATCCGTTCTGGTTTATCCAGCGACAAAACCTCCAGCATGTTCGACAACAATGCGTCATATTGCAGCAGTCCTATCTCCACCTTTAGCCATCGACAGAGAAGCCAGCTGATAGATGTTTGGTTCTCAGCGCATCCTTTAACCTTCCTTATCTCGAAAACGTTGCTCCTGCGGGAAATGCGCGAAGATACATGCGACGAGATCCTCATGGCTGTTATGCTCGCAGATGCTAGTTTTGTCATCGGAGAGGGGCCCATGGTAACGCGCGGGCATGAACTCCTTCAATGGGCGAAGACCCAGCTACAGATGCGACCTAAGCACCTTTCCGAAGAAAACGATGCTGTATACTCTGGCGTGCCAACAAGAGTTTACAAAGGTGTGACAACTACTCAGACACTGGTGTTGCTAGCCTGGAATGCCCTCTCGACAAACGAATTCCGCCGAGCCGTTTGCTATATACAAGTTGCCAGCAAGATGGTGACTCACATCAAGGATTGCATGTCGAAAGACGTCTCTCCACCCAGCTCGAGTCGCATCAACGGAGTCGATGTGCTCGATGTTGAGAAAGAGGTAGTCTCCAATATGTGGTGGACGGCCTTTTCGCTCAACCTTTGGATGTCTATTCAGGCAGGAGTTCCACCTGATGCCTGCCTGTCAACCTTTATCCACGATTCTCTTCCTGCAACAGAAGCCTCATCCATCTCTATTCAACTCGACCTTGTTTCCGAGAACTTCAATACGCTGCAGAAGCAGAAGCGCAACATTCAAGAGATGCGGCCCCTGGCCAATACAGTCAACGCGGTTGCCTATATTTTCTCGCAGTCAGATCAAGTCGCATCTAAACATGGCTTGGAGTTCTGCAGAGAAGCTATACGTGAAGTTGAGAGTTTAAATGCCAGACGCTCCAGCCGATGTGACCAACCAGATGAATCGCAGCAATTGATCATTGCATTCCACCAGACAATGATCATTCAGCTCCTCTTCCCCAAGAAGGGGTCTTTCTACGACCAGGTGATCCTGCCTACAGAGACTTTGCATCAATTCTGCTCGTCGTTAGAACATATCGTCCGGTTCCTTTCGGCCCCTGTCAGACAGCTCGACCACCACACAACCACCGCTTCCCCCATTCAAGAACATCTGTCCAAAGCTCTTTGCAACCTTTTGGGTGCATGTTCTCGAGCTCTCAGTCTTCTAAGCGAGAATCTAGGGTCAGGCCTCGATCCTGGTTACTTCCGTCCCGAATGGGACAGCCGGCTGCGTTCTTTAACAAGCTCTTTGTACACAATCAGTAAAACCAAGCATTTCTACCAGACTACTTCTTTGCGAAATGTAAGGAAGCGACTGAAAGCCTGTGTCCGAGCTTTTGGTGATCAAGGGTCCTCGAATGTATTGGGGTTACTGGAACCAAGTATGAACAATGTTCGGCCTTTGTCCTGTTCCCCTCACAATGAGGCATCGAATACCTTTATTGTTACAGATGACTCTTCGACAGACATCCCTTCGCCCTTCCACTATGTGGAAGATGTCCCGAGAATATCTTCATCCATGCCGTCCTCATCAACATCGTCGACCAGTGTCTCTACACAATCGTTCACTTCCTTTGAGGACATGTCTAAGTGGCAGGTTGGCGAGAAATACTCACCAAGTGTTGTGGCTACAGGTAATCTGAGTTCTCCTACAGTGGTTCAGTCGGGTACCCCCATGCAGAACGTGTGGTACCCACAACAAGACCATATGTTGAACTTTCAGGCTACCGGTCCAGCCTCTATGCAGAATCCCCAATGGGTATGGCCGAGTACAAGTGCCGAAGATGCGACGTACATGTCTTTCCAAACTCTGGATATGGAAGACGGGTAGGTTTCTTGGACATGGTGATTTGTAAATATATCCTAGACTGGGACTGGAGTTGATTTGACGGAAACATCAAAATGAACTGTCCAGATAATGCGGGAGCTGGTCTGAATTCTGTGATTAGGCATTGGGTTCTGGATGCTGTTTGTGTTTCCACAGCATCCGTATCAAGTATGTACCTTATCAGCATTTCCCCCTCGAGATAGGGGTAATATAACAATATGTTCAAGAGACAACACGATACATGGAGCTTGGATATGTAAAATGCACCAAGAAGTGTCCAACCTAAAGTCCGGCGAGTTTATCAACCTTTCGAATTGAGTGATATCAGTGTCAAGCTTTCTCATATCTGGAAGTGATGTGCCACGTTTTGTGGTCAAATCTAGCTTTCATTCATGGAAGCCACAGAAGTACTCATATCTACTGATAGTGTCGCCTTATCAAACTTCATAAATAGATAAAAGCCAGCCAAGAATGGGAGGCCACAAACTTGGCAATCCTATATCGCATTTGGTTACTCACTATGTCCTTCGATCATCCACAGACGTACACATCGCAATGTGAGTCAAATGGGTTTACCTCCTTTATCGGTTGCAATGTTTATCTATAGCAAGCCACGGTGGTCAATGTCGACATTTACATGATTGCCACACGAGTTTAATCATCGTCCATGTCGGGAAAGAAGGCATCGTGACATGATAACGGATAAAAGCGAACATTGTGTTATACACAAAGTTGGATAAGGAAAAAACTGATATGAAGGGAAGGCAACTTTGATAGGAAGGTAAGTATGATATCAAACACCATGCACGTACTGCTGTCCTCCAACTCTTGCCTTTGATCATTGAAGTCAGAGTTTAGGGTAGGTACGCCTTGCTCTGAAATGCTGAATGATCCTCGTGTTGTGCTACCATCTCTCAAGTTAAGTTTGTTGTTGTCCAATATATGATCTCGGGAAACGTGGTTCATGAAGAAAAAGTCTACTGACTTTGAAATTATTCACAACTTGACATACTCGAGAAGTGGGAGATTTATGAAGTACACCGGAAGAACACGGCCATGCGCGGGACTCTGAAACAGATGCTACTTGGATCCTGACTCCTTCCAAGCAGTCGACCTCAGAATACCCGTTCCTTTCAATTAACCACATCCTCATGCTACTTCTTCTTGGTGTTTGCTGGCTCTTTCCCATTTCCCAAGTTCATCGCCCACGTGGCTGCGTGGCTGTCTCTGCATCGCTGACGTCAGCTGACCAGGGAAGCTCTTACTCGACGACTAATCCGCTAACGTGAGCTTGTGAAAGTAGCAGGAGCAATTTGATTTAACTACAAGGGAGCTTGTCAATCCCAGCTTGTTCTGCGCCCTGCACTTCCCAATATTCTAAGCGCTTGAGGAATCAGTCATGAGATTGCTTTACGCTTTCCCCGCGACTTGCGCGCTCATTTACCGCGCCAAGAGCAGAAACTCTTTGACGCCCGCTGGCATCTTCGCTGCGACTCTGACAGCTATCGCCCACGCATATCACCCATGGAATCTACCATTCGCACTCCTGTGCGTCTTCTTCCTTGCTGGGACGCGTGTGACACACGTGAGTTGCGCCCGTTATAGCATAAAATGCCCCTATTCTGACAAAACTCCAGATCAAAGAAGGAATCAAGGCCAATTATACCCTCCGCTCTAAGGGCACATCTGGAGGAGAAGGGCCTAGAACGCATGTCCAAGGTAAGCGCTTGGATATAGTTGTGTCCTTCACAAATAGCTGACACTTCTACAGTCCTCGCCAACAGCCTGATGGCCTCCGTCCTCTCCCTCCTCCACGCAAACCAGCTACGTAAACGAGAAGCCGCATTCGCCGATCCCAATACCCCGGATCCTACGGGATCACTATGCTTCTCATGGGGCGGCGACCTCCTGGTCGTTGGAATCATCGCCAACTATGCGGCCGTTGCGGCCGATACCTTCAGCTCCGAGCTTGGCATCCTATCCTCAGGACAACCCCGCCTCATCACATCACCGACTCTACGAAAAGTGCCTCGCGGAACGAACGGTGGTGTTACTCTACTGGGACTGGGTGCAGGTCTGCTGGGGTCCATGATCATTGTCACTGCATCTATGCTGTTTCTGCCATCGTGCACAGAAGAGTCAGCTCAGACGCCCGCAGGTGGTGCACCGTGGACGATGCTGGAGCGCCGCAAATTCATGGGGTTCATGGTGCTCTGGGGTGCTCTTGGCAGTGTCTTGGACAGTTTCTTGGGAGGCCTGTTTCAACGTTCAGTGCGTGACGTACGTTCTGGTAAAATCGTTGAGGGTGAGGGTGGCAACAGGGTGCTGGTAGCCGAATCTACTGAGGGTTCTGCCGCGCAGTTGAAAAAGGAAGACGTCAAAGAGAAGTCAGACGGCTCCGCCATTGCAGACGATCACGATGCTCACGCTGAGGTTTACGACCCTAAGGACAAGCACCGCAAGTCAAGTTTTGGAGATCTACGACCATCGCGGACCATTGAGAACGGGTGGGATCTCCTGGACAACAATGATGTCAATTTCCTCATGGCGGCGATGATGAGCGTCGGCAGCATGGCAGCTGCAAGCTGGTACTGGGACGTGCCCATCCAGAGCGTCATGGGTGTGTAGTGACACAAGTAGCGACGTCATTTTGAGGGTCAAGGACAAATTTTTGAACTTGGCCCTTTTTTGCCAAGACAAATGAGAATAAAGTGATGTAAAAAGAAACCCGCCGCCCAATCTGGTAGGTCTTGATCCATCACGAGATTTAAACCACCGTTACCCGTTGCCACTGGATGGTGTTGAAATGCGTCAAGATACAGAATTTTGAACAACTCTAGCTTGGCACGGTCAAGCTCCGGCCGGTGAAGGTCCGTCACACCCCGCCAATTCCCCCCGCCGGGTCTCGGCGTGAATCGCAACGTATCGGGACACCAGGCCCGGAGTTGATTCCGAGGTTCCAGGTGCCTGAATTCTTCATCAATGCGACAATCCAATGTGGAACCGGCAGATTCAGACTTAAAACCCGGAACGATATCTCCTCAACAACTTGGTCCAACCTCATTCGCGCGTCGAATTATCTGGACGTGATTCCATCACCCAATTCTCTAGACTTATGACCGGGAAAATGGGAAAATGGGAGGGTGGGAGTGAGGAAAGCCAACCGATTTGCTTTCTTTTTCTGGCGATCCAATAACCTTGAGGCCTTTAGTGATCGAGATTAATTGCTCTTTACTATCCAGAGATAGCGAGATATCGACGGAAACCTGGGGTAAGCCCAGAGCCGGACGAATTCAAGTTGCTCATTTAAATGTGTAATAGGTTCAGGGTTGAGTCTGATTGGCTCACTGATTTGCAGCAAGTTAAATGGGGATTGCGGGGGCGGCAGATCTCCATCTCGAGGAGAGTGGGACATTGAAGCAGGAGAATTGCCTGTTTGAGTAGTTATTCCAGTTCAAGTTGAAGTGCAGTTGATATCACAATTCTCTATGTTCGCTTAAGCAGAAGTTTGAATGTTTTCGTTTCTGTTTAGGTTGAGGGTATCGTAGATAGAAAAGCGGCAAGCGCAACCGTGGCGCAGTTGCCAAACCCCGTATCGCTATCTTACTCGTCGCTCTCACCCTAACAGAATATAATTCGACGAAGCAGGAACGATCTGCATAATACGGTTTCCAGAAACTCATCAGCCCATCTCAACAACGCGAAATAAAATTTATCCTTTTCATTCCTTTCAGGCTCATACGAAAGCGCCCCATTTGGGTATTATTCTAGGTCTTGGCCTGCCTTATCATTACCATACATTTACTTGAAAGCTTGTCAATTAAAGAGTCGGAAAATGAAGCACCCCTGGCACACAGGGGTTCTATCTTCTTTTCTGGTCTCGTGCGAGCCGGCCCCGCAAGAAAAAGTCTCGAATAATCATTATCGCAATACTATGTACCTCAAAGCTCAAAGTTCGTGGAAGGAGAGTCCAGGTCAAGGGTTCCTCGGAAGCAATTACCACAAGCTAATCATGCATTTGCGCAAATACAATTGTGAATCAATGACCTTGTAAAGTGTTTTGACTTGTCTTACGTACTTTGTAGTAGGTCCCAAGTCATGACTTTGCACCCCAGTCTAGTCAACCCACACACAGGAACCGTTTGTTACAGCCAGTCGGATTCAGCTCGGGAATAATTGAACCCTGGACTGGCCACCGGCAGAATGGAGTCGTCCCTTTGATTCTAGATCATTTTCCCAAGGAGAAATGGAAGAAGAGGTGAAGAAATCGAGCGACATGGCCGGACCGACGCTAATCCAAAGGTCAATAATAGTTGACACTCAACTGTCAAACTTCATCGCGCATCCCCGAAGCCGGAGTCATCAGCCGCACACGTTCGTGTCAGGGCTGAGCATGAGCAGACTGGAGAAGTGCCTGAAAATCTGGAGCGTCCCGAAAACTACAAGCAATCTACGGTCTGGGGAAATGGAGGAAACTCAGTTCTACTGAGCGATTTACAGTTCATCGGCATTGAAAGAGGCAGCCAACCAGAGGCTTTGACGTCTGAAACGGCTTTGAAGCCGTCCTACTGAAAGCCCAACGTGAGATAACAGGCATTATGCAGAGCATGCTTGGAGCCAATCAAGGCTGAGTGATAAGAGTCGGTGTCTCTCTCCAAGCACGCCTAGTCAACCTCATCACCGACGCCACCCCAAAAAAAGAATACCGTACCCAAGTCCCAAGAAGACCAAAGCCACATACACCCGGGCAGCGCTGATGTACAGCAAGTACCAAAAAGAAGCGGTGGTAGAAGGGGCAGGACTTCCACCTATGGCGTCGCCGCCCGTGGTTGGACAGATCGAATAATGAAGCAGGGTCGTCTTGCCTAGAATAGCATGGTTTTACTGGGTCCCAAGAAACGATTTGGTAACAGATCAGGGACAAACCGGAACCACCGAGGCTGTTGGGGCTTCTTGGAGAGTCACAAGCACCAGGTTTCAAGCGGCTCTCGAAATAGCTGGGCCAAGAAGTCTGGGGCTTGCATCTACAGAGGGCTCAGGGCGCATGTTGGTATCTGACATGCCCTGTGTGCGCCTTTCGCTTCTTGTCTTGTCAAGCACGTACAAATGTGACCGAGGGATACATGACAGGGCCTGAGCCGAACGTTGTCACTGGTTTCTGGGGAATACAAGGATTTAGGCTTTGTTACCCACCGCATATTTCCTTCTTTCTGTTATTGATGCCGCTGGCGTGTGTGATGGGAAAATGAATTAAGTCGAAGAAGGTATGTAAACAAGGACATCAAATCAAGTTCTACTGATGTGAATATTGCAGGCACTGGACAATAATGGCCGGAACCTTTTACACATTGGACGAGATAAACAAAATGCTTTATCATTCAGGAATCCAACAATCGATAGGCTTTTTTACTTCTGTCACCCACTGAGAGGCACATGTCCCACCCGACCCCAGAATCTTTGCCCACGAAGGCGCGGGCACCATTAGATAGCCTCGATGCTCAAGAGTGGGAGAAGTTTGGGGGTTCAATTTCCGGGGGATACAAGGTACGGAGGTGCGTCGGAAAGTTGTCCCTATCTTTGGTTTACAACAGAGATAACTTATTATTGACTCAAGATATGATTTCGCGATATGAAGACATTGCTTGACATTGCAACGGAGGACAAAAAAGAGGCATTTGATTTCTGGCAAAGCAACTACGCTAATGTCACACATGGTACAAACTTAATTAGCACATACATCACCCTTGTCATGCCTGTTCTGGTACTCAGACGTGCAAGCATACACGCAATTAACTCAACCTTTAACTGTTAATGGATCAATGTCGTGATAAGACGTTGGGTCAATTAGTTGCGGCTCACTGGGTCTTCTATCCCCTGATCAGAGTCAGGGCTCCGTAAGCGGAGTAAAGGCACTTGATATCCGCCTACTATTGTCAGATAACTGATCGTTAAACAGCATTGAGCCGGCACTGAGCCGAATTGTCGTCAAACCACGCCGTAAAAATCACCGAGCCAACCTCTCCGGGCCGGTGTTGGTTAGATAGGACGTTGATAAAAAAAAGCACCGCCATATGCCGCTGGCGATCCCAGCCGAGCGGCTGTGTCAAATCGAATAGAGGGACGTACACCATACACCCACCCCTCTCTCCCCATGAGCAGCTCCGCCGAAGCCGCCCCTCGTTATGTCATACGCATTCAGTACTGTATACCGAGCACAAGACGGCTATGCCCCGAGAGTTTCGTCGATGCCGCTCATTGGGCGCATTGTCTCTAGGAAGCAACGAATCGAGATTTAAGTAACGGATAAGCGGGCTGCGCCATGGCTCTACGTTGACGGACTGCTGTATTTTTGGGCGGCTCGAAAATCATATATTGTAACGAGATTTTAGTTTTGATTAATAGTGGTTGTTTCGTGACGACGACGCACTGAAGAATGGGCGATCCTTGGTAGAAATCAAGTATCCCCCCTGTGCGTGCAACTTGAACGCCACCCCCCTCTCAAAGCCCTGCAGTGCACCAATTATGGTTTCTGACGATAGTAAACAACCCCACACCTCTGAAAGCCGGTAACAGCCACGCCCCTGCATCCGGCCGCAGGGAATCCTTATCTTTGGACGGACGAGACACAGTCAACCTTCTTTGACGGCTCAAGTCCGTAAACATAAAACCCGCCTTGCCCCGGCCTTCCAAAAAGTTCATTTTCGATCATCCTACACATTTCCGTTTAATTTTTTGATACATTTGTATCTCAATACCATATCTCTTCTTCCAGTTCCTTTTCATCCACAAAAAAACACATTCACAATGGTTCGTTCCATCTATAACGCCTCCAGATTGCTATCATGTTGACTAACACGGGTTTCAGGCTGCTCCTATCACCTCAAGGACGGAGACTCTCCAGAAGTATCTCAAGCTTGATCAGAAGGGCATGATCATGGCTGAGTACGTCTGGGTTGATGCTGATGGTGGTACTCGATCCAAGTCTCGAGTAAGTTTAATCTTTTGATGTTGAGCGTTGGCGATTGCACTTTCCTTTCCCACAAGTCCAGATTAGGACGGGCCGCACCACGTGTGAAGGCGCGTGGCATTGGTTGGGGCCGATATTATCGCGCACTCAACGAAGGAAGGAATGAGGATGCGATATTGAATCAACATATATCGAATATCGAGTTGTTTACTAACCACCTGACAGACTCTTCCTGAGAAGGACTACAAGCCTGAAGACCTTCCCGTCTGGAACTTTGATGGTTCATCTACCAACCAAGCACCTGGCGAGAACTCCGATGTTTACCTCCGACCCTGCGCCGTATACCCCGACCCTTTCCGTGGCTCTCCCAACATCATTGTGCTCGCAGAGTGCTACGATTCAGACGGTACTCCCAACAAGTACAACTTCCGCCATGACTGCTTGAAGGTCATGAAGACATATGCCGACGAGGAGCCTTGGTTCGGTCTTGAGCAGGAGTACACTCTTCTCGGATCTGATGACAGACCCTATGGCTGGCCCACTGGCGGCTTCCCTGCTCCGTAAGTAAACATCTGGTCAAGTTTAGAAGTGTACTAACAACTTCGCAGTCAGGGTGAATACTACTGTGGTGTCGGTACTGGTAAGGTTGTCCAGCGAGATATCGTCGAGGCTCACTACAAGGCCTGCTTGTGTAAGTTGCTACTCTTGTCACCGACACTCGATGTCAGTCAAACTAATAGTCACAGACGCTGGTATCCAGATCTCCGGAACCAACGCAGAGGTTATGCCCGCCCAGTGGGAGTACCAAGTTGGTCCCTGCACTGGTATCGAGATGGGCGACCAGCTCTGGATCTCTCGATTCTTCCTTCACCGTGTTGCCGAGGAATTCGGTGCAAAGGTTTCTCTGCATCCTAAGCCTGTTACTAGCGGAAGCTGGAACGGTGCTGGGTTACACAGCGTAAGTCCTTCTCAAACGACTAAGAGTTGAACGAATTGTGCTAACATTTATTTCAGAACTTTTCCACCAAGGCGATGCGTGAGGAGGGTGGTATGAAGGTCATTGAGGAGGCTCTCAAGAAGCTCGAGCCACACCATGTTGAGTGTATCGCCGAGTACGGTGAGGACAACGAGCTACGCCTGACTGGTAACCATGAGACTGGATCTATCGACCAGTTCACATGGGGTGTTGCCAACCGTGGCACAAGTATCCGCGTTCCTCGCGAAACTGCTGCCAAGGGCTACGGTTACTTTGAGGACCGTCGTCCCGCTTCCAACGCTGATCCCTACCGGGTCACCAAGGTCCTCCTTCAGTACTCTATGGAGTAAAGCGTGTTTTTATGATCTAGACGATTTCGTCTCATGGCTTACGGCGTGATGGTTTGGGAAACTATTTGATTATATAGATAGCATGAGAATTTGTCCAAAGTGACAAAATAATGACAACAAGAAGTAAAACACCTGAAAATTCGTCTTTCCATTCTGGGCAGTTTTGCGTGAAGATGACCATCAACCAGTGAGATGTCGTTGAATCAAGCTCTTGCTGGCCTGTGACATATGTATGTTCCTGCCCCCACATACGCCGTGAACTTTTAAGCTTATTATTGCCATGCGGTCTCCATGGTCTCCACTGTTCAGTGTGAGTCCATCTTGAAAGATCAGGAAGGCACGAACAACTTCCCCTGCTGTGGGGGTTAGGAATGTTGCGTTCTTTTAGAGTCCATTGACATCTCGCACGGCAACAGCGTCTGTCCACAATATTACAGGCAACGCACAGCCTGCATGCTCCAATGTCTTTGAAGATTTTAAATACTTATGGTAACGGGCACAAGAGCGACATGATAGACGTTGAAGGGTGGACTGTAAACATCATATCTATTGTACAGGTAGATGAACGTCCAAGATCTCGTTCACGCCTGTTTTCAAATGTCTACTTGTCCCATTTGCCTCAGTTGCCACCGTATTTCTTCCCTCGATTTCACTGATATTTTGAAATCAACCGGGCAATCACTAGAGATCACCGGATATCTTTATGGGCGAGAGTAACCCTATGGGAATCATATGTTGATCAGAAAGATGATGAATCGTACTCCTTTTCATCGCAGAATCAGCAAGACTTGCCGTTTACGTGACCATTTGGACTGTCATGAGTTTACACTTGTTTTGCAGCTTGAAAGTCTTTAGAAAGAAGTAGTAGTAATGATACCATCAATATCACGCTCCCCCCGTGACTGTAACCCCTACGATATACCTTTTTGGATTTAAGTTTGGTGGATAGGGTAACAGCAGTCGAGCGATGTTGTAAGGGATCGACTCCCCAATCACTTTTCACACTCGACGACACTATGAGCTCCGACGCTCCTCCTGTCGTCCAATCAACGTTTTTCTACCTTGATGATCTAATACCGTTCGTTTAAATTTTACTCGATCAACATGGCCTTCCATCTGATCCTTGATATTGAATTGACAGACCGATATCAACGAAAAGAAATAATGCAAAGGTTTCATTCAAAAATTTCTAATATAGTGCCGTTCACTATCCTTCATATCTTTGGTCTTGGAGGAGCCGAATTTTCCAATTCAACATCCTCGAAGGCCATGAGCGAAATTTTCGACTTGATAATGGCCCGGACTCAAGATGTACATCACTTCTAACCTACTTAGTTTGGTCGGCTGAATACGGCCGTTTGTTTTTTGAAATAGTATAACTTCCGGTCGTCAATACACAGTACAGGCATATCTCTATATCAACAATCGCTGGGCGACCTGGCTTGCCGCACGGTCACCTTGCACAAAATCCTACTCCACATCGTCAAAGGCGTATCGGATATCCTGTATCATAGCTGCAATTGATGAATGTTTGAACTTGGGTATCGCCATTTTCACCGTATTTAATTTTGAAGTGAAAAGTATGATAAGCGCCAATCTCAGGCCTCTACTAGCGACGATGACGCCAAGCTAGGTATATGGATCACATCTTGGTCAAGCTATGCTTTAGGTCAAGGAGCCAAGCAAAGAAGTGATTATCAATAATTTTTTAATTCTTTTTGGCTTTTAATGGAATCTCAAGGCAATATGATTTACGATATACCTGGAAGTGGCTAGGTCGCGAATGCTGGAGATGGATAGAAGCTTCGGGTAGAAGGATGACATGCCATTTCAGGGGCTGCGCTGGTGAAATTCGGGAAGGGGCCACTCTGTTGTGGCTTCGATAGGGACGATCGCGAATTATGATCTTTGAACTCACCAAAATATTGAGAGCACTCACATCTTACCTTTAGTGAGATCAAAAAGTCTCGGGGTCTAGACCCGTGACCCGGCATGCTGAAACATGGGGCCTGTCAAGTCCCGATGGAAACCAAATCCGTGAAAGCACAAACGTCACTGTGAGCCCAAAGATAAGTCCTGAACATTATCGACCGTGGATCTCGATGGAAAGGTGCACAACAGCAAGTGGTGCATGTGGAAGTCGAATCTTCAACACACACAGCGACCCCTCAAGTTCATTCCCTCGTTTCCCAGCATATAATGCGCATCATCAGGATATTGACATCCATATCCCGACCGAGAATTTCAGAAGCCCTCAGAGGATTTATGAGAGGCAACTGGGTGAGATTATCGATCATGTCGCCAGAAGATTGTGGAGTAGCACGGCACAAAGGTAGGTGCTCACTCACTGAACACTGCTGACGGCATTGTTTCTCATAATAATGGCGTTATAACCAGATGACCACTTCCATCAATACCCAATAAGCTACTTTCGAGGAACGAGTCATTCGAAAATGCCAATACTTCTTCATCGAAACATGCGGTGCATTTTCCCCTACCCCTTACAAAAGAATACCCCCGAACAACTTCGAAAAGCCCATTAGGGTTTAAGCTCCCACTCAACGACACTCGAACGACGATCTTTTACTTTGAGTCTAGAATGAGACATATTGCCCAAGGAGAATCGTTTATGGCAAGAAACATGAGACTGAGATTAGGACCACTGTAGCCAGGGGCCGGATAACCGTTGTTCTTATGCCGCCTCTCCCTCCCCATCAGCGGAGTCACACCCACCATGGGCGCCTGTGGCAGCTGTTGTTAGATGATAGTGATGGAATTCTGGTTGCTTGGGATTATTGGCAAGGAATGAGGATACAACAAACATAGAAGTCGTCGGCCACGTTCCTGCTTCACTCACTCACTCTCACCGTTGGATTCATTCCGACATTTTCCCACGCAAGCGACCATATCATATGATAAACGGTAGGGATTTCCATTATATTTCCAAGGTAAATGAAGACTGGCTGGGCTGACATTGTCAGATCAAATAGCTATGAGACACTGAGATCCCGATGGACTCTTTATTTGACTTGCGCTCTGCAGTAATGTGTGCTGAAGTTTCTCTCTTTAAGCTTCACTAGCAATATTCTCAATCCATCCAAACGTGCCGTCGTAGTCCCCTTCCTTTCACGTCCCTCCAAGGTCTTGTGCACGCTCTCCGAGCCTATATCTGGGTTGCTGGAAAACAGGCATAGGCTCATTGGGGCTGTTTCCTTCGCGGGGGCGCATCGCGTCTTCGCATGTGTGGGATCGAGCGTGTATCTGAGGATTCATTGTCTTCGGTGGGAGTAGTTCGTGCGAGTTTGGAAGAGGTGTATCTGGATAGGGAAAGGTAAGATCGGTCGATTACCCCGATGTTGAAACTTCAAAGATGCGGGTCCAGGCCTCACTCACACGATGCGAAACCAAGAGTCAAAAAGGCAGTGAGTCTACCTAAAATTTGGGTGTTGATTGTGGTATGAACGGATGGAAAACCGGGGTGACCTGGGCGGTATTCTGAAACAGGAACAGGACTCTAGTTGGGTTCGGCCTTCAAAGTCACTGCACGAGAGTAGCTGGTATTGCTGAAGTGCCTTGTGGCATCTTTTAAAAGGTAGGAATCGACTGCAATCGGGGGAGTGCAACGTATCACATGGATCATAAGATGCCAAACTGGCCTTCAGTTGCATGTATCAGCTCGTTAGATAGGGAGTGAAAAATAAAATACTAATAAACTTGAGATGGGCTTATGAGGCTGATGAATAATAAGATCAGGCTGCTTACTTACAATCAATAACATATGAATGAGTAGTGGAATTTCATAGGAGCCCTCATGTAGGAGCACGGGGCTGGTACAATTCACAATGGCAACTATCTTGAGCCTCTTCTCTCACATGGCCGGGGCTGTGAGCAGTATAGATCAATATGGGCCAGTGGGTAGTAGGTACCCGGGTGGTGCTGTCAAATAATTGATGTGATCAGCCTGCCCTTGACACGCAGCCAAATAAGACGACATATTTGAATCGTACCAAGGTCACAATACGGCTTCGGTCATCATACGGAGCCGCCAGGACCTTTACGTAAGTTTTTTTTTGGTTTGTGGGTGCTCGCACTGGGCTGTCTCCAAGCTCATGGCACATCGCCAGAAATCATCCAGAATGTCGGAGGTTTCAACAGGCAACTTCCCAAAGTTGGTCGCGTTGGTATGAGCCACAACCATGTAAATAGGGGTATTTGAAGCGATAAAAAGATCAATAAAGATCTCAAGATTTGGACTAGAGGAAAAATGAAAAAGTATTCCAAGTTTTGGATGTCCAATTGCTCAGTGACATGGAACCCTCTCGCCCTCCTGCAGAGGGTTCCTTCCCCCTGAGTCTTCCTTCCTCGCTCAAACCCAGGCGTCCGGTTTTCGCAGGCAGTACTGCATAGGGCACGACGCCAGAATTCCTTCCCCTCTCCTCTTTCCTCTCCGCTTCTTCTTTCTTCAAGTAAGACTGCATCAACGACCAACTTTTTTCTTTTCTTTTCTTTTTTAAAATATATCTTTATATATATTAAATAGCCCCCTCCCCCTGCCCACAATGGCTCCCAGTCTTAACAAGAAGAAGAACCAGCCCAAGATCACCGATATCCTTGGTGCTGTGACGAACGGCAGCCCTGGCCTGAACATGGGCTCCTTGCCAGCGAAACGAGGTCAATCCTCAAATGACCAAGACTCGGTCATGAAGAAGCCAAAGGTAAGGCAACCCACTGTGTGTATATGAGTGACACAGGAGCTAACTTTACACACAGTTGTAAGTAGCACAAACCGTGCCCTCCGATGAACCAATACTTCGCTGTCGAATAAAGAAAAAGGCGGATACGGAACCGACATGGCAGTACCGACAAAGGTTCTTTATGTCTCGGTTCCAACATCTCACCTCCTCTCATCTGTTCCTTTTCTGCCACTAACGTAATTACAGGGCCACAAGCGAGGACAATTTTGGTACTGGTGATGAGTCTCGAGGGACCTCCCACACTGCCAGAACCCGGCGACCTCTTACGAGTGACCGGGCTTTCAATACTGGACTTCATGTCCTAGGAACCCCACGCACTGCGCAAGCAAGTGCTGGGGATACTGGATCTTTGCCTAGCAAGATCCTAGGGCCTCAACCTTTGCTTACGGGCAAGGTTGGGAAGAAGGAAAAGAGTAAGGAGAATGTCACGCGTGATATTTCTTCTTACTTCAATCCTTGTGTCACTAGTGGCTCAAAGGAGAAAGGCGGGAAAGCATCTGTAGATGCTGACGTCGCTAGCGAGGGGTCTGGTGAGTTTGAAGACCCGGAGATGGAAAGCTTCACGGAAGCGGACCTTCAAGGCCTTGAGAAACAGGCTGTGGAGTGTTTTGCTACTGGGGCTGTAGAGGGAAAGTTCGGTGAGTCTGAATCTGAGATTGAAGACATCTCGGAGGAAGACTTTCAAGCATTGGAGGATGAGGCGAAGCTACGATTGGCGCATGCAGCTGGTTGTAGCAAGAGTGCCGAAGGCGAAAGTCCGAGTGACGAGACAGAGGAGGGCCGCATTGACGGCTACATCTCCGATGTCGAGGATGACGGGATGGAGCTTCTCATCGATGAGGATTTCACCCAGGATGAAGCTAGTGCTGGAAAGACAGGCGGGAGGGAATCGGGAGGTTCCATAGGAGCTTCTGTCCCCGAGCTGGAAATACCAGCCTCGGAACAGAATTTTTTTGATAGAGTGAGCATGATTTGCAGCCGCATGTGCGAGTTTGCTCGAATGGAGAAGAAGTATGACTCCAACAAGAGTCCTTTTGCAGTCAAAGTTTGGTGTTGGCTGAGAAAAGCTACCCCAGAGGAGCTTGCCAAATTGGTTTTCGTGAGAGTCATCCCTGAGGCTCGTGTGCACTTTTCCGCTGATCGCATCGACGTGAAAAGCTTGTTGGAGCTTCCAAGTCCAAGACTGAAGATCCTGCGAGATAACTGCAACAATCCTGGAGTGTATGTTTATATATGTCCTGGTGATAAGGTTGGTTGCTATACTGGCCAAAGCGTTAGGAAGCCAATGGACAATGGACGTGAGGGAATGTCTTGTCGTTTCAGCCAACATGCTGCTGAGATGAGAAAGACAATCCCTGAATTGGAAAAAAAGGCACGGAAGTATTCAGTGAATGTTCCCCTTTTTTATAGAACAGTGGTAGAAGATGACCTTGTCGCATCTCCTCGCGTGATAGCAACTTTGCCAAGGGATGAGGATATGCATCCTTTGGCAATGTTAATTGAGACTGTTATCATGTTGTTGACAGGATCAGTTTCCGCGGAGTCCAGTCAAGGGCTTCCGTCACAAGGACTTGTGGCTGATATTCAACACCGCCTTGAAGGTAGTTTGAAGTATCAGCCTCGAGCGCTGAACAAAGCTCTCCCTGCCCGCCAAGGGTTCAAGGCTGGTGTTCGAGTTGCTCGAAAATGTGAAAACTGCGAACACAACTCATCTAATTACTCGGTGGGATTTTTCACGTCGCAGTTCACGAAAGCCACTTTGTGTAGGCGCTGTCTCCGCAAAGAGCAATTTGAACGAACACGCCCTGAGCTGGAGGACATGGGGAGGACCGCGAATCGGAAAATCCCTAAAGATATACGCCCCTTTTGTGAGAACCCATCTTGCAAAAAGAAGGGCCCCGTCAGCTCGTGGAGTATGCACCACCATGACCATCTACTCTGCAAGCCATGCAAGCGTGTGGAGGTAGATGAGTTTGAAAATTCCATCTTCCAATCGGAATATGGGACGGAGGGGCCTCCTGAAAGGAGTGACCTTTCCTGCCCTGGCTCTAGCGGCTCTTTGTGCAGGGATCCTCGACAGAGGCACAAGAAGGACGTTGGATGGAGCCGAAGTCTTGTAGCACTTGTTGCGGGCAACGAGGTATGGCTCTGCCACAGCTGCGACAACAGAGAAAGGATATCCCAGAAGGGAAGAAAGGCGTATGAGAGCCTCATAGCGCTCAGAGAATCTGGCGCTGTCATTCCTGGTTTGCCAATGAGGGCAATCCCAGATGAAAAGAGATACTGCCACAATCCAGACTGTCCCAAGTTGCGGAAGACTGGCAAGACTAAGAAACTGGGGAGGTCTGACCGTCCAGGGTGGGCTCTTGATCCTAGCCATCCGCAGTGGATTCTTTGCGGTCCCTGCAAAGAATCTGAGAAGAAGCGTTTGGTGAGAGAGATTCTTGCTAGGCGTGGCGTCGATTCTGACAACCGCCGTCTTAAAATCAATGAAAAGGACAAGCACTGTACCGAAGAAGGATGCAAAGACCCTCTTCAAGAGACAGTCAAGGCCCGGATGAAGGCTGGTGAAATAACCGAACATGGCCACATCTGGTATCGACATCCTACGGAGAAGGATGGAAGAGTTCTTTGTGCACCATGCCGAAAAACTGTTTTGCAGAAGTTGAGCACTGAGGCGAATCGACGCGCCCGTGAGCGGGTCAACAACCCAGTTCTTACTCGAAAGAACTAGTTGAATGAACAGGTGTGATGTACAGGTCGTGGAATCGGAGATGTTGGAAATGCAGTATGAAAGACCAGAAACAGTACGATAGAGAAAATCTGTCATGAGTTGATTTATAGCGCAGCCGACATGCCTCGAGCGTCGACGCGTTATGTAGCGAGTCAACAGTTAGGTTATTTTTTCGGTTGCTCGCGTCGTTGGTAGATATTCTGTTGATGATAGGGATGCGTCTCATTGCCGTTTGATATGAGACGTGGAGGGGCCTCTCATTGCCGTTTGATATGGGAGGCAGAAGGCCGAAGTGCCTGAAGAGCAACTGGGTTTTCTAACATAGCCTTGGGATCGCGATAGGGCGACGCCAGTGTTGTTTTTATCGCGGATTGAAAAGCGGGCAGGTGCTCAACGCACGACGAAGCCTTCTGCAGATCGCCTTCAACTTTATCAAATCAACCCGCAAACCCAGACAACAATAACAACTACACAACAAAGCCTTCTGCAGATCGCCTTCAACTTTATCAAATCAACCCACAACCCCGGCGATACTTGTTACGTGATAAGCCTTCTATCTCTATACCACTTTCAACTTCATCAAATCGACACTGCGACCAAATCAACACCACAACCAAATCGACACTACACACTTGGAGAGGGAGCGGTTGCGCGATGAACTCTTCACCACATCGCCTTCAACTTCAAGTCTCATCCTGAGCCTAGGCGATAGTGGTTGCGCATAAAACCTTCCGCAGATCACCTTCACCTTCATCAAACCAGCACCAGAAGCCTAGAAAACAACAACGGTTGCACGGCAAAGCCTTTTGTATCGCTTCCAACTTCACCCAATCTTATCACAAGCCCAGGCAGCAGCGGTTGCACTTGCAACGCTGCTACATCTCTCCATTGCTCACTCACTCCAGCAATCTCAATCGAGGTGAATTACTCGTCATTGGTAACCATAATCAGCACGTACAAACTTGATGCTGACTCCGCTGCCCTAGGCAATCCAAAGTCTTGGTCTAGGTGCGGGTCTTCTTCTTTCGCCCGTCTCTTATAGACCAAGTCTCATGCTTGATGTCTTGGAGGGGCCTTTTTCTTCAATCATCACAGAGAAAACTTGATGACTGTCCTCCGAGGGCCTCCCAAGAACAGGGCAATCCAATCCATCACACACAGCTCTGGAAGTACCACCTCTCTATTCGGCCTGAAAGGCCTGTATTCTGAATCAGCAACCACGCTATCAGTCTGCAATCAGCCATTTGCCAATATGATCGAACGTTTCTCGTCAATCGCCGGCCCAGGTTCTCTCTATCGCAATCGGCATGAGACTCACAATAAGAAGGCAAAAGCGAAATGCACTTCCAACTACTCCGTTCATGTCACTGACCTTGTTGTGCGGTCTTGCCAGTGTGGCTGCCTAACCATAAAAGGTCAACTAAGCATCGACCATTACCCAAGCACGAAGGAGATAGAGCGAAAAATCGCCCATCGACCCTTTTACGTCAACATCTACTACATTGAGCCTTCTAGTTCTATTATGAACCAGCAAATGCTCTGCAGGATGTACTGTGCCAAAGTTCGCTTCTCATACAAACGAGTTCTATCCTCATGAAGCAACAACAATCAGAAGATAACAAACTCTTCATCGGTGCACCATCAACCAAAGTCTTTGGCGGAATTTACTCCATAATCATGAGCAGCATCTCTGTAGATCATGAAGAGTAACCGACAACTTTCGTCTCCTTAATTTGTCTAATTGCACACACACTGCCAACTTCAGTGTCAACAATGATCGATTCCAACATATATACAGACGGAAAACGACGGAAACAACAAAGTCAAGTACGATACAAATGGAATGACTTAAGGCAGTACAAAATCTCAATATAAAGCTGCCATAATACGAAAATCCCGCAACCAGCATTCTATCTAGGGACAATATATGCCACTGGCATAGGGTCTTACTCCGTTTTGAGTAAAACGCATGCAGACCCAGGATCGATCGAAGTTATCTGATTTCCCAAATTCATGTCCCACCATAGCAAAGTGTTGGGAAAAGCCTAAAGATTGACCGGCATTGGTAACAGCAGAATATACGGGTTAAGCTCTTCCTGATGCGGCACGACTCACGCAAGGACCATATGATAACTTCCGCATTATATGGAGAGCGAAACAAGTTCATTCGTCTGTCACTCTTGATAACGAAACGTCCAGCATGCGGGTCTCAATGTATTACCCACGACTTACAACTCCATTCAGGGCACCACTTTCCAGATAGTTCGCTCGATTGCAAGCACCGGCCCACCCAGTCTTCATTTGTGTTCAAATACACATCTCGGCATCAGCTTTTTTCCAACAGGTTAGGTTTGTACATCCACGAAAGATGTATCGAATCAGCCTGGTGATTACTTCATTCTGAACGTCGGCTCATACGGCATACTGGATATCATATTTCAAGACTTTTGCCCTCACCATATCTCTGTATCATCGTTCACAAACTTCAAGCACCTCCCGGCAGAGACGTCCAGGGCAGATTCATCTCCAACAAAATATGTGAAACACGCCACTGTACCGACCGTGACCGCTGGCTCCTGCGGTTATTTATATTGGGCAGAATGAGTCTTCAATATCCCCGCCCAACGACAAATCAGTCAGCCTTTATCTCCGCTCGGGAGATATCAGGGCATTCGCCTAGACTCAACGACAAATCAGTCAGCCCCCGTCTCCGCGCAGGAGCTATCAGACGATCTCCTCAGGCTTGATGACGATGCAAGACAATTGTAATTTGCTATGTAAGACTATCATTGATTTCAAGGATGAGAATAAATACTAATTAAAATAAGATCATCGCGCTCGAAACATCTGGCATCGGCAGCACATTCACCCACTTTACCAGATATGTATTCGGCTTCAGCTTGTTATAACGCTGCTCAACCCAACGCCATGAGTATCCAAGCAGGTCTATAGGCCGATTGCCAATACTCGAAGCAAATAACTACCATAAGAGTAGTGGGTATATGGAGGGGAAAACGGATACGACAGACGGATATGAGGTGAAAGACGAGGGACGGTGACGAAAACCAAGTCCAGGATGTAACGATGCGATACGCGGTACAGAGGCAGGAACAGGGAATGGGCGAAGAGGACTGGCTGGATTGGGGATATGAGGAGGAGCGAGAGGTAGGACAGGGGAATGGACCATACTAACACGACCGATCATGAACGACTGCGAATGACTACGACGACCGATTGCAACCGATCACGCACGACTCCGGCCTACGACAATAACCACGACCTAGACCGATCGACTGCGAATGACTACGACGACCGACTGCAACCGATCACGCACAACGCCGGCCTACCACGATGACCGCGACCGACTGCGACCTACCGCGATGCCCACGATCGATTGCGACCGGCTCCAATATACCACTATGACAGCGACGACAGACTCCGATCGATCGATCGACCGACAACTGCTAATATGTTTGGCCTGTATGTGTTCATAACAGACCACTACAGAACGACTCAAGAAATTCGGGCTCGGTTGGGTACGTGCGGTCATGGATAATAACAATCCTGACTTCATGGACCCCGGAAACTGCTGGGAGAAACTGGTCGTTTCGTACATGCTTGATGATCACGCGGCTTTCTTCCAAATCAGTACTTGCCTACGCTAGACTTGCCTGATCAAGTGCTTGGTACTACAAAACAAACCACTACAAACAAATCACTACAAAACAAACCACTACAAGCTGCTGCACACAAGCCACTACAAACAAACCATCATGCAATTCAAGCGTCGCCGGCCCAAAGCCTCATCTGTTATCAGATTACTCATTTCCAATACTGCAGTTGGCATCTCATTAACGCTGAGGCCTCAGTTGAACACGGGACTGGTCTTGGTCAGACTTCTCTCATCACTCTAAGTCATTCACGGCATCAAATAATGGTTTGTTCATACGACTATTCGTGCCGCGTCGGGAGTAATACTACTTGTCATCGTCAGTCTTCATTTTGGTCTGTTGGTACCGGTCTATTATTCTGTTCTTCTTCTTTCTTCCTTTCTATCTTCTGTAATCTAGTCTTAATTAAAGAATATATGAAGGCAAATAAGTAACCACTTCTTGTGAATTACGGGAAAGACTTCCTTGTGTCAGGGTTCCTTGGGGGTTTTCCCCATACATATTTCCAGTGAACTTTAACAGAATCTAGATCGCGCCGAACAACATTCTTAACTTGCCTGTTTGTCGGTGTCCATCGAGGCGAGCGTATCCCATGTATCCTCACAGTGTATTCTCACCTTCCTGTTAATCAGTGATTTCCCTAGCCTCGCATCCGACACATCGCACATTGGGTGCTTATCCTGTATTCTCATCCCCCGGCGAAAGCAACACGAAGGCTTAGCTCCAACACATGTTGTGGGCAACGGCAACACTCCCGCGGTCGACCTGATCACGACGAGCTTGGTCGCAGTCTTGAGGATATCAAGTACAGGGCCAACACTGCTATAAAGGTCTTCCCAACTATGCTTTACGTGCGCACCAAGCAGAATGTAAATCAGCCAATAATAAAACTATCACCCAGTAGCTGATGAAGCCATTCCTGGTGACCGATCTACTTTACTCCAGTGGTTTCTTAGGTGAAGCTCTTACAAGAGCACTACGATGGAACCAATGGCATACCAAATTCACTGCTAGCATCAATATCGGGACTAACTCCATGGGCAAGATTCCAAAAAGTCTTTGCCTGTGAAATCCCAACTTCGACTCTTGTTGACCCTGTCGACAAATCATTATTTAGGTGCTTGAACTGGGAAGTGATGGATAAAAAGGTCGAATATGAGGTTAGTTCACGGCAACAGTAACGGACATGGTAAAAATCTACCCTGGAAACATGACATTTCAGAAAACTATTCTCTCTTGGCCTATATTGAAGCTATATGCATTAATTTACTGAAAAACTGATAACAGAAATAATATAGTAAACTTTTAGATTTTTAGTGACAGGCTACAGTACTGAACGATCAGTTCTAATATTAGAATTAAAAGTCTCCAGTGATATATAAAAGTGCTAGTCGTAAATATAACAGCTTAATCTAAAACTTCAAAGTGATATTCCATTAGGCCGTCCATTACTTCTTCTGACACCAGTAAATATTCTTACTTATATTTTGAGTTATCCATGAATCAAGTATTTTAATACAGTTAATCTGTAAATTTATCTTTTTAGTATCACTTGGCACCACTAACGTATCATAAGTTCAATCTTATAGAAACTGTATTCCAGTAAATCAAAGCATATCTATATTAAACTTATATACTGTAGACAAAGTATCTATCATATACTGTATGCAGGAAACCACTGTCCCTTCTCTTAATTACCCATTCGGATATACAGCTGGTGGTCTAGTGATGTGTTGTTCATCTTGGAGTTTGAGAATAGAGCAGTCTAGGATCTTGTCTCTACTGGAGGGCATCTTGATATCGTGTAGGAAGACTTGCCACTCTTGTATGTTCAGTGTATGTCTGAGTATGTCGTCAATACGAGCGATGTGTTGATCCCGTACCACTGCGAAGTCGCCAACACTAAAGCATATACGGCATTGTGCACTGGGACTTTAGGTCAGTATACTCAACATCTGTCCAACACTTCATCGCAGCCGCACAACAAGCCCTACTGTAAATTAATAATTCAAAGTTTAGCGCCAGTTTACCAGAGCCAGCTTCACTGGGTCTGGGAGATGTAAGAGGAGAGTTATTGTTTTTCTATCTTAAGCTATCGACTTCCCTCATGTGGGTTCCCATTCGCCACATAAAGCAGGTGCATCTGAGGGAACCCTCTCCAGGGTTGCTCCTCCTCCGGCACGTTCAGCACACTAAAGGTCCGCCCCAGACCCTCCAATTCCGCAGATAAAATGACAAAAGAAAACCCCAGATAGCTAAATAGCATAATGCGTAGAACGAGAAGGAAAGAAAGAAGAAAAAAAATCAACAACGGAACCCAAATTCCCCAAGACTTCCCAATTGAGAGATCACCAGTGCATGTCTCAGCAGTCATCCAGGCCTCCCATTCCAGGGTCATATCTGCACTCAGCCCTCATTTTCCTGTTGTTCGGTAGGGTCAAGGAACTCTCCTGGCCACTCCTCAGGGTAGGTATTAAAGTAGTCGAAAAACTTCTTCATGAGGGAAGCCTGGTATAAGAACGGCTTCGACATATACACCTCTTCCAGGCTCACTCGCACTCGTTTCCAGGTCTTCGGTCCGGAGTTAAGCAAAGCATGGGTAACGCCATCGAGGGCTTCCCAAGAGTCCATCTCCCCTTCTGGTACCCTGTCCTTCACCCAATCCCACTCCTCCAGGGAATGTCCAGGGGGTAAGAGTCCCAGTACTCGAGTCAGGTGGTCATGGGCCGCGGCCATAGCGATGTGGTTCGGTTCTGTATCCGACGATTGCCCACGCCAAATCGGGGTCCCTGCTTCCATGACCTCTCTCATCAGCATGGCGAACACTGTGTTTGCGTGTGTAAGCACGTCACCCCTCATGGGTCTGCCCACGCTTAATGCCCGTCGCAAGGGTTCCCAGTCTAGTGCCATGATGTACTTGCCGTCCATCAACTTCAGAAGGCGTTTGGCGTCGTCAGTCGGGAGGGTTGAGTTTCGCGATGCATCGTGATGGAACAGGGCTGTCTGAGGCCAAGGCCCGCACTGTTCCTCCTCTCCTGTGTCTTCGCTGTCGTCGTCCTCTACGAGCTCTGGGTTCCTGGCTGCGGGGATCTCACCATTGGCTACAGCATGGATAACTTCAGAGGTCATTCCGTCCCAAGTGAGGACCATCTCCCGCGGGTCCCATCTCAGCTCTTCCGGGCCTTTATGCAGAGTGCGGGCTAGGTCCAGTCGATGTTCGTTTCGTCGGGAAATAGCATCACTCGCCTGGCGACTCATCAGCACGTCGACTGGGTGAGGTAAGATGTGTTTAAGCCAACGGGGATCCTTCTCATCTAATAACCCAGTGACCTCGTGCCTTGAGCGCGACAGGGATCCCTTCACAGCTTTGAACACAGGGCCAACGGCTTCTGCTGCGCCCGAGAGAGACACCAACAATCCCATCGCGTTTGGGTTCCAGAACTCAGGGGTGGGTACAATATCTGCATAATGCAGCGGTCCGTGGTGGTAGAAATTCTTTGCTACCAGTTCGGGTACGGCAACCAGTTGGGTGTCATCAGGTCGTCCATGGTAAGATGCCAAGCCTAGAGTCCGAATGTCGTCCAAGAGGCAGAGGGAGAACAGTTCCCTTCCAGGTGGTTCCCCGATCAGGACCCCTTCAGGCCACCTCATGGTGGTTCCCGGGAATGAGGCAGGCAGCACAGGTATAGAGAAGTTCTGGGGAATTCCCTGGGCGGTCGACTTCATATCAGAGAACAACTGGGCGATCCGTTCCGGATCCAAAATGCGAGACGGAATAGTATGGGATTTATGGGCCTTCACATCCAGTCGGTATCCCTCACTGATTAAGCGATATGGGTGTGGGTGTCGAGTCATCTTCATGTTCTCTACATACCGCAGGAAGTGAGGGTACCCAAGTATGAACACTTCCAGCTCGACCGGGGGCACGGGGTGCTTGATCATAGTCTTTGGGTTACACCTGCTGTAGGCGATCAGTTCGGCGGCAAGGGACTCCGTCTTCTGGATCCCCAGCCATATGCCCATTGCTTGCAGGGCAGTATTCACAGACATGGGGTCTAAGGGATGCCCGGCCAAGAAGCTCTGGGTCAGCATCACCAATTCCTCTGGTATCGAGTAGGCGGCTAGTGGTAGGACAGATAACATAAAATGGGTATCCTTTCCATCGTGGAGGTAGCTTCTGGAGAAGTTGGGTCGGCCTTCTTCAACAGTGGTGTGCTGCAAGGGTAGTGGGGGAAGCTGTAGTAGGGCTCTCTGGTTGCTGCTGACAATGGCCCGGGCGCTGCTTGCCTCTGCGTTGAAACTGGCCTTCCCCAGTACCACATACTTCTTCAGGGCAGACAGGTTCCCCGGGATCAAGCAAGATTCGTGGAAGATAGTGTTCTTCCCCGTCAATTTCTGCGAAGGTTCGCATTTCAGCTCGACTCCCACGATCGCATCACTCTCCAAACTCTCCCTCTTTGGCGCCTTCTTCTTATCCTTCATGGGATACATATATACCAGCTGCCCGTTGAGGCAGGAGATCCCAGCGTACAAGCCAGGCCTGGGCTTGCGCGGGAGGGGTAGGGTCACAGCTAGCCGGGTTCGCAGTTTCGGGGCATGTTCTTGTGGCTCCAGCAGATTGCAGAGTCGGGTTCTCTTCCTGATGACCCTCATGGGTGAATTGGGAACCCGGCTCCCATCCGATCTGTCTCTCCACACCTTGATAAACCAACTGTCGGTGACTTTCACGCGGACTCTCTCTCCCTCGAGGGTTTTCAAAGGCTTCCCATCATAGGATGCGATCACGGCCTGCTCGTTGGCTGATCCGGGAAATGTTGGGTAATCCATGAGCTCCACCACCCCCTTCACCTTTTCTGTCATCGTCAATGATCCCAGATTCCGGCTTCCACTGCCCTCACCTGGGTCAGGGCCTAGGTCATCGTCGTTTGGTCGGTCCGTTCCCTTTCGGGGTGCTTTTGTTCCATCCCCCGTTAGGCTCAGATAACGGCTGCTGCAGAGGTCCGCTTCAGCAGACTTCTCGCGGGACCTGGATCGGAAATGTCTCTCGAATATAGTCAGGTCGAAATAGTCAGGCTTGTCCTGAACAGGGTTCCCCACAGGTGCAGGCTGAGTGGTTTGTCCCTCCCCAGAGTCAGTGCACCGCTGGCCAGTCTTCATCCTCAATGTAAGCAGCCTCTCAAGGTGGAGAACACTCTTCACAGTGGCGTTCCAATCTGAATGTTCCCTCAGCCACCGGTCCAGGTCAGCACACGGGGACTCTGGGTCCAGTTGAGTGGGGTCCTCTCCTGCATGGAGAATCTCCATAGCTCTGGCATCCGCGATTCTCTCTAGTCTCTCAAGGCTGAACTTCCGCAGGTATTTAGGGTGCTCTGACAACCAGCGGAGCTGTCCTGGCGTCAGGCTATCGGTTTCATCCAGTGCTATCCTCAGCATGCGGAACTCAGCGTGCCTCTTGGATCTGTCGTAGTCCACTGGCGCCACTGGGGTTGGGGTAGTTCGGGGTTCCGGTTCAATAAGATCTTCAACGGGCGGTCCGTTCTCAATCTCCATCAGATCATCTCGTTCAGGTAGGTAGCTCCCCGATCCGGGATCTTCATCGCCGATACTCAGACCCTTATCATCAACGCCCAGGTCCAGCTCAGTCGAGGGTGCCCATTTGGTTGGGAACAGGTCCGCCAGGGCTTCCTCCCATTCTGCGTATTGTCGATTTGTTGCCTTCAGTGCATCCATGGGTCGCTTCAACTCGGCTCGCATGTCTCTCCATGCTTCCATCACTCGCTGGGCCAAATCTTCATTCAAGTCTGTTATGAGGTCAACGTCCCTGACGATCATGTCGATAAACTCGAGGGTGATGGGTTTAGAGGGATCCTTCACGAACTCATCCACAGTTTCCCCTTCACATTGCTCGTCGCGGGATAATAGGTGCCCTTTGAGTTCTCTGGCGTATCCCGCCTGGCCCAACCTGGCATAGGTTCCCTCTCCAACTGTCATCAATGTTTCCCACATCTCCCAACAAAACCGGGAGTATTTGCGGGCCATAAAGAGCCGGGCCTCCGGTTCAGGGATCCCCAAAGATTGCAGCTCCTGGGCAACAGCCTCACCTCGTGATGAGAGTCGGAGAGCCTTAACGGGAGTTTGCATCGCGGTTTCCTCTTCGATGTCGGATTCCCCCAACTCCTCTTCACTCTCCTCTCCTCCTTTATCCTCGCTCACAGACCAGCTGTCGCTGTCACTCAGGGAAGGGTTCTGCTTCTGCTTCTTTGCAGGCGGTCCTGCAGGTTCGTCCGGCGGTTCGCGGGTGGTTGTCAAGTTCCCCTTCGGCGGGTTTCCCGGGGGTTCCCCTTCGGACGCCATTCTGGGAGTCGTGGCTAGGGTTCTCGGTTCAGTTCGTGTGTAGTCGTCAGCGCTGGTTTCTCGTGCTTCGGGTTCCCTCACAAGGGACTGAGTCGATATGAATGCGTAGGAGAGAGATTTTATCAATCAAGAATTCATCACCAAGCAGGGTTTTCCTCAGTGCTCATGTCAGGGTCTCTCTCCTTTCTTTTTTTCTTTTCCCTGCGGGGTAATTAGATTGTTTGTTTATTCGAGTTAATAATAGTAGTGATGCTCTAATTGATCTGCCAGCCGGCAAGCAGTGTACGGCAACCTTTCCCCAGGCTCCAGTAATCTCTATTGTTTTCTAGGCGGTTCTGACCTCCTCAGCAGCCGCCGAGGTTCAATCTCATATTCTTCCGCTAATAGATATCGCCGTCTTCTTCGAAATTCCTTCAAACTGTCCTCGTGGAACTCTCGGGTTCCCCCGGCTGTTTGAAGGCTCTAGGTCAGCCTGGCCAGCCATCGGGCAGCAGATGTTATTCCATTGAAGGTTCCCAGCTCTGACGGGGTAGGGAGGCGTAGGGGCTCCACTATAGGTGTCGGTTCAAATGGGGGATGGGAGTGTAGGGAGTGATAGCTTGATTGATCTGGGGCTAGGTTCCAAGTTTTAAAGGTCTTTACCAGATTGTCTAGCAGTTCCTTTCGGTCTGGAGGATAAAAGGATGGGTGTAGTGGTGTCTCTGAGTATGGGGATGAAAACCCCTCTGTCTCTAGATCTTTGGAAATACGGTTCCCTATCTAGGGCCTACCTTACTTCAGTCGTTAGGGGGATTAATGTCCACTGATTTGTCAGGCGAATAAGGGTTTAAACTCTATATAGGTCTTGGGTTGTTAGGAGGTGTGATCTTTTAATGAATGATCTCTAGTGTGATTACTATAAATTACTGGGTCTGAGAGATGTAAGAGGAGAGTTGTTATTTTTTTATCTTAAGCTATCGACTTCCCTTATGTGGGTTCCTATTTGCCATACAAAGCAGGTGTATTTAAGGGAACCTCCTCTAGGGTTACTCCTCCTCCAGCACAGCTTTTGAATGTCGCAATTGCATACTTAAAATTAAATAAAAGTTCTAAAGTGCATTCGCATTCATATTCACATTCATAATAAAATTTGCAAGGGTGGGAGTGTGTTGTATTCAGAGTAGAATCCTAATCTAAGTCTGCTTCATCTCATTCTCCAGCTGTCCAAGTCGTTCAACCAGAAAGACCACCTTGAGCTCCAACTCCTCAATCTTCTTCTTGTACCCAGCAAGCTCGGCCTGTGTGTTGACCAGCTCTTCGTTGGTGGCACGGGCAGACTTTTGGACGTTCTCGAACTTGGTGTTGGTACCCTTGGTAAAGGAATCGAAGTAATGCAGGCGACCTTCGAGTTCGGCGATTCGGGACTTGAGCTTGTTGGTTTCCTAAATGAAGATAGTTAGAAATGAATGTGCCAGACTAGAAATGAAATGAAGACAAACTTACCTCAGTTTGAGTCATGGTAAACAGAGAAACACCTTCAGCGCGACGGTGCTGATCATCCTCCAACTTCTTGGGGCAATCGGACTTGATGTGTCCAAGTTTGTTGCAGTAGTTGCACTTCTTCTCCTCCTTAGGCTGTCGGTGTCGTTTGTGGGATCCGCCAAGATCGTCCTTGGCGCCACGCTTGGCAGGGATCCCAGGGTTGGTAGGGGTGACAGGACGATTGTCGACACCATTGTCGTCGCGAATGGGGGAACCAGGGAGGGGGAGAGACCTAGCCATAAAGGCGGCAAGGTCATCGTTGATGTTGGAGGCCTTGGGGGCATCGGACATGTCCTTGTCACTGGCTCCAGAGCCAGCGGGGCTGGTAGGCTGAGACATAGCGACAGTGAATGGGTGGGCAGGGATGGGAACCGAGGGGGCAAGTTGGGCAGCAGCGTGGTTGCTGCTGCTGTTGTTGATGATGGTGAAGGGAAGAAGAAGAAAAAAGCTTCATAAGTGGGAGAAAGGAGGGTTATTTATACCTGAGAAATGCAGCTAGCAATCACTCCGGTGCGCGGGCTCAAACGAAGATTCAAACACTTGATCTGCCACTCGCTGGCACTGGCACTCGCAGTCACCAGGAGCGACAGCGCTCAAATGAAATGGGCCAATTAAAAGATTTAGAACCGGTGCGTTTTTAATTTCTGGGTACCCAGGCGATATGTAATGCCCATATGATAGCGATGTCTGAGAGACAGTTTTATCTGTCACTTGCAGGATCGGGGTGAGTGTACTCTCATTCTACAATATAGCGATCCAACTATTTAAATACTTATATCCATTCGTATTTTCTAGTACATATCAATATTTCCAAAGCAGATTCGACACTGAATAAGTTCTATTCCCTTTTCCTTACGTAGCAAAGCGTTGACGTGAGAGTGTCAGTACGATATGTCGTTGAATTTCACACCAGAGCCTCCACGTTCTTTTAGACCCCAGCCCTGGCAGATCTGCGACACATCAGCGGGCACCCGATTTAGTTCAGCGGTTAGGCCAATTGACGGGTTCCATTCACGTTGACAGCTCCGCGCAGATCCACCTTATCGGGAATAACGCGGCAGTTAAAACGTGCGCGCGCCTCTTTGCTCCATAATTGTACTGATCTGCCCACCCACACCGCCTGTCACTCTCTGCCCACTGTTTTGAAAGCAACCCCTAAATCTTGCCTCGCACATACCCGGCTGAGGAGTGGAGGTTATTGAAATGCCCGTGAACTGGGTTTGAAAGGGTCTTTCTTTCCCATGTTCGGGAGCCTTGTAAATGCACTCGACATAATAAATAGTATGGAAGGCATCTTTCTGTGAATCAAAAACGAGTAAAAGGCCTTGACCGCAGTGTATTAAATATTTATCATTTTTCTGACTTGGGTTCCCTTGATCGCAAACACACTTGGACCCGCTGCCCTAACTACGAAAGGCCTACCTGGGGAGTTTCAATCAAAATGATTTCTTATGCCACCTCCAAAATGCCATGGAGGACTTAGATTGATGCCAAAAGGGAGCGCATCCATACCGAATTGACTGCCATTGACCTAAGATTAAATGCCGACGATGTAGGCTTGATGGCAGTGCTAGTGGTAATATTCCAAAATTGTCGCAGCCATACATTTTCTTCCACAATGTGGTAACGACTACGTGAGCCACTCAACGGTTATCTTCAATCATCAAGTGTTGATGCCGACCAGTGCCAGGTATTTTTGTGCTTCTTGCCCCGACCGTTTCTTGGCCAGTTTCATTTGTTCCAGATACCGTGTTCTTCAACTGATGACATTTCGTGTTGAACCAGAACCCATCACTGTGACTAGCATTTCGCTAGAGATAAACCTGCTTCTCTGACAGAGCGTTCCCCCGAACCTCTAAAGAGCGACCCTCCTCTCCTCAAGATTCCTACTTAGTTGCAGCTGAGAGCTCCGTGCGCGGTTCGACTGAGTCACTGGCTCTCACGACATTATTAGTTGTCTCGCCGGCATATGATGGCTTTCGATGAAGCAAACTTCGAATTAATCTCACCCAGGAGGGCTACTCTCGTCGTATTTCAAAGTAGTCCTCGTCGATCCGAACAAGAGAGCCATGCTAAAGGATCCTACCTTTCCTTGAATTCTACCATATTGTTTGTATATACAAACAGGACGAAACGTTGCACGAGCTGCAAGCTACAAGCGATGAGACCCAAGTAGTGCTGCCTCTCGATTATTACATTAGTAACCTGAAAATAGGTTTGATTACGCCGAAGGCACATAAGTCATGCTATATCACTCGAACAGGCTCACCATGGATTATAGCTTATTGCGATGTTCGTTTCTGTCGTCACCTTCCGTTTATTTCCACCTCACTTTGACCGGAACCGCTACTATGTTGCTTTCATCATCGTCAAGCATAAACATTTTACTAGATCAGGCTGTCGCGTACAGCTACTCTCATTTCACCACAGATGTGTCGGAAGTTACCTCTCGTCGATCGAGCAAGCATTCTGAATATGATGAAGGGACGCGCGACTTACGGTACAAAGGGTTCCAAGCGGATCGCGCCATACTTGGGTTACCCATGTATTGACATGCGGGCAAACATGGAATGGCCCTCGGCAAGCAAACGATAGGCCTACACTCTCTGCTTTCTCTGTATCCACGCCTGTCATACTGTCTTTTCTGGGCTTACACCTTGTTACCGCCATCTTCCGATGTTTGTTGGCCACTGGGAACCTTTTGGGGGTCACGTATGCTGACTTCCCTTCCAGACCCCAACAGCCCAACTTCTTACAAAGAACCCCATGCAACCATGGCCGCCAAGAAGTTACTCTAGACCCTATGGCTACATATTATCTACGCTTCATTCTATGGACTGATCATTGTCGTTGGAACTCCTCGGACATTCGCGATCCGGAATGCATTATCAACCACGAGTCATTTCGCTTCTCACCTACCTCGACCTCAACATACATGGCGGTCAACTGAGTGAGAATCGCGTTCACAAGATCATATTTGGCATTGCTATTGCCGAAATCAACAGTATAATTCTAACCGACTTAGGTGTCTTGGACTCTCTTTTCACCAGCGTACTCGAGGGCGTTTCCCCCGTCAACTAGGGGTTGCGTCTTTGGCCAATTCGTTCGGGACAATTTCATCCATGCACACCGGCCACGGGATTCACTAGCACTCGTTGCTTCTCTGGTCCCTATCTCTTGGAATGGAGCCTTTATAACTACTACTCAGAATTGGTCCCTAACTACATACTACGGGACAGCTCAAACTCATCAATCTAAGTTTTTTTGTCCTGTTTTGGGAGACATATACGCATACAACACCAACTGCTTTTCTTCAATATTGCATTCAGCTAGACGTGTCATTATTGACCGAAGTCTGGTACCAAGGTTAGTGACATAAACGATGTGGTTGTCAGTACCTTCCGGGTTTACATCTCTATTCTGAGGCTCATATCAAATACGCTGGCTTATCGGTAAACGGCAAGCCGGCTGCAGACCCCCCCAGGCGGTATCCATCGAATTCCCCCCGTATGAAGATTAAAGAAAAGTGCCCCTCTTAGAAACCTAGCAAGAGACCTAAAAGGAAAAGGTAAATGAAAAAGAAGAAGAAGAAGAAGAGGCACAGCAAGAAGACTTATGCATAGGCCGAGGCTTTGCCTTGCCTAGGATGACAGAGTCAGCATCAGGGTCTTGTGGGTAATGGATCCGGTAGTTGTTCAACACTCTCAAGCTAACATGCATCAAGGTTTCCTGTATCTCCGGCATCGATGAGGATAAATCGTACGTTCAAGAACCATAGACACAACGACCCCGGAAGGGAGCTTCTTTCCACATGCAGCCCGTCCCCGTTGGCGGCAGATTCAGCATTGGAGCCGACTACTCATTTATACATACGCAAACCTGCATCTTTATCACCTCTGCTGTAATGTACTTTCACCCTATATCACAGCAACGACGGTATACGACAGCTGTGTTACACCCGCGCCCTCAACATAATACCGCATTTGTCATCTGTGCTTTCGAACAGAAACCGCTTCCCTTCACACAAAAAGGGGTACATTTGCTGTGTTTGCTTATACACAGAGCTTTACCGCTACTTCCATCGCCTAGCTAGGAATCACATTATGGCCGTTTTGTCGCTCAATCCTTGCAGCCTTGTCGCCCTACCAGGATGAAATTATCCAAGTTGAGGCAGCTTACTCAGAGGTTGATAGAAATTGAATTGCCGATCTGATGGTTGCCAATAATGGATTAACGAAGGTCGAATACCAGGGATCTGGCACCCGGGTTGCTGTTTAAGAGTTCTAGTACCGGTAAGACGAGCTTTATTCTTTCAAGGAAGCCCACTGACGTATTCTTAAGAAGAAAAAGGCGACGTTGAACGCCGTCAAGGCAGGACTCGGAGTTATGCCTTGTAAACCACTACCGCCACTCATACGATCAAACGTAGCTATACCCCGGATCCTATTTCTTTGCGATAACACCACAAGCTTGTGCTTCAAAGCTTGCCTTTTTCAGCCTCTGTGCAGTTCTTCACTACACGGATTTGACAGTGCTCTCAAAAATAAACAGCGCAATGACTGTAGAGCAAAGGTCAAGGAGTTTGGGCGAAATGGTCGGCTCTTGTGTTGACAGAATGACTCTTGCGCCGAGATGGCGCTAGAGACGGACCACCGAAAGCAGAGACTCTGTCGAGGTCTGACTGTCGCAGCTGTCGTCCATGTACTTGTGTGCTTCATCGAGAGCCACGACGCGACCAACAGTAGTCTTTTGCTACAGGAAGAGACTGAGACAAATGTTGAAAAGCGAGTATGCTGCTATTCCTTTCGTATTATCATTACTTTTGCTCCATTTTATGCCTCTCTCGATCCATAAGAGACTCGACCAGATGTTGTGTGGCCGCTTGACAAATCTGATGCTTTGAAATCGAGGGCAGGAGGCGATGAGGAGCAATTTCAGATATGCATCACTGCCTGATTCTAGATTCCGTTGAACGAGATTGATGTCATCTCCAGAGACCTCTCGTAAGTCGACAAACAATCGAGTTAAGATTCATACTACCCCTAGCACGATACACGCAACTAAACAACCCTTGTTCTTCAGATAGCCGACAGTCAGATCGTACCGATTCGAACGCCTGAGAAAAGAGATAGAGGGTTAAGACGTTCTCGTCAATGAATGGACGATTGGCCGAACCTCTACGAACAGCAAAACGGCAGGTCTTTGGTTGACCGTGCTCGAAATTTTGCGGCCCAGAAGGTTCCCTTCTCACACCGTTCAGTTACTACTCTCCTCGAACTGGTATACCAACGTTTAACAACGTTTCGGATACAACAACGATCAGTAATGATATAATAACACGGCAATGTTGGATAGCTCCTTGCCGCTACGCTATGTATTTTCCGTACAATTGCCCAGAGCAAATGGTATGGAACCAGACTCCTCGCCTGAGTCTGGTCCGGAAACTGCAGGATCAGTCATGCGAGTCACTCGATGGTTGATCTTCACCTTTGCCGAAAGATGGCCAATTTAGGTGCGCAACACGTCGACCAATCATTCGATTCTGAGCCTGACTCAAGCACAACAGAGTTCGCATCTCACCGGTAAGAAGCGCCTGGGCGAGGTGATCGCCCACATGGAAAGCTTCCTTGCGCAGCTTCCTGTCCCCGCCACCAGCACCACCGAGCAGATAGTTTTTTCTGCCTCTAAAATTCAATCAGTGCTGTACTCTGACTTGCCAGGGAGGTAATGATTGGGAATTCAATTCTATACGGGGACAAATGACTCGAAACCCGTTCTCTAAGAAAGTATGAAATCTTTTGACGCACAGAGTTTAGGGAGGTGCGTGTTTACACATTATACATCGCTATCCTCGACTGTGCCATCCCCTTCTACCACTCCTTTTCTTCTTTTTCACATCGCTCTACACGCCAACATGTCTCCTACTCAATGATTACTTCAACCTTGTATTCATCATAATATATAGCTAACCTTTTGTCGGAACGACCATCGCGTGCGGTTATCAACCCTTTTCTGCTGAGCGCCCAAGTCGTCACTCCGTCATTGTTCGATCATTCTGTTTGTAGGATGAGGATCAGCCAATCCAGCTAGTATTCGAGAAGATTCGCAGCTCACAATGTAGTTTAACAGGCAGGCCAATCAGTATGCCAAAGGTCTGCACGAAGAGTGATTCATAGACGTATGCGTTAGTCGCGGCAAACCTCGAGTAAACACAACGTGGCTGGAGAGAGAGAGGGAACAGAGAGCGAGGAACACAGCAAAGGAGGGGCTTTGGACAAAGGAGACTGAATCCCAAGACCGGTACTGTTGCCACACACCATTTTATGTCAAAATGACTTCAGGTCCAAGACAACGAGTCCCCCTCTTGGATGCAGATCCCAGCATACAAATCCCCTCTCGAAGCAAGCTAAAACGCAAACGCACGGTACGACATATCATTGACGGCACTGGTTCCAAAAACCAACTCCCCACAGAATTTCCACGGAATGTTCACGCAGAAACTGAATCTGACACGCCACTTGTTCAAAGGATCAAGCACAAGCGTGTGGCCCTCAAATCCGAATCTGATTGACAACGAGCAAGAAAGCATCGATCTGGCTCAGGAGTGACGACTACGAGTTTGTTGGCACTAATGACGATTCTGGATTTGAGTGCCCAGGTCCTGAGGACGCTCAACAGTGATGCCATAATGGCATGCAAGATGGAAGTTAACACCGAAACTGGACAACTGGAGAGAAGTGACAAGAGCACTGACAGGAATGGTCGCCGAATGGACTTCTTTACCGCACTATCACGCTCACCCGTCAAAGGACTGACGATATAGATCAGAGCTCGCTCATCCTTGAGGTGCAGTTCGATAACCTTCACTTAGGGCCTCCAGTGTGCATTATATCTGACCAGGGACTCCATGAAATGGCCGTTTCTAGAGACAACAGCTGGCCAAGTGAGATGGCTTTGTTCCAAGTCACGCAAGTGTTGTCTCTACAAACGACTCTCTCATGGAGTCGCTGGTCAGATAGAAGGCCCATTGTAGACCCTTGGTCGGGTCTTGTGCAGCAATCCTATTCATCTCAGCTGTTCCAGCAGCGGCTTCGGGGCGCTGCCGACGTTGCAAGGCCTCCCGACGTCTTTCCTGCAGGGGGGTCAAGGCCTGGGTATTGTCATCAACATTAGAGGTCAAGAGCGGGCGTGTCTTGACATTGTGGAGACGTTCAGCCGCATCACTGAGAACGTCGGACACATCACCTTGACTCTTCGGTTGGCTGTACTTCCGCCGCCAGCTACATCTCGGTATGAGGTTTTTGTCAGGGGCATCTTTAACATTTGTATGCCAACTCCAGTGACAGGGAGTATCTCGTTCACATATACGCAGATTAGTAAAAGCAAATATCAAAGATTTGTCATGTGCCAAGCTTCTATACACCGGAGTCCCAATCATAAACTGCAAATAGATGCCTTGAGGTCTCAGTCAAGGGCAGTTGAAAGTTATTGGTGTTTGCTTACCTGTATATGGCAGTTTGCCTCTAATCATTGCCTTCTTGTCACCCTTGAATTTTGCTAGAAGATAGAAGAATCATTCTGGTGATGGGTTCCTCGCTTGCGAATCTTGTAGATGTTTGTCAACATCCGATATCGAACCAACACTCATTGAAATTAAAGCTAACAGTAATGTTATTCAAACTTTATTTAACTTGCCAAAACAGTCTGATATTAAACTTATGTTACACAATGCCAATACTGAACTGGGCCAATGCATGGCTCTTGCTTGTCGTGTCACTGGCAACGCACTGTCAACAGCTGCCTGCAACAAGATTGAAATCAGACACAACCCTCAGAGGCCTCGATGCCGTTTGTATTGAAGCTTCGCTGCTGCCTGGAGGACAAAGTCTCTCTCGCACTACCCCACATGCTACTTTTTAAAATATTTCTTCCTCTTCCTCTTCTCTGGCTTTTCAACTTTACACCAGACTTTCCGCACACGAGCGCCACCAGTCGGCACCGTTCAAGATGGTAAGCTCCTGTCTTCCACCGCCTGACAATAAACTCACCTAACTAGCTACCCGACTCAATGGCCTCGGAGAGGCGTCATCAAACCCTTTTTGCAGCACAGAAGCAGGCTTCTGTGCCGTGTTTGAGAATGTGAACAACGACCACCCGCATGAGCAGTGCATAGCGGAATTGGTGTTCGCATACGCCAGAGCCACTCAGCGTTCGCTAGGAATCGTTGCTTGAGTCCAACGAGTTGTTGCTTGTATGCTGCGACAAAGGTCGACATCACCCATGCAATATTGGGCCTTGACTCGAGACTCTACTCGTCTTGAGGATCCATTAAGCATTGGTTATGTTGACCTTTGTCGCAGCATACAAGCAAGAAGTCGTTGAACTCAGGCGAATGCTCTTGGACAAGACACGCGAACTGGAGCTGAATGCCGCTGATGTCAAACGAGTCAAGTTCAAGACCGTCGATAATACACAGGGTGATGAAGCCGACTATATCATCTATGATATGGTCATTATAAGTACTCCGGCTTTTGTTGCTGCCGAGTTTCGCAACACCCTTGGTCTTAGCCGCGCCACAGCTTTCCTAGTTATCCTTGCAAATCGAGGCAACTTTATTAGGCATAAGGTCAACACGGTGATACAGGCAAGAGCCTTGTAACTGTCACGCATCTACAATTACGTGACAAAACTAGGTGTCAATAAGCGTATCGCATCATGCAAGTGATACGAAACACCTAAACACTCATCAGGCCAGTAAAACCACAACGATCTCGACATGAGCCGCCAGACCTGCAGGCGAGCCTCATGGCAAAATGGGACGTATCGCCGCTTTCTACTCGACTCATCCTTGGTCTTAGCCGATCCACAGCTTTCCTCGTCGTTATCGCAAATCGTGTCATTTGTGTTTGGCCACAAAAGGAACACGATCAACCATCTGGCGGCTACCCGCTAGAGCATTTCCTATGCTCTGCATGTAGAAGAACAGGTCACCGCTTCTTCAACTACGCCATGACAAGTGAGACTTGACGACCAATATTTGTCAGACGCCCCAAAGGTAAGAACTCCGCTACTTCTACAGCTGTCTTCCCTTACTAATTCCTGTATAGATGGCGCAAAGACTTTGACCAAGTACATTGTTCGTGTCGGGGACAAAGGATTTGAGTAGACCAAAGTCAACATGGACATTTCAATCAAGACTCACGAGGCGAGATCCTTTGCCCTCAACTCCTTGAAGCACCCTGTGCCTACCAGCCATTTCCCCATCTCCTATCCCTGATGACTAGTTACTCAGTACTAAAAACTTGATCACTTCTCTTCTCGCCATCACACCTCCGTAACACTAAGAAGCGGCTACATTACTGGGTGTGCAAAAGTTCTGACTTATCTCTTAAATTCCTATTAAGAACTATTACTTCTAACTGAGAACTTAAAACACTTATAAAATACTAATAAACATATAAAAGATTTTATAATTCAACAGGTTAGGACTTATACGTAGAACTGTACGTACAATAGCGAGCGTCTGGGTCTTGTCATTGCCCACACCTAATGGCTGGTTACTTGTAGGATTATAATACTAAATACTGTACACTCTATCACATTTCTTCTCGCTACAACCTCCCTCAAAGCTCAAGACGAAGCTGCGTTGAAAAATTCTCCGCTTATTTCTCTTTCTTTTCTTGTTATCCAGTAAACACTGCTCACCGACCAAACAATGTTTTTACTGACCTGTTCCAGATCCACAGTTCAGCTCGGATTTGGCCCACAAAAATAAACATGCAGAAACATGATAATTATCACCACGCACGCACCCGGTCTTTTTGTCAACCTCTCTCCTCCACTCAACCTCTCCTCCACACCCACTCACAAGATGGTAGGTTTTCCACTATGTTTCTCGCTGTATTGTCTAACTAGTCTTAGAGTTCGGCAGAAGCACTTCGATAACTCGTGAATTTTGACACAAAACTCGCATCGCACTACAACCTGCTGAGGGAGCTTCCTGGAGTTGGGAATGTCGTTACTGATAGAGCTGGCCTTGCTTTCATGCAGGATATCTTCGACAAGCTGCCTGGTCCGATGAAGATTGTCTGGCGGACATGTCAAAGTCTTTTGTCAGATTGCATTTCATTTCAGATGGCGCCGTTGGCTCTGGCCCCGGAATATCAGACGTTGGCCGCCGGAGGCATAAGTGACGAAGTTGGTAAGTCAATTTATGCTGTTTAGGCCATATTATTAGGCCATTTATTTTTATATCCTCAAGCTTAGGGGCTGACTGTTACCCACCAGTTCCGGAAGACGTGCCTCATGGATGGATATACAGGATCCTGGCCAGTGAACCCGCGCAAGCTCAGGATCTTGTACATTCCAAACAACAATATTGGCATTGAGGCGTTCTACCAACAACTCACAGCGCGCACCGGACATCATGCGTCTATACCCTCTGCAAGGTGAGGTGCGTTCGATATTGAACGCGATGAAATCTCGACAAGAAGACATCGAAGTCGACAATCTGGCAGACGAGTTTATCGCGTCCCAAGTCCTCGAAGAACTCTGCTGCAACGTCGTTGACCATGACGCTGCCACCAAGAGTGCTAAGAGTGTGAATTGTGACAAGTTTCTGAATGAAGATTGTTCTTTCTGAGGACCAGTATACAACCTTCGAATAACAGTGAAAGACCTTATACCGCGATACAACCAGAGAATTCTCTGGCGCCGTGGCAACGACTATGGCTGCTACTCCTCTTCTTCTCCGTGAAGAACTTCCGCCTGGCCTCATCATCGTTGATGAGGCAGCAACTCTGGATGAAGCAACGCTGCTGATTCTCGTCGTTCATTTCATGCCTAAGGCATGGGTGATCGCAGGTGATATCGCTCAAAAGCCTCTCTTGCAGCGCATCGTTGAGAGTGGTGCGCAACATTCGAACAGCGTCGGTAAACATGCGAGCCCACGAGAATATCGCTTTCTCTAATCGTTTGCCGTAATTGTGATGAAGAAGGTCACGAGGTATCCGATTGCCCCCATGATTGATGCAATCGCTGTTTCGAGCTCGGTCACCTCGCTTTGGCCTGAACCAACCCGCCCACTACATGTACAAAGCGCGGCGGTCCTCATCTGGAACGTCTCTGTCGAGGAAAAGGTGCAACACAAAGTTGGTCTACAAGCATAAACAGTCTTCGAAGTCTAATCTAAGTGACATAAACTGACCTTCCAATTTCGTCTCTTACGCTCCTAACGGTCAATTTTTCTGATACTCCAAGGACGTCCCAAACAACGCAAGGAGCGCAAGCTACCAAGCAGATCATGTCCGACCTGGAGTATGAAAATCTGAGTCGTTGATATGTGGAGGACCGTTGACCTTCCCATGACGTTCAAGCCTTGCAAGCATCACTGACCGGCCAGGGCATCTCGGGCACTGATCAGAACGATGGTCAAGGAGCTTGGGCCCCTGGTTTGGCGGGAGTGGTGGCGGAAGTTGTTTTCATTCTATCAGCAAGAAGATTGCGAGTCATCGAGTTCAGATGAACAAAAAGAAGACTTTCAGCCATTTCGTTTCCAAAGTCTTCCCTAGAAGCTCGAGCTCAAGATCTTTCAGTATACACTCGTCTTCGATGACGTTGTTCACGCTACCCTATGTCAACCGGATCCAAGATGTTAATCAAGAAACAAGACATGACTTGGTGATAGTGGTCGTTGAATTTATGATCTAACGTTTAGATCCGTACCCTTCTGGTCCTTGATTGTCAAAGGCATGGATGTAGTTAGCGGGCAAGGTGACAAAAAGTTGGTCTGAGCATCAAGGCATAAATAATCCAAATAGTCTAGTATAAGCAGCATGAATTGACTCGTTAATTTCCTTTATGCTACCAGCGACCAACCTTTCTAATACTCTGAAGGAGAGGCGGCGGTATTATTTCTACCATGTCGACTTAACCAAGGCAAACTTGTCTCGGCATCTCATACCTTTTGTTTTCTGTTCGGACGATGACCGCAAGGCAATGTGCTGTCCCCCGATGACGGCGCGGAGAGTGGATACTCGACCGGAGATCCGAGACGGAGAACGGAAATGCGTTCCGCGCCGAGATGCAAAGCTCCGCGACTTATTATTCCCGGCCAGATTTGTCAATTGAGTTTATAAGGCTAATAATACGAGTTAGAGCGTGCGATATTAATGGTATTGCTAGCCATGACGAATATTTAGCTATAAGGCTGTTTGGATCTGAAGATGTCATCTAAGTTATTTTTTAGCTAAGGCCTCGAATTACTATGTTTCTATAAGGATTGGTAGGTATGTACTATAATCTTGTGTGACGCATTCTTTCGGGGATAGCAATACCGAGATGAGGCAAAAGACGAGAGCGGCTGTCATACACGAGATCCAGTGCCTAATCCAAAGCCAAGAAAGACATGGCTTCTGCTTTCCCCACTAAAGCGGGGGACTCAATGTGGAACCCATATATGCTAGCGTTAACCGTCGAGACAGGGACTGGCTAGAGGCTTTTTCCCACTGCTTGCAGCTCTTGATGAGGTGCCCCAGCTCGGTCAGGTACCGAGCCTCATTCTCAAAGAACCTGGCAAGAAGAGGACGGAGAGTGTACTCGGGACACGCCCTGACTGTTTGGGGGGAAGTGATGGAGTTTGTGCGCATCCAAAGACTCTAGAAAATTATCGTGAGGTCGAAGAACAGAGTGCAGGTTGAGCTTCATGTCTGGGACGGGAACATCATATGTATACACTTTAGATAGAGGGACGATAAACCCCTGTCCCGGCATGCGATTGTCTAAAAAGATCATGTCAGCCATAGTTATTTTCCCGCAACATCCGTCTTCGGAAGGCCGTTGTCGGCAGAATTAACATGAATATCCTTTGAGTCCTTTTTATCTATCTCGGCTGAAATCCCATCTTTCATCATCATCATCATCTTGTTCTTCTCTTGCCAGCAACTTCAACTCGGCAGCAAAATTTATCGTTCAGAAGACGACGTTTTGTAAGTGCACATTTCCATGTCATACCTAGCTTCCATGAGAGGTCAGAGGTCAGCCACAAAAAGCTGTCATGATACATATCGCCATGGACCAACGAGAAATCATTCCCTCATTCCCCTTTGATCTCTGCATTTTATCTGGTCTTCATTCTTCACCCCCCCCCCCTTGGAGAGAAGAAAGAGGCAATTATCAAAAACACTCAAAACATTGATCGTCTCATCATATCCTTATTCCCCTCCTTCTAGTCCAGGCTATTATTTATTACTCGCGCAACTAACACCTGACGATTCCCCCCCAGCTTCAAGACGTACTTTTATCAACTAGCGGCGCCTCTTTGATCAAATTCACCCCGTCTCATTGGGGGGGCAAGGTCACATTAACTTACCCCGTATTCTTCCCATCGCATCGCATCGTCGGTTTTCCTCTCGGTCGCCGCCACAGTAACCGGCTACTCCCTCGGCTGTCACTGTAAAAGACCCCAGGCACCTTCCTGGCCCGACCCTCCGATCTCCACCTCCGAACCCCAAACCAAGCGCCCCTCCCCGCGCTTGTTTGTTGCAGTCGCATTTGCAGTTGTAGTTGCAGTACAGCATCCCAAAGGAAGGAAGGAAGGACTTTCCTTTAGCTCAAGTTCAGTCAATCTCCCGGCGACGATTCCCGAGTCCGGTCCCCGTTCTCGTGCCGTGTCCCTTCTTCTTACTCTTTTATAAACCTCCACCCTCTTCTTTTTCTTCTCTTTTCTGCCCATCATGCCCGTCGCTGCTCTCGCCTCTTCCGTCCCGCGATCTCTATTCTCGTCTTCGTTGCGCCGCGTCGCTTATACTCCCACTACTATCCGCCCTGTTCGCGCTTCATTCGGTGCTATCCAAACCATCTCCCCATTCGCAGTCCGCACAATGGCTTCCTCCACTCAGAAGATCAAGGTCAAGAACCCCGTCGTCGAGCTCGACGGTGACGAGATGACCCGCATCATCTGGCAGGTCATTAAGGACAAGTTCATCCACCCCTACCTCGACATCGACCTCAAGTACTATGACCTCGGTCTTGAGTACCGTGACGAGACCAACGACCAGGTCACCATTGATGCTGCCGAGGCCATCAAGAAGTACTCCGTCGGTGTCAAGTGTGCTACCATCACTCCCGATGAGGCTCGTGTTGAGGAGTTCAAGCTAAAGAAGAGTAAGTCCATACCCATCCTGTGTTGTCTTGGTTCGCGCTGCGTCTTGCTATTCCCCGCCACCAATCGCAACCCCGCATGCATGAGAACATGCGGGAGAAGCGACACAAGGGGCAACGAGCAGGAGCATAGCGAATCAGACATACAGTAAGCCTTATGATATCGAACATCGCTAACATGCATGTCCAGTGTGGCTTTCTCCCAACGGCACTATCCGAAATGCCCTTGGTGGTACCGTCTTCCGTGAGCCCATTGTCATTCCCCGTATCCCCCGCCTTGTTCCGGGCTGGAAGAAGCCCATCATCATTGGCCGTCACGCCTTTGGTGACCAGTACCGTGCCAAGGATGCTGTCCTACCCGGTCCTGGTAAGCTTTCCATGGTCTACACCCCCGAGGGTGGCCAGCCTGAGGAGATTGAGGTCTTCCAGTTCAAGGAGGGAGGTGGTGTTGCCCAGACTCAGTACAACACTGACGAGTCCATCACTGGATTCGCTCACGCTTCTTTCAAGCTCGCTATTGACAAGGAGCTCCCTCTCTACATGAGCACCAAGAACACCATCCTCAAGAAGTACGATGGTCGCTTCAAGGACATCTTCCAGGAGATCTACGAAACCACCTACAAGAAGGAGTTCGAGGCCAAGAAGATCTGGTACGAGCACCGCCTCATTGACGACATGGTCGCCCAGATGATCAAGAGCTCCGGTGGTTATATCATGGCTCTTAAGAGTGAGTTTTCCCACCTCGGGGTTGCTGAACACTCGTTCAACTATCCACGTTTCCTTCAATACATAGGGTGAGATTACTAACAGCTTTCCAGACTACGATGGTGATGTCCAGTCCGACATTGTCGCCCAGGGCTTCGGCTCTCTCGGTCTCATGACCTCTGTCCTCATCACCCCTGATGGCAAGACCTTCGAGTCTGAGGCTGCCCACGGTACCGTCACTCGCCACTACCGTGAACACCAGAAGGGCAACGAGACCTCCACCAACCCCATTGCCTCCATCTTCGCCTGGACCCGTGGTCTCATCCAGCGTGGTAAGCTCGACGACACTCCCGATGTCGTTGCCTTCGCCGAGGGCCTGGAGCAGGCTTGCATTGACACTGTCGATATTGACGGTATCATGACTAAAGATCTTGCCCTTGCCACTGGCAAGTCTGAGCGCAAGGACTACGCCACCACCAACGAGTACCTTGATGCTGTCGAGCGCCGCCTCAAGAAGACTCTCAAGGAGAAGCTGTAAACGTCTTGACAATGATTCTCAGACTCCCCCTAATCACTCAATACCTTCCGCTTCCGTCCTCTGGTCTCTTTTGCAATTGCAAGAGCGCACTCTCTCTCATAAACTCTTCAAGCATTGGCTTCGAATTTGTTGCCACCGTCTGAATAGCATCTCACTCCAGTCTTGAAAACCACAAGAACCTCACCTCTTGTGGCCTCTTGACCACTCATTTTCTCAACAGAAAAGAAGATGGCGTTGTCAAGCGCATGGATGCACCGGAAACCGCTGTAAGGTCACATGCAGCGAGCTAACGATTTATGAAGAACGTTTCCTCCATCGTCATTGTGGTTGGATAGGATGTTGGGCTTCTGAATATGTAAAGGCAGAGATATGAAAGAGGAGGTCAGCATGATACATCCTGCATAGTTCAAGGGAGTAGATGCGATGTAGATAGAAAGCTTCTTGCTCTTAGCACATAGACATAACGGGATACCCAGCCCTGCTTTATAGTTTTCCGCACCTCACTCTTCCTTGGCTGTCAATGTTGTGACTCCCTGATCCCCATGGTACACTCTTCCCTAGTTCCCCTTAGTCGCGGAGTAACGGAGTCATAACACGAGCTTGAACAAAGCTTAAAGCAAATCTATTGGATCTTGTTATCCCTGCACCTCAGTTTCTCGCATGTACAGTACACCAACGCACAGTTGCTCTTTCAAGGTGCCGCTTCCTCACGACGCCTCTTTTTTTTTTCATTTTGCTTGCTATCAAACCTCGGTAGTTGTCCGTAGCTAGCGTAGCCGACACCCAATCTCCAAAATAATTCCCTGATTGAGAAAAGAGAAGCATCAATAGCAAAGGACTCCCTTATTCCCCCATCCCCTCCCTTCCAACAAAAAAAAGAAACCCCAGATTTCCCGCCTGTCTGTCCCCACGCTGGGGGCGGGAGAATGCCTCGGCTTAAGCCCGCACGTGTACACATAAGAAAATGGATCGTGTAAAGAGGGCTGAAAGTGTGAAAACGAACAGAATGAAAATGACACCCGTAGACCCGGGTCATTCCGGTCGAGATGGCCCTCGGTTGGCCGGAAGGGACACCACGGTTGTAGAGGCATTGGTTGTGATGCCGGGGTTGGTTGTTGCATACATACGGATATCCGTGAGGCTTCGTTCTTGATTTCGATAATAATACATGTCATGGTGAAGCTTTGGCCATACAAGAGAGCGGCTACTCTCATTCTGAGTGAGATCTTCCAACGACTAACTGGTACTAGTCGGTTTGGGCGACAGAAGTCTCCTTATCCTTCTTTGACTTGCGCACACTGGGTGTCCCCTCTGCTTCGCTCTTACGCTTCTTCTTAGTCGGTCTTGTCGATGAGCCACGGGGCTTGTATCCCGTGTCGTCTTCAGTATTTCTCTTGCGCTTTCCACGGCTGACGGGCGTTGAGGCAACGTCTTGCTCCTCGTCCATGCTGGCATCAACATCACGGTCCGCTGCGGCTGCGCGAACGGCTGCGCTGACGCGCTTACCCCTTGTGCTCGCCCTTCCACCACGCTCACCTCGTGACCCGCGCGTCTTGCGCCCACCGGTATGACCACCCTCGTTATCATCGGCATCACCGTGTGCTTCACCATCTTGGAGGAATATCTTGGGGGCATGTTTACGCAGCCAATTCGTTACACTCGTTGGGTTTTTAAGATGCGGGTGTGAAGGTTGATGATTGCCGGGATGGGCGCGAGGGGCGAGCGTGGGGAGATGTTGAGAACCGTTATCGAGAGCCATGTCGATATCGTAGATGTAGTTGTCGATGTCATCGGCGGAGAGGAAGTCGGCTGGGAAAGCTTCGCCCTCCGGAGCCTTCAGTTCACTGACAATTTGCGGTAATGTCTCCTTGGCGGTGCTGTATGTTGAGTGCGGAACGCTCTTGACGAGATCTTCGAGTCTTTTCTTTGGGGTGTCTTTGCGTAGTTCGTATTCTTCGTCCAGGGGCATGACAGGCGCTTTGGAATCTGATGAAGGCTTAAGGGATACCTCGACCTGCTTCTCGGGTGGGATCTGTGGGGAATTGTTGATATCGAGTAATAGATCCAATAGACGACTATTGATGTTATCGTTAGCAATCCCTTCGCAATTGCGCAGCTAGCCCTGGGAGATGGCGTACTCGTTCTCTACAGCCAAGCGTTTGACGAGCGCCGCAGCCTTATCCTCTTGCTTGTGTAGCTCCTCGCCGTCGTGCATCTTCTGGTCAAATACGATGCGCATCTTTCTGTACTTCTTCTTCCATGACTTGTAGCCGGCGCGATGGCGAGTGGCGCCCTCGGTCTTGACGGGGGACTCGTCCATGGCGAGGGAGAGCGAGGCTGCGATCGACGCGCGACTGGGGCGTAGGTATCGTCAACGACACGCGCAGTATTGCGAAAAGGTTAGGTTACGGGGCGGCGGTACGGTGTGCGCGTTGTGTTGTGTTTGTTGATAAAATTAGAATTGATGATGCTTCGTGATGTTGACACAATGGAAATAATGAGAGGTTAGTAGCAGGGTTTGCCAATAAGATTTGTTGGTTTGGGGCCTTGCACAACCAAGTTGGAACAGAAAACGGGTGGTGTTGTTCTCGGATTAGATAGTAGGTACGTACCTTACAGTAGTTCAGGTACGCCCCCAAGCTGGTATGGAGCTGACCTGGGTACCTCTTACTACCTCAGAAATGAGCTATGTAGTCCGGCTCAAGCATCTTGCGACTCGACCAAAGTGCATTGAGGAGGTTTGTATTTTATTTCAATGCTGTGTATGTGAGTGTAGTTTATCAAACTATAGGCGTCATGGTATATTTCTGCATTATTTGCTAGATCTCATATCACGACGAATTTGGGCACGCAGTCTAGGGTAGGCCCGCTACTGTTTACAGCAAAGATTAAACACCTCCAATAGATTCAATGTTAGGCTTTGACAATCACGCAGAGTCTCGCAACAAATATCAAAAAGAGCTATGTTTTCTAGTAAGAAACAGGAAGAAGTGTGGGTTAGACTGTCGCAATTACACATGCTTGGATGTGATTCGAAATATCAAGACACGAAGTAAAGCATGTTTCTCGGATTGGCCTTTAGCCTCCGAATCCATTAGTCTATTCTCCATATTCGAACAATCATCATGATGCTACCTCCTTTCCTAACGTATCCAGCTCCTCTTTAATGAATTCTGCAGCATTGACCATTTCTGTGCTGCCGTAAACTACCCTCTTCTTCGCCCTGTCACCTCCTGTGCGGCTCACCCACTCCTGCAGGTTGCCGTACTCATCCATACTGCCACCACCAACTGTGAAAACAACAGCTTCGCTGAAGCCTTGCCGTCTTTGGCCAAAGCTGGCAGTTTGACCAGGCACCTGAGACCCAGGCATACCGCCCGGTGTGCTGGTGCCTGCACCTGACCGCACAGCGCTGGGAGGAGGCATAGTGCCTCGAGCATTGGCTGATCGAGGATCATAGTAGAGGAAGTGCTCTGTCTTGGCAATGGCAGAAGAAGAGGCAGAAGAAGGGTCCATAATAGACTCAACGATCTTGGTAACAGTGAAATCACGATCAGCAGGAAGAAAGTTCTTTACACCGCTAATAAGACTCTCAAAGTTGGATGACAATCCGGTGGGGACTCCTGACTCCTTAAGACGGTCAGTGAGACGCGAAGACATTGAAGAGAAGCGCCCAAAGAGATCCGATGTTTGAGCTGGCTGAGCGGTGTTATTGTTGATGGTGGTAAGCTGTGTCATCTTGGTAGTTGCGCGGACCCTATCGTAGTTAGTAAAGGTAGCTCAAATGATCGCATATAATACTCACTGTCGAACATAGGGCAAACACGAGACATCTGCGCCAGCTTCTGAGAGGGCCTTCTCGAATCCCTCAAATTCTTGTCGGTTAACTTCCTGCTCAGTGCTCAAGAACCAGATGATGAACAGTCGCAGTTTATCGACAGGCTCAGTACCCTTGTTGTCGTCCTTGATGATCTCCATAATCTGAGCCTTGGTTTGCTTCACCACATTCTCCTCCAACTGGAAGTAGTTGTCGAGCTGACGGTCTTTAATGCCTGTTAACAGAGCTGCCAAGATGTTCATGTGCATGTCCAGAATGCCCTTGCGTTCTCTCATCTCGGGAAGTAGTGTTATTGCCGCCTTGAGGTGTTGAGCACTAGCGCTAGTGTCGGCTTGGAGGTCCTCGAGATCCGTGACACCGGTTTTCTTTGTGATCGCAGCTGTATCCTCTTTGTATTTGGTCAACTCCGCATCGATGTCCTCCGCCACTTGAGGGAATGGACTGCCCGCATTCTTGGCCCAGAAGAAGTCGTTTGTCGTCAGATCATAGCCTTTCTTGGTAGGCCCCTTTGCCTGGTTTCCTTCTTCTGCAGGAGTCTCGATTGTGATGCGATTCAACTTCATATTGAGAACGTCGTGAACCAGACTTTGATATGTCCAAGAATGGGACAGCATAGGTATCAAGTCAATGTTTCGGTCGAGAAGAATAAGAACAGGCCGAGAAGAGTGAGTGCCGGATGATGCGTTAGGCCTGGGTCCTGAAAAGAGGTTGTCCTTTGAGTTGAGAATATGATCTCGAAGCTTGCGATCAAGTCGAGCAGCGACCATCTCAGCAGCAGCGCCTTTGGGACAGCGAATGATGGGAATGACTCCTATCAGCATATTAGCACACTGTTTTTTCGATTGCATTTTTCTGACATACCCATGGTGGCGATCACACTGAAGAGGCCGCTTACGATCTTGTCCACTACTCGATCGAGCTCCTCATCGCTTGTGGCTGCACTGTTTAACGCCCAATATGTATGCTCTTTTTGCATACCCAAACTGAACAAGTCTGGCTCAGCCACAATGAAGTTCAAATACTGATCAAACAACTGGGCAATATGTTCGGATGTGCCTGCCGTGGCTGTTTGTGTTGCGAAGTCCTCGAGAAGCACACGAGGGAGGGAGAAAAGGAAGTTGATGTAAGCTGGGGTGTATAGTCCTTTCTGCAAGTCGGAAGTAATGGCCTGCAGGTTTTGCGCATTCGGTTCGAGGAGGTAGATGACCGGGACATCGGGGATAGGGTGTCTTGCGCCACCAATATGCCTGCACTGCCTGTCAGTATTGTATTTCTTCCATCATGCTTTTGACTTACATGTGCATTGTTACTCCCATTGCGCGCAAGTCGCTGACACGCATTACACTGCTGATAACATCTCGACCAAGATCGTCAAAGACCAGGACTTTCCAGATAGGGTTGCCATCAGCGTCGAGAATAGGCGCAACAGGAGCAAGCAGACCGTTGGCATGTGCCTCGTCAGCTTCGGAGGATTCGACAGTCTCGTTCAGATTGAGGATTTTCTTGAGCGATGCTAACAAAAGCGTTAGCAGAAGGAAAAGAAGCGCTCCGAATGTAATATCACAAACCTATTTGGCGATCGCGTAGAGAGTTACCCTTTGTCGCCATGTTGGCGAATGACGTCGGGGCGCCTGAGAACTTAAGAGTGGGATGTGAAGTTCAGGAGTTGTATGAGGGACACGGTTTGTCTGTAGCACGACCGTGTGGATATATCACAGACCGAAAGTTTGGATTATTGTTCTCAGATAAATCCGGGTAAAAATTGCCAGTCAATCTTGGGCGTGAGAGATTGTATTGCTTGATGCCACTTGAGGCCACGATCCAATACCAAACGACCAGACTGGACTGTTGGGAAGCTCCCCTACGGCGCGCAAGCTGGAAGCACGGACCGATACAAGCGCCGATACAACTGGACATGGAAAGTACCACGGTGCTGGGCCCGCCCGAGTTACAAGGGGCCAGCCGCTGATGAGAGCAGTTCGAATTGTGGAGCTCCCTTCCTTATGCCTGATATTGCGGACTCATGATAGCATTTGGTGCCTGAAAAATGGGGCCAGACTCTACACGTCCAGCTCCATTCTCAGTTGCGAACAGCCAGGGACTTCTTTTCATTCTCTCTGATCCGACGACACCTCATCAACCCCCATCATCCATCGCGACAACACGCTGTGTCAGCGCTCAACTGAAGGCGCATTTAATACCGGCGGCGCTTAGTGTTCCAGATTCGATTCTTTTCGTGTTAATCTTTTCTATCTGTGCCTGTATCGCCGCCTCGCACCGGCGAACTGACGGGTCGCCCTTTGTACTGTCTTTTACCTTCCCCCCGACAGGTCACGCCTACATTCGATAATGTTGTAAACACCACGCGACTTGCGCAATATACAGATGGGATAGGATTTCTCTGCATCTTTTGGTAGGAAGACGGACAAAGCTCCCGTATCGAAGGAACTGTTTCTGAATCAAAGGGTATGCCCAAACCTGACCCCGTTCCCTTTCCCTATCTGCACCATTTTACCTCTGTCGCGTCATTCTGCATGGCTCGACCACCCCTTCAGAACCAAGAAGCAGTATTGTATCCGTGATTTCTCTATAACAATGGAAACAACCACTCGGACTCTGCAGCATTTAAATTGCAAGCCGATGAGATGGTGACCGTCATGGACTGGCCTGGAGATAAAAGCTCCTCAGTGTCGCCTTCTAGGAGCAGAAAGCTGCAGTGGCTGGGTAACCAAGACGCCCATGTGGTGAAATCTCGGTGTATACAACCTGGGCCAGCTTAGAAGCTACGCGAACGCGAACCTAAAAAAGCCGCGACGCAAGTGTTTTGATGATAAAAGAAGCATCCAGACAAGGTCAAAAAAGGGCGTTCTGACTGATGATCATCGTCTCGCGACGTTGCAGCATCAGTCAAGCTACTTGCGTGGTACAGGGGCTGGGTGATAACGATAACGCTCCCTCCAGCACCCTCAGCGACATCTCAGGGACCATACGCGCTAAAATGCGGGTGCACACGCATCTCAAGAAACAGTGGCTCCACCATCAAAGATCTCTCCAGAATGTCGCAACCGACAGGTCGATTCCATTTTTGCAGACAAAGCTACTGTATATGGCCAAACTTTAAGTTTGGTTCTGGAGTTTATCTTTTCCTGTTTCTTTGGGTTTCTTTATTACCCACCTATGGCAGTCTTTGTCCGACCACAACAAGACACACATTTTTGACTGCCCTGAGCTGCTGGATGGATGCTCTTTATCAACACTCCACGTCCATAATCTGTCACTTATTTCTATTTCTTCTGCTGTTTCCTTTTACTTATCAAATAACAGTTCTCACTCGCTTTCCAATTCTTTTTTTGCTGGCCTTACTGATGGTTTTTATTTTATTTCTCTAGACTACAGATTCACCTCACCTTGTCTTCTTCTTCTCCAAGACCCGGATCCCTGCCAGTTCGTCCCGTTTGTTGACTAGCGCGTTCTTATGGTGGGCCGCCTGCAGCTGCGATAGCCGACAGCTTTCCCTTAACAGAAAGACGCCTGCATAAAGTTACTTTCCAGCTTAACTCTTCATGTTAGTACCTTCTTTCTTTACACGCTTGATATACCGACCTTTACTGTAACCACGGCTACGTCAACGCCTAGTCGCAGGTTGTCTATTCGTGTCACACACCTCAGCTTTTACTTGTCTTCTATCAAGTGCTCCCTTACGCATTGCGTCTTGTTAGCAATACATTCCAGAATAACAAAGATTGCTGATACCATGGTCTAGCTCGTAAAGCTGTTCAGTTTAATTAATCTCAGGTGGTCTTATTGCTGCTGTAGTAGCTGTCGTTACTCAACAGAGCATTAACACAAGATGCAGCCTTGGTCAAACAATGGCCAAAACGGCGCTGATGAGACACAGCATCAGTGGCATAACAACTATGGGTTTCCAGCACAGAATGGCCAATTTGATCCTCATCAAGCTTGGTCGCAGCCTGTGAATGATCAGACCGCCTATTCTCAAATTAACCCGCAGGATGCTTCTGCCTCAAACTTTTTCGACTCCGACCAAGGTCACTCCTTCCTTTCCGGGACTTTGCATGGCTCCCAGCAAGATCAACCAGGCTACCACCCTAGCCATGATTCATTGTCAATGAACCAGCAGTTTACACAACAGACACCAGATGTAATGGATACGGATTTTAGTGCCATACATCCTGATATGTATAACCAACATAGCAAGATGAATCTGGATAATGCTATGGCTGGTATTGGGCAACTCTCGAATCACCCTCACTCCTCTAATTTCCCATACTCTATGGCACCAACCAGCGAGTCATCTTTCGAATCTCCCATCCCGCAATTTTCTCAGCCTCATGTGATGCCTCAGCCAAGTCGGCAACAGAGCCATACACCGGTACAACAGTTTGATGCTATCCAACCTACTTTCGCACAGGGTCATAATTTCAGTAGACCACCTCAACAGTCTCCTGTTCAGAACCAACAACAGTACAATCAGCCTGCTTTTTCGCCACCGGTTAATGGCCAAACTGCGCAATCTCGACCGAATGAACAGATGAACTTCCAGCAGTCCCATCAAGGCCGCCAACAGCCTCCTCCCCAGCAACAGCCGCAACCTGTCCAGCCCCAATTCGCCCACAAACAGCCAATTGCATATCCTCAAACCTCGCAGCCTTTGCCTGCTCAAAACTTTCAGCAACAGATGCATCAGCAACAACCGCACTTCATTGGCAATGCCTCGTCGCCACCCGTTGCTAACAACCCATATCTTGTTCCTCAGCCCATCAACAGTCAAGATGCTGGTATTGCTCAGCACGTCATCAATGAGCCTCCTGCTAAAAAGAGGAAGCGACCGGTGAAGAGTGTCCCAGATACTCCAACGCCAGAGCCTGCTGCGACATACGTCGACTCGCCTGTGGGCTCTCCTGCTGTGAAGAAGGTTGACGATGTTGATGGCCTGCCGGTTCCTACACCTTCCCCTGAAGAAGCCCAATTGATTGCCCAATTTAACAAGCGAACTAAGGCTGCTCAAGCCAAACACCCTGCGATCAAGGGCCTCCCTCATTTGATATACGAGGGCACAGCCAAGCTTCCAGCCCCAAAGAGCTATGATAAGCTTGCCCCGTTAGTAGCCCTGCCAGCTCGTAGCGGAAGACAGATGGTTCCTGAACTTGGCTACAACCTGCCATGTGAGGTCCAGGGTCGATTCACCAGCCAGTACCGCCCTTCTCCCGACAAGGGAGGACTGGATGAGAGGCGCATGGAGGCGAAGGGACTATTGGATGACTTTGACCGGGCCATGAAGAGCTTAGGGAAACGTCGCCCGAAGTACACAGAGTACCCGCATGCTTTCAAAGAACAACTTAAATCCGATGAAGCTTCCAAGAACAAGGCTGAGAAAAAGGCAAAAAAAGAGCTGGAGGAGGAACGCGGCAAGCCAGTAAGACATTTAACTATACACCACATAAAATGTACTTCTAACAATAACCAGATTCGTCCCGCTACTCGCCCAACAGATCCCGCTGAAGCAGCGGCCTGGGATGCCATCGGGATGGTCCACATCGAGCAGTCCGTTGCAAGAACGAACACCCTGATCGCAACCCGTGTTCAGCAAGCAGGCGAGTATTTCATTAAACTCCGTAGTGACATGAATCGCGCCAAGCAGGAACTCGACCAGGCTGTAAAGGATAAGGTATCTGAAGCTGCGCTAGCCAATGCACGACAAGAATTTGAGCAAAAGAAGCAGGTACTTTATCGTGCTTTGGATGCCACTATTGAGCATGCTGATGATGCTGTCCTGGATAACCTTGGAGGTCATCAAAAGCTTGTTTTAAGTTTGGTGAACGCATTGATCATGTGTATTAAGGCAGGTGACTTTTCAGGGGAGTTCCCCAAGATTGTCCTCGAGATGTTTACCCATTTTCCTATGACGAAAAGGATCGCCGAGACAACAAACTTTGAGACAGTTCGAAGAAGGTTTGCCGATAAAGGCGATGCCGAAGTTAAGGAGCTTGTATCTGAGATCACTGCCAAGGTCAAAAAGCTTAAGGCCAACGAGCCTGAGACAAGCACTGGATATACTGGTACTTCTGCATCGAGCAGAGCAAAGGTTAAACCTGGGATGGAATCTTCAGTTAAGCGTGCTCGCGATGACGAAGCTGACACACGCACGGTAAAGAAGATTGCTGTAGAATCTGGCGGCGGTTCTCTTATGAGGAAACTTGTCACACCCAAGATTCAACTCCAATCAGCATCTAAAACCAGTGCTGCAAAGGCCGCTGCTTCTTCTATCTTGCCCGGGAAACCTAGACCAGTGGCCAAGTCAGTTCCAAAACCCGAGGCCAAGCCAGATGCTAAGGCTGTAAATGATGAGAAGGCCAAAACAGAGTCGAAGCCGTCACGAACAGAAGCTAAACCACCCACATCCCGTAATGGCTCCACTGCAGCCCCGACTCCGAGTGCAGCCTCGAGTGCGTTGTCTGGCATTGCCTCACTCCTTGACTCTATAAATGCTCCCAAGGCTGAATCTCCCGTTCAACCCAAGGAAACCGATGGTCCTGAAACCTCCGAAACGCCTGAGGAGAAGGCCAAGCGTCTCCGCAAGGAGGCTCGCCGTAAACTTCGAGTCACTTGGAAGCCCGAAAGCGAGCTTGTCCAGGTCAAAGTTTTCCAGAAGGAAGATGCCGAGGATGAGGGCAGAGAACAGAACATGATTCGAGATGCCGCCGATGACCGATCCGAAGGAATGGTATTGAAACAGCGTGCGGACGTGGATGACGATGAGGAGGATGACGATGTTCCTTACCAACCTTGGACGGGACCAGTTGGGATTGATCTTTCAAGGTTACCTACTGACGTCCGGAATAAGAACTACGTTAACAGAGGTGGAAATGTCACCTTCACAACAGAAGAACAGCAGCGAATCGCTGACAGAGAGCAACGGGAACTCGTGGCTATATACACAGATCCGGCCGATATCCCCCCAACACCCAAGTCACCGCCACCTGAAGCCGCAGCAATCTCACAGCAGAAAACACAACACCTGCCGGATGACGCTAAGTTTCAGGAGATTCAGGCTCGATGGCTTGATGAGCAGCAAACGGGAGCTGATCGGGCGCTTTACTCGGCGCTCCAGCGCATCGATGCGAAGAACAACCCAGCATATCGCATTGACTCAATCATGAGTAACCTTCGAGGCGCCCCTGCAGCGCCACAAACTTCATCTCACCAGCGCACCTCGCCTTCGCATCGCGCTTCCAACTTGGCCAATGATACTCTGCCCATTATTGCAGGCCGTGCTGTCCTAGAGCAGACAATCGCCCTCCTCAAATCCGATAAGGCTAGGAACTGGCGGGATCCCAACCCAAGCGCAAGCGATGTTTGGCGGGCGTATAAGTACTCTGACTCAGTTGGTCTTTGTGGGAGTGTTCTTGAAAGTGTTATTAAGTCCATGGCTGGCCTACCGTTTCCCGCCAACTCCCCTCCTGAGTGGATTTTGCACGATCAAGAGAAAGTTCGTGAGTGGCAAATGGGCTACAATAAAGAGTTGGCAGCTCGACAAAAGAGGGAGGAAGATGAACGTGCACGAGCAGAAGCAGAGGCAAATGCCTTGCTATCAGCGATGTCCGGTGCTTCATCTGGTCAAGCTCCAGCTAACCCCCAGGACTGGACTGCTTATTACGCCCAGCAACAGCAATACGCTCCCTATATGGCTCTGCTGCAGCAGATGAACGGAGGCCAACAGCCAGCTCAGCCTCAAACGAGTGCTGCACCCTCACAGCAGCAGCAGCCACAAATCCCGGAAAACCAGCTTCAGTCTATTTTGGCTGCCATCAACCAGCCATCACAGGGCACAACACAACAAGCGGCGGCCTCGAGTGCAGCTCCTTACTTTAACCCCAACGACCCGTCATACCAGCAGTATATGATGCTAAGCCAGATGGCACAGGGCCAACAAGTCCCGCCTCCACCTGCCGCCGAGCGCGACTGGGAGCGAGAGAGGGACCATGGCCGAGATCGTGACCAAAACGGAGGATGGGACCGTGATCGTACATACGACCGTGATGATCATCACGGAAGTAGAGGCGACCGCGATGGCAAAGACGGACGGAAAAAGAGAGGTACACTCCCACCGCATAAGCCTGCCAACAAGGCACTCATCGGCACAAAGCCTTGTACCTTTTGGCAGCAGGGCAAGTGTGCTAGAGGCGACAAGTGTACATTTCGACATGACTAGAACCGAGCTTTGGAGAAGACTCGTCTACTATATTGAACCTGATTTGGAGTTCAGAGATGGGATGGATTATGGTGTATTTTTACTGTCAAAAAATCCGTATCGACTGGGTAAACCAGAGGGTCAAGCAAGACACCGAAGAACCATTTTGTTAAAACCAGAGGTGCCTATAACGGCATGCATGATTAATTAAAACATTATAATCACTTTCTACGTACCGTGACACCTTGAGCCTTGTGGAATAGTCTGTAATCTTTTTCATATATGTACCTAAGCTTGATAGCTAGCTAGCTGTGGTCGTTGATTGATATCGTTATCCTTTTTCAAGGCTCTCTCGTAAATTCGACTTTTACTCTGCGGCAGCCATCTCTGTATCACCCTCGCCCGCTCGCTTCACCAGGCCACGCAGGCTCAAATCGTAGACAACGTCCTCAACCCTCTTGACGTCATACTTGACGGCATCGGCTCGCTTGCGGAGGATGTCGTTCTTGAGGTTGAGAAGCTGGAACCCAGCAAAAAGATCCTTGATGAACGCGCTAATAACGAGAGGAAGCTCGAAATCTCCGTGGGTAACAGCGTTGGGAGCCAGACGGGCCAGCTCATTGGTTAGGTCCGTCAGAGAGAGGAGATACTCCTCGATGGTGAAATGGAAGGCGTCACGGTCCTTGAGGTTTGTAGGGACTGTGAAATATCAGCCTGAGTGCTAGGATGATCATGGTGATGGATAAAACGTACCCTGGAAAACAACGCCGACCTGCTCGAGGGTCAGGAGACGGCCGAGAGAAGCAGGCTGCGAGTCGGAGCCTAGACCGCCGAGCCAGGCAGTGTAGACAGCGGTACCAATGGCATTCTGAACGGCTCTCGCCCACTTTTGGTTGTATCTATAGCAGAAAGTCAGATTTTTGATACGCATCTTGGATCAGACAAGGATCACGCACTTGTAATACGGGTGCTGGCTAGCAACTTCGCTCAGCTCCTTCACGATAGTGACCTCTTCCTTGATGGCATCCTCAACCTGGGAGACCAACGCAGGATCTGCATTTCACGAAAGTCAGCCTCGAACATTACAGCAAGGACAAGGAAAAAAAACTGACAGCGGGCCCGAGGAGTAGAGTGGACGCGAGAGAGAAGGCCTTGAGCGGTGGCGACGGTGCGCTCGAGACGCTGGATTATTTGAGTGAGGTTGTCGCGGACGCTGGTTTCTTCATCGAGCTTCTCCTGGAGGTGGGAGAAGAGTGAAGGGTCGAGGAGGGGAGTTTCGGAGGACATGATGGCGGTTGGTGGTGATTGAATGAATGAGGCTCTGCGGATGAGGTTCTCGAGATGGAGATTTAGTGGTTGGAGTCACGCTAGGGTCGTCTTGACGATTATGACGAGTGTGATGATTCTTGCCCAGCATAAAATCAAGAGATGTTTATGAAAAGATTTACGACCGACAGCTCTGGAAGGCTTGATATACGGTTGGTTTACAGACATTTACTACTACGTTACAGTTGATAATACAAATTATTTTTACGACAGATAGAGGGATGGCTCTTCTTCACTACCCAGGCAAGCCTGAGAAAGCAATGAAAAGCGAGGAGCTCGGAGTATTCGCGTCACCTGGAGGCAGTGTAATACCAGGGACACAGTGGGCAGGATCGTGTGCAAGCACAGAGGAAACTGCCCTCTGACCAAAAATAGGAATAATCAATGTTGATGTCCTTAGACATCTTTCAGAGATTAAACTGAAAAGAACAGATACTACACTTGATCTAAGCCAAAAGGCAAAGAGAGCTAAGGAGAAAAGAAGAAAGGAAAAGCGTAGCTTGGCTGAGGAAGCCGAGATTTTATAGAGGATTCTGTGGGCGGTGTGGATCGACTGATCGGGAGCGGCAGAATCGGGGCCAATGAGAATTTGTTGAGCGGTGAGGCTGAAGTTGCTGCCTGCTACGGGAAGCGAGTGGGTCATGAATTTGTGGGCAAGAGCTTTGGAGCTGGTAGAGAAGCTTCGCTTCGTCTGAAAGCCTGAGGTTGTCATTCTCATCGCAGGCAGTTTGGTGCGAGCATGTACGACGCATGCAAATGGCCAACGACAGCCAAGCAGCCCGCAAGATTGATTGACCCAAGAGTCTCACCAGACACCCAAGAATGGTTAGCATGGGATATCGTTCCATCCTGCACACGAGATATAGTCACACAAAGCAGCCAGATACCTAGACAAATCGCAACTCCGACCAAGGATGCGACCTTTTCTCAAAGAGCTTCCTTGTCGACTGTGACTGCTCACATTCCGTGAAAACCAGGCTTGCTCTTCCGGAGCTACACTGCATCTTGATGTAGCTTGCTTGCCCCAAGCTTGGAGCTGTGGTTCCATCTGACAATCCAAGACACAGCTCAACCACTAAGAACAGATTCATCTTTGCAGATCTCCAGCCAACTTGTGTCCTGCAGAGGTCTAAACTTATTCCGAGTTCCTGGGCATTGAATTTGATCGTATACTATTGGTTGTTCTGGCGGAATGTGGTCCAATAACTGACAAGCCATGATGCATTGAGTCGTTTCGTTCCAAGAGGGTGTCACAAATGGTCCCAGCACTAGGATGAATGTGCAACTCAACCTCAGCCAAAGACAAAGTCACAATCCCGATAGGTTTCTTGGCGGCGAAAGCTGAAGATTCCCGATGCGGCCCGTAAGGGACGTCTGCAGTGAAACACTGTTGGCTCTGAGCATGATCAACAGATGCACATTCCAATATGCGGACATGGTAATTGGCCCTCTCTCAGTAAGTGAGAGACAGGACTGCTGGGAGAGCAAGAAGTCAACCCTTCTATTACCCCCTACGTCGTCATCGTCAGCCAATGCTTCGGCTTTGGCGCAGTCATGGACACGAATCCCAAAACATGGAGGCAAGCGATGTGCCCAACATATTGCCAAGCAACTACCGAGTGCCCAGGAACCAACAGCAGAAACACTGATCACCTGGTGACCCTCTCCGGCTTGGAAGCAGCCACCAGGGCATCGGAAAAATTGGCCGCTAAGAATGTAAGAGACGAAATAAGTAGGTCAGTTTATGCTGTTTAGGTCAGACCTCTTAGGATGTTTATTTTTGTATCCTAAACCTCAGGCGCCAACTTTTCTGGAACCCAGTAGGAAGTCAGTTGAGGTGAGGTACATTCAAGCCTTGTCAGCAATTGACATGCAGACCAATCGAGCAAACGCAAGGAGAAACGCAACTATCTCTGCCTCTTTCTTCTTCGAGTGCCTCATGTAAGGAATGAAAGACATATCCTAGCTTTGAGGATTCTATCATATCTACGGAATGACAGGCACAATCTAGCAGTATTCTGAAACTCAACTTGCTGGTTTTGCAACTGAATCTGTAACTTCAGTCTTTGTTCGATCTACGTGCTAATACCTTCTGGTGCTGATGAATGTCGTGCGTGTGTTTGTCCAATCTAACAACTTCTCCCGCCCTTCTAGAAAGACTGACTCATGAGAGCCATGGCCAGGGAAATTTCTGGTTGACGCCACAGAGTCGCTGTTTCCCCATCTAGTAAATGATGCGACGTGAAGAAACCTTTGAGCAAGACCTGGAAAGCCTTCCCGCCCGGTAGGGCAGGAGTGACGCTCAGGATCCGCACGATCGGGACTATTGGGGCAAATGTGTTGGTCGACGGAAGGTACGTGCCGTGAACAATATGAAGTGGTTTAGTATTGTTCTTCAACGCCCACCTACCAGAATGGGAAGACGGATAACAGCCACAACACCAACCGGATTGCAGTTGGAACAGGGATGTAGAAGTATTACAATCGTTCGATATCACACGCAACATTGTCCCTTGAGCCCGATATAAAGAGAGTCACATCCCGGCGATATTTCAGTATACCAGCAAGCTCCCAAGCTCATCTTGACGAGCAAACTTGCAACCCTCTGTTACCCTCTATTTCAAACCCCGATTTCTTAGCCATGCTGGCGATCACTCTTTTTGAGACTGGGGGGTTTCTCCTCAGCGCTGCGTCTGTTCTGGCGGTCCCAGTTGTGGTTGAGTCATTGAACGAGACCCCAGCTGGATGGGAGGAATCAGACTCCCCCTCCCCTGATCACTTCATCAATCTCTCTATTGGACTTGAGCCCGAAGACCGCAAGTTACTTGAGCGTACCATCTACGAAGTCTCCGACCCTGACCATCCCAAGTATGGCAAACACCTTTCTCGTGAATCTGCCAAAGCTTTACTCAGACCCTCTCATGCTGCTACCAAATCTGTCAAGCGCTGGCTCTCCCAAGCTGGAGTTCCCGACCATCAGGTTCGTGATGAGGGCGAATGGCTTCACATTCGGACCACTGTCAAGGACGCTGAAGAAATGCTCAACACTCGCTTTTCCGTGTTCGCCCGCGATGACAGAAGCATCATTAGAACGAGAGAGTACTCTGTCCCTCATGAGATCCGCCGCCACATTGCATCAATTCAGCCCACCACATTCTTTTCAAGCTTCCAGCACGCTCGAAGCCTTGAAGAAACTGCAACTACCATGATGAAGCGGTATGCCCAGGTTGAAAAGGAGCAACGGTCTACCAAAAACGGCAACTATGGTAGACCAGGACCGATTGACCTTGAGAAGTGTAAAACAGAGGCAACCCCTGCGTGCATCCGCAAGCTTTACAATATGCCAAATAAGTACCCAAATGCTGCGAAGGGCTCTTTATTCACAACTGTCAGCTTCCAAAACGTATGAATACCCCCCTTATCATTTAGAAACACCTGGTTGACAGATATTAGATGACTTCCCAACGCGATGAGCTTCAAGAGTTCCTCCGACGTTACGCTCCTGATCTCAAGGGCGTCACATTCTCAGACGACTTCGCCAATGGCGGGAAAAATACGCAAGGTGACAATGTTCCCGAGAACGAAGGGAATTTGAACATCCAATATGCCGTCTCGTTAGCCTCTCGAGTCCCAGTACAACACCTGGCTGTTGGAGGTATCAATCATGACTACATCCCTGATCTCGAGTAAGTGAATTTCGTTCTATTGGAGAATTTGTGTTGCTAATCGATCTTTACAGTTTACCGCCAGGAGAGGGCATCGAGACGTGGCTCGAGTTTGCTGAACATATCTTGAATCTGCCTAGCAAGAAACTCCCCTCAGTTATCTCTATATCTTGGGGCGAATACGAACAGCACCTTCCCAAGCAATATGCCCGTCAGGTCTGCAACAAATTTGGACAGATTGGCACGCGGGGTGTTTCAATCATAGTCCCATCTGGTAACCAGGGTGTGGGTGTCTCATGTCAATCAAACGATGGAAAGAACACTACAAAATTTCTGCCTACATGGCCCAGTGCTTGTCCATACGTAACCACTGTTGGTGGCACAGGAGGCAATAGCCCCGAGATCGTATTGAGTGATGGAGAAGGAGAGCCGTTTTCGACTGGTGGCGGGTTTTCTGACCTTTTCTCGCGCCCTGAGTACCAGGATAAGGTTGTGAAGGAATACCTGAAGAAGCATGGCCAAAAGTGGCAGGCTTATTACAACCAAAAGGGACGAGCCTATCCTGACGTAGCAGCTATTGCGGCTGAATTGCCCGTCATGGTCCGCGGTGAAGTGCGTCCTGCAACAGGAACAAGGTAAGCAAGGCAAACTCGTTACCGCAATAAAGAAGCTGACACAGTGACAGTGCTGCAGCGCCAACATTTGGGGCCATTGTGGCTCTCCTCTCGAATGAGAGGCTGAGGAAGGGCAAGCCAGCCATGGGGTTCCTTAACCCTTGGATCTACAAAAAGGGACACAAAGGATTCACTGAGTAAGTTCACATGGGTTCGTTCCAACTTCTGTATTCTTACAATCGATCTAGTATTGTGAATGGGAGGAACTATGGCTGCCAAGGTTTCAGTTTCAGAAACCTTCCCGCGCCCAAAATACCTGGAGCAGGTTGGGAGGCGGTAAAAGGATGGGACCCCGTTAGTGGTTTCGGAACGCCGCTGTACGACAAGTTGGAAAAGTTGGCCCTTTAGGAGAGGCCAATTTTGAACGGAGACGGCGGCTGGTTCAAGAAGGACTACAAAACGGTGAGCGACTGTTACAACGACATGCTCTGATGGACCAACCAAGCGTGTTGAGGTGATGACCTCCTTTCTGGTTGTGTGAATCCTCAGGGCAAAAACCAGTGGCTTGGTAGGTGGGATTCTTTATTTCGCGGCGTGGTGTGATACTCGCCTTGTTATTTGGAAGACTTGTTACAAGGTGGAAAGAATTGGGTCCATAGGTATACGATAGGGGACCAACATCCGATTTGACAAATGTTTCTTATATTGTATGACGATGCCGAGCAGAGGTTTGCCCTAGATTCACCCCTATCCATGATAGTGCGGAACAACGCCCATTCGCGTTTCAAGGCCAACCATATCCGATGTTTCTTGTCTCATGAGCCAAAGATCTGAGACCAGTTCTGCTTCTTAAAGTAATCCTCGGCCGTATCCAGTTTGGGCGCTGACTTCAACTGTGATTGCATCAGTAAGTGGGTTCCAGAATCATTGATGGCAACTTACATCTTGAGGATGAACTACGGTTGGATCGTCTCGACCTTCGTAGCCAAACTCATTAAAGTAGCCAAAACAATCTCTCATTTCGTCCACAAACTCTTCCGAAAAGCTATGTGGGAAGGTTCCGTCCGACTTGATAGTCACTGCTTCAATGCCAGTAGCTTTGGTGAACGATTCTGCGATCTCGTTCAACGTGAGCCATTCTCTGTAGCCGATGAGGTTGTGCCCTGCAGGTTCTCGGGTGATGAGAGCCTTGACAATAGGGCCTGAATCCTCTTCAGCGGCGATGAAAGGAAACTTGGTATCGGTGTCTAGGGCCGAGATGAACTGCGCAATACCATGGGCATCCTGGGTATTTATGTTAGTTTGCTGTGACTTGAGTAGAAGAAGAAAGGGGTTGCATTACTTTGATGGGCTGGTTTAGAGGTAGTTGGACAAAGTTGCTTAGAAATAGCCCGGCCTGGAATATGCTCGTCTTGGCCCAAAGACCTGGATGCGCATTTGGGATATACTCTGCTGCACGAGCCTTGCCATCAAAGTGGTAGACCCGAGTGTATGTACCCTTGGACCACTTCTCGGCATTGGATAAGGAAGAGAGAACAAATCTCTCCAGCGTAGGAACCTTGGAAGCAGCATCAATTACATTCCTAAGCTGCTGTTCCTCATGCTCAGCAGCCCACTTGTTAAGAGGTTGTCCGGGCTTTGCTTTGGACTTATTGGCTGGGTCGTTATATAAACCCCAAAAGTCGCTAACTGCAAAGATGGAGTTAGCTCCTTCAAAGGCAGAAGTGAGAGTTGAGGGTTCATCCAGGTTGGCTTGGACTACTTCGGCGCCCTTGGAGGAGAGGGCTTGGGCTTTGGAGCTTGTGGTATTGCGGGTTACAGCGCGGACTTTCCAGTCTGATTCGGAGAGGAAGGCGTCTGCGACGGAACTACCTTGATTGCCGGTTGCTCCTAGGACGACAATTAGTTTAGATGTAGACATTTTGATAGTGTGAGTAGAGTAGAGTAGAAACAAGGGGTTGTTTAATTGAGTGATAGATGTACGAGTTGAAGTATAGAGCAGGGCTCGGATTGGTCACATTATAAATAAAAATCCCAAAGTAATAACATCATGCCGTTATCTAGCCATCTGTGATATCCTCATTTGTAAGTTGTCGCTTTATCAGCACTTTTTGAACATGCCGTTATTCTCTTGGAGGGATATGCCGGGAATCGGGGGAAATAAGCCCGATTGCATTATCGTATTCAATTATCGTTCCGCCATTTGCGGAGGAACGATGCCCCGGTATTGTTGGCAGTCCCCATTCTTTTTCTCAGGACGAATGTCGTTCTTCAGGAATGAGATTACGCTGATTAACTGACTCATCGTCAGTTGATGTGGGAGATTGAGATAGTAAATCGTCAGTGATAATATACGGTGCTGATAGACTGTAGCTAGTTTGTTGGCAATGAATGAAAGAGGCCTGTAGGACAGTGATTGAGTATGTCTTGAGCAAGCAACGACAAATATATAAGTCATTGGTTGAATGGCCTAAACAGGCGACACAACCAGACAGCACACACGCATTCACATTCAATAAGAAATATCGATACAAAGAACAATCATGACGCATGTGCACGAGTTCAACCGACACAAGCCAGTATATAAGCATTTCATCAAGAAAAAGCTGATACCGGACTTGGACAAATTTAACGGTGCTCTGATCGATATTTTCGGATGTCCATGGGCACACTTCAATTGGTACGAAGGGGATTTTGTAATCGTCCATACGAACGACCAGACAGTGGATGTGGCAAAAGAGCTACTCAAGATGGGAGCGATAACTGAGGGCTAACAGGTTGTTTATTATGAATGGGCATGGTGTTATCTTTGACAGTTGCACAGACTTATTTGACGAGGGCCGTGAGTTATGCTGTCCTCCTTGTATAGAAACAAGATAATAGTAATTGATCATGTACATACTTCGGGTTTGTCACGAAATGTTGGTAAAATAGTACTGCTGTCATGACCAAGTTAAAGCGCTGTGTCTCAAGTGCATTTGGTTCAAAAAGGGTACGTGAGCAGGGAAAAGGATTAAAGTCGATCCCATTAAGCTTATTGAAAACGTCTCGAGAACAAGGTTAAATAACAATCCATTTGTTGTAACTGGGTAGCTATCAATGCTCTTCCCAACAACGTAAAGACGTTTCAACGCGAACCTCCTCCATCACAACCTCTAAACTTCTTCTTCTCAGAACATCTATCAACTAAAGAATGTGAATCAGTATACACAAGAAATGTACATAAAGGTGAAAGTTAGGACGCACCGCAATTTGAGGGACATCCGCTGCAGTCGCAGATCAAGTCACATAGCTCGAGGCAGTTACTCACGCAATATTTCCAACCCTTGAGATCTTTACACTTTCGAGACACAAGCTTGTTCAAATGTCGAGTGTCTCTTGGTGAGATGAGTGAAGACTCGGACTCAAAGACAGAGCGGAAGTTTGCCATGGAAGCGCTGATGTCAGGGGATGATGCTTCGGCCTTGTTGCTTGTACCGGCGGCCAGAGCGAAGGGGAGGGTTATGAGGGAGAGAAAGATGGTTGGCTTCATTGTTTACGAAAAGCTGGTACTTGGCTGTAGACGCTTGGGTTTTGGTGATGCCATGAACAGGGAGGATTCATTTGGCCTTAATATACCCTTCATGTACCTGTTTCATCTGATGGGGCTCAAGTAACATGGTACCGTTTAAAATACCGACCACTGTAGTATCAGTTGATAAGTTGTGCCAAATCCCACGTTGCTTAATCTTCCGCCCTGCTACTCTGTAAGAGCCATATGTAGTTGGTAATCGATAGATAGCCCAACCATGCAGTGGCAACGATCCGACGCTGTACGACACCGGCACTACTACCGATGATCGACGGGCAAGTATTGTGTAGCCCGGGATTAGACCGAATTCCGCCGAGAGGCAAGCATCTAGCCAAACACTCTTTAGGCTCAAATACAGTCATGAACGTATCGGTTTCATAAGTTGTCCAAGATGGGGGCACATGTTGAGACCAGGCCAGGGGAAACCATTTGTGAAGCAATGAAAGCCTTGCGGTAGTGGCTGTGATAAATTGAATGTGTACTCTTGAACAGAGTCTCCCAGAAAAGTCATGCTATAAAACATTGAAGCCGTATAAGAGCCCAAAAACAACCCCTACCCAAACCCAAATACCTGTACTCCTTTATTACCCAACCTCATTAACAATATATTCTATCCCAATCTGTCATGATTTGTCGAGAATATGCGATGAATCTTTACATAACGTCGAGAAGGGAATATAAGCCTCATCCTTGTAATCTGTCAAGACACCACCAAGAGCATCCTCGGGGGCTCCTTCAGATGGAAACGCCGTTTTGTACACCCATTTGCGCCCGTCGATGAGCTTCTCGGTGATGAGCTCGTCTTGCTTGGTAGCCTGGAAGCCTGCTTGCAGCAAGGGCACAATGTACGGGTGGAACCAGTACTTCTTAAAGTCGGAGATGAGCTGGCGCTTGCTGCATGTGGCGTGGTAGAAACCAAAGATCCTGCGGGTCGCGACGTTGGTGTCGAGCTTGAGGTTGCCGATCCAGTCGCGGGCAGACTTGTTGGTGACATCGTCGGGCAGCGATTTGAAGACTCGAATGAAGGAGTGGTACACGTTGGCAGGCAGCTGGATCTTGTAAGGCTTGAAGTTCTTGCCCTGGTCAAAGAGATCACTAGCCATGGTGGCCGTGTTGTCGGTGTTGTTGTAGTTTAGCTTTTGCATCCACTTGTGGGCGAAGCATCCGGTCTGCACAAAGTCCGACTCGTAATCGATGGCGGCGTGATACTCGGCCACATCCTCTGTGGTGGTGTTGTTTTCGCCAATGACCCTGTCAGTGTTGCGAATCTCCTCCTCGATCTGCTTCGCGCGGGACAATTCCTGGCGCGCGTACAAGCGGGCGAGGTAGATCTGGTCCGAAGTCTTGTACTTGAAGTTGGGGTCAAAAGTCTCCTCCAGGGCGGCAATTCCAGCATCGATGAACTTGCGCAGGTCGCCAAGTGGACCAATGACGCTTCCCGAGTTGAAATACTTGGCATCACGATAGTTCAAATCACCGTTGCCGGTTTTGGGTCCGTAGACGGTGTTGGCGAGATGAGAACCAGGGATCTTGGTGCACTGAGCCTCGTTGAGGGCTGGCCAGCACATCTTGTCAGCGCCCCAGAAGAGCGTCTGCTTGAGACCACGCTTGTGGGCCTCTTGAACGGTGATTCCGAAACGGTCCGCCAAGCGTTGGTCCGCGTCAGCAGCAACCTTGAAGTAGCGCTCGATGACGACCTCGACGGGAAGTTGAGCCATGACATCGTAGCCGTCGCCGAAGAAGACGAGGTCGTCATCGTCGCCGCCGTTTGGGAGTTTGTCGAGGTATTTCTTGATGGAGTAGAGTTTCGCAGTGTGGGCGGCGGAAGCGTTGTACTTGCCCTCACCCTTCCAACCGATCATGTAGGGAGCGGGATATCGGTTTACGAGGGCGGAGGCGACGATGGCGCAGAACATGTCATTTGGGTTGGAGGCCGGGAGGAGGAAGTGAAGCTGTGATGTCTTGACCTGTGTCGGCTCCGGTTTCAGAGGTTTCTGTTGCTTCTGCTTCTGTTTGTTCTTCTGCTTCTTGGGCGGCGCATGGGCAGACGTTTGTGGTGATGCCCCGGTCGATGTCGTTTCGGAGGGTAACAACCCGTGTGCAGGTGTCCACTTCTCATGGTCAGTACGTTATAACAAGAAGGTATCAAGTGAGATGTGAAGGAACGTGATTGTTCAAGACTTACAGCGCTGGAATATAAATAAAAAGTCTCCAAAATGATAAAAAAGACCAGGACGCAGGCGGCGAAAACGGCCGGTCGGCGATATGGCGATGCCTTTTCTGACATGAGAGCGATGGTCATTTTTGTGTGTCTTTGTCAATGCCAACCTCAACCAATAGAGACAGACAATTTGACAGATATAAGACTAAAACAGGTGTATCCGTACAGATCAAGAACAAGAAAATATCTTGATCATGTCGCCAAGGGTCCTTGTCGTGAATATATATACCAAAAGGAAAGGGGTCGTATTTATTCCTTCCAAGGGATAGGAATCGATAGTGCTACGTAGTAAGGGGGACATGGCGTACAAAACCCCACCTGGAAGTAAGCCATGCAATTTCAACGTCTTAGCTCTTACTAAGATTGGCGGACGATTTTCTTTTTTTCCTTTTCGTCTACAACGTCTTTTTTTTTTGGGGCCCTAAAGAAAAGAGACTAACAGCGCTTTTTTCAGGGGTCTTGAGGTGATGAACCAACCAGAAATTGGTGGTTGAACGTTAGTTTTATAAGGTTGTTCCTGGCGTCAAAGTCTATTGAAATCAAAGTTTACTGGCGCATGTACTTTAGACTGTAGACTGGTTTGTATAATAATAGAGGTGGTAATAACTTGAAACTTTCAGCCCTGTTTTGCTGACGTATGTATAGTACCATGTAACTAATTTATTCCCCTGTCAAGCCAGGTTACACGGCGATCACTTATCCTCAAACGAGATTGACTGTTCCTCCGAGTTTCAGCATTTCCCCTCCTCTCCACCTGTCAGTCAGTCAACTGTCGTCCCATGTCCCTGTCAGCCAGATAGAGATAGAGAGAGAGAGTGTGTGTGTATATATCCACAAAGTATGACTCGGACCAAAGATATCTCGTTTCAAACATGTTTTCGTTATAGATTAAAGTTGTAACAACAGTGTAAAGTTCAGGATTGAGTTATTTGCTCTCTCAGGTACAACTCTGACGGTAGATCAACCGTTGGCCGTTATTGTCTGATGGTCGGGAGACTCGGTAACCTTTTTGTGAAGGTGGTTGAAACTCTAGAATGAATGGCTTGGGTGGTGATTGATCCCAGGTTGCGGTTGAAGAGTATGGTGGAGGTGGAGGGGTGGGATCGTTTTGTGTTGCAGTTTTTGGTTGACAAGACTGTCTAATCTTTTCAGATGGAGGGTAGTATTGACTGGGTGAATTTGTTGTTGACCGGGAAGATCCTGATAGCAAGGTTTTGATGCGGCTCGTGATACACAACATGATGATGATGTAATAGTAGTAGCAGTAAGATTGAGGTGATGTAGTAAATTGAGACTGTCTCTTGATTGATTGATACAAAACAAAATACATTGTCATCTCATCACTTACTTATATATTTTTTTCTTAGAACAACAAGATCTCATCAATTGTTGTTGTAATACGATGATCGTCGTGATCATGGTCAGCGCAGCCATGTTAGTGGTGGCGTAGCTCGGTCAATGCTCCAATTCGAGCCGATTACTACGTTGCTGCTGCTATCTAATAGGCTGCAAACCCCCAAGCCAAGGCTTATACTTGATCTGCGAGTGCGATCCAGGCTGTGTCCCAAAGATGCGATATGCGATACACGAATAGCAACATCTGCATTGCGAACTATACTAAAACAACGACTCAGGAGAGTAGTCAGCTGTTTATCAATACCCAGTAGAGAGTTTGATGCCGCTGGCTGAGCAGTATCCAAATAAGAGCCCGACGTTCAGTCTACCTACTAACTATTCTAGGAACCTGGCCTAGGTAGTCTAGTCTAGTCTAGCCATTTCTGAATCCTGACGCAAGCCTCTTTGAGGAAAAAAAGTGTTCTAGAATTGAATCTATTGATGGTAGCCTGTACGTGACGACCAACTATATCTGCCTGAAATGCAACGCCCCGCGTGCTTTTTATCAACCGGTCCGTATCTAATGCCAATATTAATCACGCCACAATACAAACACTCATTCAAACCCACTTTCCTTAAGTGCTAGACCTAAGTGTAATCACAGACAGTATCCCATCGCTCAGTGATAATGGTTTCATTCAAAGATATCCAAACTTCAAACGCCCTCATCAACGATGCCTCAGCCCCGCGCATCGCCGTCTTTGTCGGCGGCACATCGGGCATTGGGAAATTCACCATCCAAGCTTTAGTCGAAAGAGGCACCAGTATCAGAATCTATCTCGTCGGCAGAGAGAGCGCCCAGCAACGCACAGAGACTTTTATCCAAGATATGCACATTATAAATCCCAAAGCCGAGATCATCTGGATCCAGGGCGAAGTCTCACTTCTTGCTGACACACAGAAAGTGTGCGACGTCATCAAAACCAAAGAGAAGAGTGTCGATTTAATCTTCCTCTCCACGGGCTATGCACCTTTTACCAACCGGAAAGATACCCCCGAGGGCTTTGACATCTCCCAGACTCTGAGGTACTATTCGCGCATGCTGCTTGTTCTGCATTTGCTTCCCCTTCTCAATGCAGCTGAGAATCCCAGAGTCATCAGCGTCCTGGCTGGTGGTATGGAACGCGCAGCTGTCCAGCTAGACGACATCGACCTAAAAAGACCGGGGAATTTCAATTTCGTCAAGGCTCATACGCAAGCCGCCGCCATGAACACTCTGTTTCTGGAACATCTAGCCAGCGAAAACCCCAATGTGACATTTATCCATTCTTATCCTGGTTGGGTCAACACCGGCAACGTCAGAAGGGGTTTAGATCCTAATACGATTCTTGCTTGGGTTATCTGGCTTCTTCTTGAGCCACTGATCTCTATTTTCTCATTTAGTGACCAGGAATCTGCACAGAGATACTTGTTTCAAAGCACGAGTGCTGCGTTTGGAGGGAGAGGCACGACATGGAGTGGGGAAGTCGGAGTGAATTCTCAAGGAGAAAAGGACAACGGCCTATTTCTTGTCACCAGCAAATGCGACTGTACGCTGAATTCAAAGACGGTTGGCGTCTTACGAGAAACGGCACAGAAGAGAATCGTCGACCACACCAAGGAAGTTTTGGAACCTTTTCTTCAAGGGTGATGAATATTCCATAATTTATTGTTCCTGAAGCCAGTCGATAGCTAGTGACAGTGTTTAGTCATATAATTAATATCATTTGTCCTGTTTGAACAGATACTGACACGAAAGTCTTGATATTCCCATGTTACCTATGGATTGCTTACAGCCAATGACAATCTTACCTAACAACTGTTGTCTAACTAGAATCAAATGGCCTCCGCTTCTACTCCCCCCACTCACCAATATCATTCGCCTTCCTTCGTTAACCATACACTGCAATATGTATCTCATCAACGTCTCAACATACGAACTCGAAGAATTCCACGGCACCATCCCCAAATATGCAATTCTATCACATACATGGGGTTCTCAGAGCGATGAAGTGCTCTTTCACGAGATGCAAAACTCTTTATCAGATATCAGGCTCAAAAAGGGCTTCAAGAAAATAGAACTATGCGCCGAACAAGCCAAAAGAGACAAACTCCAGTACTGTTGGGTAGACACCTGCTGCATCGACAAGTCAAGCAGTGCAGAACTCTCCGAAGCAATCAACTCCATGTTTGCTTGGTATCGGAATTCGGCGGTTTGCTATATATACCTCGACGATGTCGTTAACCTCGAAGGCTCGAATGGAAGAGACGATTCCTTCAAAAAGGCAAGATGGTTCACGCGCGGATGGACACTGCAAGAACTCGTGGCCCCGCGAGTCCGTCAGTTCTACGATGTGAACTGGACGATAATCGGGTCCATTTCGGAGAGTCAGTATAGTCAGCAGTTTGTCAACGGTTTTCTTCGCGAGTCTTCAGCTGTAGAGAATCATCTGAACCCTTACCTGCCCGAGCGAAGCAATATTCCAGGTCAAGTCTCTCAGATTACCGGGATCCCGGACCAGGTCTTCTTCACCGGCGATCTGGCTTCTTTTTCAGTCGCTACGAGAATGTCGTGGGCATCAAGACGCGAGACGACACGCACCGAGGACCAAGCATATTGTCTACTAGGAATATTCGATGTTCAGATGCCACTCCTGTACGGAGAAGGAAACAAAGCCTTCATACGTCTTCAAGAAGAGATTATCAAAAGACAGCCAGACCATACGCTCTTTGCATGGCGCTCGGAACTAGACTCGTCGACTCCTACATTCAGCGGACTCCTTGCACCATCACCTAGGAACTTTTCCAGCCATTATTGCCAAGGCCTGTCGTCTAAGCATGTTGATATGCCATATGAGATGACAAACAAGGGCCTGCACTTACAAGTGCGACTTGTCAAGAGCCGAAAAGGCCCTGACGAAGTTTACGCTATTTTGGACGTGAGCCACAGATCGAATACGAGAAAGGATGTATGGTACGGCATCAGGCTTGGGAGGCTGGATAAAAAAGGCCAGTTTGCTCGCATCAATTCTGATGAGCACATAATCACCGAAGCTGAGACGGCATATACACTCTATATAAAGCCAAGTCACATCTACGTGCAAAACTTTATAAATCATGAATCGCCTCTATATGGCCGGCAGAAACCTAGTAGAGTGATTCTGGGTTGTGCGTTGGGGACCATGCTGCTCACCATCCTGGAAGCATCAGGCTCAAAAAGCTGGGATGATAAGTCCTTCAGCTTCTACCCTTCTCAAGACGACCTCTTCTATGCAAAGCTGGCATTCGAAAACACGCCTAAGCTACGAAATATGTCCTTCTTGACCATGGGATGGATCGTTAGCAAAGATGATATCGAGGGTATAACGTCCCGTTTAGCTATCCTGTCCGGACCGAACGACTTGCACAGACCGGAAACTCTATGGGAAAATGGTATTCGCTCAGGAATCGCAAAGATTTATTCTGAAAAGACCTTCAGTATCGTCAATGGAGAGATGGTGGCTAGAATAGTACTTCGTGATCAAATCATCCAGTAGGAAGGAGCTTTGATATTTACGTTTAATGGTGATTTGAAAAAGACATGTATGTATTGTATCCATAATCTGTTGGCACCTTGCTGATCTATATCCGTCTCCGAGCTGCCAAAACCGAACGAACCCGGTTGTTACTTCTGCGCCAGAAGAACCCACCCGTCAAACTTGACCCCTCCATAAGTCTCAACTGCCTTCTTGATAACCTCATCAACAGCCGCAGGCCACTTCTTCTCATCTTCTTCCGTGAATCCTGCCCGAGCAGGTCCCATCAATGGTCCAAGCATGAACTTTTTCAGCCCGTCGTCAAGTTCAGGCCCACTGACGACAATGCTCTTCTCCAAAAGCTTAAACTTGGCAGAATCAAAACCAGCTTCAGCTGTAGTCTTTTCCAGCACGCCTTGTTCAAAGAACTCAGGGTGGGGCATCTTCAAAGGGGGCAGGTCAGGTCGCACGATGGCTTGGGCGGCGTGAATAAGTTGACCAGCGCCGAATGTCTTCCAGCATGAGATGACAGCTAGACCATCTGGCTTGAGCGTGCGGTGCATCTCCTTCAGACCCTTTGTAGGCTCGGCGAGAGTGAAAACACTAAAGTTGAGGATGTTGTGTGTGAAATGATTGTCGGAAATCCCTTCCAGGTTGAGCGAATCGAGTATCTTTGTTTCAACCTGGGGCCAGGACGCGAAAGAATCTTTAGCCCCCTGGACCATAGGAGGCACATTGTCCGTCACTAGGATCTTAGGAGCATTCTCGGCCGACAACTTTTCAAGAATAACCGAAGCAGCTATTCCAGGTCCAGCAGCATTATCGTGCACCATAGAGTCTTTGTTGATAGGCTTGATCGCCTGGATCTCTTCGAATGATTCCTCAAAGACACAGCGTGTGCTTCTTCCAGTTTGCTGAACATAATTCGCCGCAAATGCAGAAAAGTATGCCGAAAACGGAAGGTCTTTGCTTTGAGAGGAAGCCATTTGGAAGTCGTTTGTGAAATTATTGTGTTGTTGTCCTTGGAAGTCTGGTGAGATTACATCCACTTAATATAGTAAATTCTCCACGGCTTATTAACAACTGTCATCAGCCCGTCGGTCATTTTGAAGATCTTATATAAGCACTAGGCTTCTTTGACCAGCAAGAGGGTATATTCAGGCTAAGCTTTGTCTGACTTGTCGGAAGCGTTACAAGCGCTCTATTTGAGGCTATGGCTAGTCGAATATCCTTGAAGACCGAGGCCGAAGCGGATGGGTCAAATGATTTGCTGCAACTCGGCCAATTCAAATATTAGAATATGATATCGTCCTCTCCAAGGGATCCAGAATAGAAAAAATTGCCACCCATATGATCAGGTCCCTCAATCCCCTGTATCGAGTCTTGTTCCGGACTGATGATGAAATTATCATTGAAAAGTGATGTCCCGTTGTTGGATATAAACTCCCCTAAAGAGTGGAGGTCCTTCCATGAGAAGCTGTTGAAAGGATCAGAGCTCGGCGTTTGTTCACTCTGACCCACTTGAGCTTGGTCGGCTACTCGGTTTAATGATACTGCAGAGTCAGAAGGTTCCTCGGCCCTTGAAGCTTGTGATCTAGATCTTCCTAGCATCTTCAACCACAGAAGCTTAAGAGATCGAGCGTAGCGTTGGCCAAGACCCTGTTGATTATCAGAGGTTTTCTGTAGACGGGATATGGTTTCGTATATAGCTCGACGAACACCACGGGCTTCTGAGGGTTTGATAGCTCCAGCAAAGATTGCCTATATGCAAGCGACCGTCAGTATGCCATGGGTAGGGAAATCAGTTTTTTCTCTCTCGTACCTTGAAAAGAAACACGGCGGCATAAATGACATAGAGATAGAATTTTAGAGGCATGTATTTGAAGACTTTGACCGGATCAATGAAACTGTTGATAGTGCAAAGTATCGAATTCGCCGCGTCGACCGACTCATAGATGAATCTCGCATCTGGTGCAGCAGCAAGCTCTGAAAATAGAGGGCCCGCCGATCTTTTCCTTTGACGACGGATGATGCGGTTCAGGTTAGCCTGGAACGCGAAAGCATTGATATAAAGGCGGAGAAAATCATAAGACAACATCAAAGACGCCTTGACTCGAGGTATGAAACTGAGTCCGCCCCACGACAGTTTCCACCTGCGAAGAACGGCGGAAAAGTCATCCTGAATAGTCAGTATTGAAGACAGATCGTATGGTGAGACATCTTACTATGTACCGTACATATTCTCCCCCTGTGTATAGTTGTTCCCTATGGCTGGTGGATGAATATAGAATGTCGTGCGCATTGCTAAAAAGTTGCGTTATCTCAAGGTGTGCCTGGAAGAGCAAAGCCAAGTTGTCATTTCCCAACGTTTGTGTTTGAAGATACGGGAAGTCAGCAGCTCGAAGATTGACGGATGGACCTGGACCACGAGACCAGAATCCTTTCCCCAGGCGGATCGACACTTGACGATCACTCATGTAGCATGCTGGCACAATGTTAGCTCTCTTACCATACCAACATTGGTCCATCTCGTACCTGCCCAAGCTATCCTTTTCCTGCTCAAATCTTGAGTTGAGTCTTCATCTCGCTGTGTCAATCCAGTCTGTTCCAAGTTTTGAAGATATGCGAGACGGATAGCAACGCCCACAAGCATCCATGAGCCTTGATCCTCCTTTCCACAACCAATCATGAGATTTTCCTCGAGTGGCTGAGGAGCCCATTCAGCAAGAATCAACAGAGCTTCGACCGCACCGACGGTTGTTGAGCCGGTATATATCAATTTTGAGATCTGGCTCTCCATATATCGGGCGCATGAACTATGGGCTTTGGACCAAGAGGGGTCGTCCTTTGTAGCCACGGTCAGGATAGCTGTGATAAGATACTGTTCTTTCTCTATTGACTCTATGAGGCGAGTATAGTCGAAGATGGCACTGTAGGCAATGGGGAAGAAGATGTGGAAGTTGTCATGATATCTAGAATCATATGTTAGCTCTATACATGCCCAGCATCATCACGATCACGTCAACTCACTGCTCAATCAGAAATGCAGTCTCTGAAAGTGTAAGGGCCCCAGACTCTATGGGTGGGTAGTTACAAACGCCCTGAGGTGCGCCTGTGACGCTTCCTGAACTCTCGGCCTGTCTGCCCGCCTCTTGGGCTTGGTCGTGGCTGTGTCTCTCAGGCTCCATATCTGCGACATGAGCCAACAGATCAAGTGCGTCTGATGGATTCAGAAGATCCGAAGATGTGAAGTGGCCCTGGAGCTGCACAGAGTCACGTCCTTGCTCCTCTTCTTCGTCATCTGAATTTGATCCAAGATGCGAAGACAGCCATTCACTGGGTTCTCTCGTGTCTCGAGGTCTTTGGGCATGGGATCGTGAGGGCGTGTCCATTTGCCTAATCGTTCCGTTTCCTGGTGGCTGGTGGGATTCGTTGGATGGTCGACGGTGACTAAGACGCTGGCCTTTGATGCGACGTCCGCCTCGGCGTGAAGTTGCGAGAACACATTCTTGGTGTTTTTCGATGCAACGGCGGCATGGAGGGTCTCCTGGTATGCCAGTAGAATCGCTGTGCAATAGTAAGTCAACATCAACGATGTCATTAATAACTCAGTGGTCACCCACAGATCGCAACGCGTCTTGCGAGATCTGCAACTGATGCATGCTCTCGAAACTCTCTTGTCGGTATATGCTGGAGCCGGTGGAGTCATTGTCGTTGCAGTAAGAGAAGTCAAACACCGAAGATAGAAGGAGCGTGCGGCATTTGAACCAAAAGGACCGGCACCTGCCTTTGCCTGAGGTACGGATCATTGCTTCCATTTTTATGCTAAGACTAGGTACCTGGTACAGGCAGGAGATAGACTTTGGACTAACATTCGGTAGTTCGAGCGCCAAAGTCACAAGAAGCAAGGTACGCGAGGCAGGACGGAATGTTCCGTTCTATTCGGGTAATCGGTAATCGGCAATTGCTCCAAATGAATTACGGGACTTCAGTATCACCTGATCCCTGGCTCTACTGCATCATAGCTACTGTTATAGAAATTTGGTTTCTGTATTGCCTATTTCAAGCCACCGCTAAGTAATATATCCTGCCCAGTCAGGTACCCGCTCTTTGCCAGCCTATCAAAAGAATCAGTAAATTTCAACACACTCACAACAAAACAACTTACATGGTTATCACATTACAAACTTCGTCAGGACACCCCAGTCGATGGACTGGTACAGAGGCGGCAATGGCAAGCCCGGGGTCCGTTTCCTTGAGACTTTCCAGATCACATCCTTTATTCCATGTCCTATGATCAGAGGGTTAACTACTGTGGTATCTTTAGCTGAGGAATACGACATACTTGGATTTTGGCGGAGGGATCATCCCAGTACAGCCGATCATAGCTGGAGAAACCTGGATAGTTAGACCCAAGTCATAGAGAGAAATAGAATGCCTTACTGTGTTTACCGTGATGCCTTCAGGGGCTAACAAAGTAGCCAGATTCTGACCCATCGAACTTTGAAATTCTGTCAGTACAACCAGATCTTGCACCTTTCAAGTATTGCTCACCTGAGTGCTCCTTTAGAGGCCGCATAGTGGCATCCATTAAGTCCACTCCCACGAGCGGCAATACTTCCAACCAGAATCACTCGTCCCCAACCTTGCTTCCTCATTCCTTCGATGCAAGTCTTCGTAACCACGAACTGGCTCCGGCTGTTGATTTCCATCATCTCATCCCAATCATCTTCTCCTATATCTGCTACATCTCGGATTCGTCGCCCCAATCCTGCATTTGCTACCAGGATCGATACTGCGCGGTGCCTGGATGATACAGCGTCCTGGCTGAGCAAGTTTGGTACAAGAGACCTTGTTGATTCCCTTTGAGAGAGATCTGCTTGTGCTGTCACAAACAACTGTGATGGGTAGGTATTTCTGAGCTCTTGCGCGAGCTTGTCTGCCTTGTCTTTGTTAGAGGAATAGTGAATGGCGATATCGCAACCTTCAGAAGCAAGGGCTCTGGCTACAGCGGAACCTATTCCGCCACTATAGATGTCAGCTGAACGCATCACATTTTCTTTTCGATAGACCCCGACATACCTTGAACCCGTCACCAAAGCCAATCGGCCTTTGATATTATTGTCGACTGGCTGCAATTGAAGCATCATCTTTGTGTGTTCTTATAATCTGTAGTAACATATAGTTATTTGATCATCAACACTGACGTCTTATAGGAAACGCTAATCTTGTAGGCCTAGCTTCGCCGACTATCCGAAACCCAATGCATTCACCGCCGTTGGCGACTTCAAATGCCGTTTCAAACACCGACGGTAATTGATTTGAGTCTAGAACGTTTCTCCTGGTCTGATCGATCCTGGAGAACGTCAAACCTTCCCCGCAGCATTAAACTAGGAAACATGGAGACCCCAGACAACGCTAAACAAGCTCAAGATGTCTTTATTAACCCATCATGCCTCTCGCTTTGCTATTCATCTCGATAACCAGCCTCTCCAGGATCCAACACTGAAATCTATTATCCCCTTTGTTGCAATTCTGGCGAATTGAATCAATTCTTGGCCGCCAACATGGAGTTGCAGGGTCAAAGCCTCATCTTGACCGTGAGTGTCTTGACATCGCTGGGCTTTATGCTCATCGGTTATGATAATGGTCTCATGGGTGGTCTTGTCAACACTTCAGCCTTCAAGGACACATTTGATGATCCTGATGCCGACATGATTGGTGTCATTGTTGCCATTTTTGAAAGTATGTTGATCTCCGAAAAATAATCAATGGTATTTACTCACATTTAAACTCCTTAGTTGGATGTTTCTTTGGTGCCATCTTTGCAGCCATCTGGGGCGAAAAGCTTGGTCGCCGTCGCTCAATCCTTATCGGCTGTATCGTCTTGATCATTGGCGCTGTCCTCCAGGCTTCTTCTTATAGTCGAGCTATGATGATTGTCGGTCGAATAGTTTCTGGTCTTGGACTAGGTACCATCAACTCGACTGTCCCTGTTATGCAGGCAGAGTTCAGTCCCAAGTCCAGCAGAGGAATCTACGTCTGCGCCCAACTTTCGACTCTCAACTTTGGCATTTTCCTTGTCTACTGGATAGATTATGCTTTATCTTCTCATCAAGGAAGCTATGCCTGGCGTGTACCTGTTATTCTCCAATGCGTCCCCATCATTGTCATGATCTGCCTCCTGAAGATTATACCCGAGACGCCACGTTGGTTAGCAGCACATGATAGACCAGAGGAGTGTCTTAAAGTCCTCGCTCGAATCCAGGGTACTTCTGTTGATGATGCTGACGTCCGGGTCCTTCATAGCGTCATCACCCAAACTGTCGCCTATGAGACATCAATCGGCTCTGGTTCCTGGAAAGACCTTCTCAAGGAAGACAGCATCAAGTCTCGCAAGAGACTAATTCTGGCTTGCGCTATCCAGAGCTTCCAGCAGCTCGGCGGAATCAACGCTATCATCTGTAAGTTTTTCTTGGGTTTGATGCTGCAACAGAACGCTAATGATCGTAGACTATTCGAGTACTTTGTTTGAAAAGAGCGTTGGCTTCTCTGCCCATATGTCAGCTCTCATGTCAGGTTTCCTGCAGACATGGTTCTTTGTCGCATCCTTTATCCCATGGCTCTTGATCGATCGCATTGGACGTAGGCCTTTGGTAAGCACAGATACCCAAGTCTCAATAATCACCCAAGCTGACAGACTTATAGCTCTTGTCCATGATCAGCGTCATGGCTGCCACTATGGCCGTCCAAGCCGGCCTGATTTATCAAGTGGAAAATAACACAGCTTCAGCCCATGCTTCAGGAATTGCAGCTGCAGCAATGCTTTTTATCTTCCAGGGAGCATTTACAATCGGTTTCCAGGCAACTGTCTGGGTCTACCCGTAAGTTCCCATACGTAGATACAAAGTTGAAAATATCACTAACAAATTCCAGCTCCGAGATCTTGCCTCTTCGCCTACGACAGCGTGGTTCTTCTATTTCTACAGCTGCCAACTGGATCTTTAACTACGTGAGTTCTACTCGAAGAAGGAATGACTCGTACTTACTCGTTTCTAGATGATTGTTCAAATCACTCCAATCTCAATCAACAATATTGGCTGGAGGACATATATCATCTTTGCGGTACTGAACTCTCTCTGGGTCCCCCTCATCTTCCTATTCTTCCCAGAGACCAAGGGTTTGGAGTTGGAGGATGTTGATCATCTGTTTGGTGGTGAGGACATTGCTAGAAACCTGGATGAGAAGAGTCATGGCACCATTGTCATGTTGGAGTCTGTAGATCGAGATGGCACTGCCTAGATGGAATACGGGTTGCTCATTCTTTGCTCTGAATTATCTAATTTCTAGTCAAATAGTTTTACTTACAGACACCTACTTTCTTAGCCCACATAAACGTTCGATGCAATAAATGCCGTGGCACAACTCATGCAGTTAACAAAAACTCATGGGAGGCGCCACTCTATAGCAAACGTCATATACTCTTATGCAGCCGGCGATTGAGATATTATGTGGCTTTACAGCGATCGGTTCCCGGCAAGCATTTGCCGCTGAGGGGTAGCAGTAGCCGCATGTAGTCTGAGATGTAACACAAAGCCCGATGGCCGACGGCACCTCTTCGCCGCATCTGATGGTTATGTACTCCAACTATCAGCCATATTATTATCGTATTCCTCCCGAGAAATATCAAGGTTATCGCTTCTATTCTTGAATCCGAGCATCTATACTCTGGCACAGACCTTACGCAATGGCATTCAAAGTATATCACAACGATGGGCAAACCATCTTCGGTACCTCTCCAAAATTGGACCTCCTACACGAGAACTATGACTACCCCTTCGCCCATGAAGCCAGTGTCTTTATTCCCGAACAAAATTCCCTTTTCATCACGAGCAACCAATACAACGACCCAGAAAATGGACGGCGAAAGATTCAAATAAGTAAAGTTGAACTATCACCCGATGGGGCGTTTCTTGGCTGCGAAGAAATCCAAGCACCGGATGTGCCCATGGCCAACGGAGGTGTAAACTACAAGGGCGGTATCCTCTTCTGTGCGCAAGGCACTTTGGAAGGACCCGGCGGTCTCGTCTTTATGGAATCTACACCTCCGTATCGCTGCTCGACTCTTATCAGTTCGTTTTACGGAAGAGATTTCAACTCTGTCAATGATGTGGTTGTTCACTCTGATGGGTCTATCTGGTTCACGGATCCCATCTATGGATATGAACAGGGCATACGTCCCAAACCAAGATTGCCATGCCAGGTCTATCGATATGATCCTACGGATGAGTCTATAAGGGCAATTGCGGATGGATTTGGCAGACCGAATGGTATCTGTTTTAGTCCTGACGAGAAGATTGTCTATATCACGGATACGGACTGGATACACGGCGATGGATCAACCGACGATTCCCGCGTATCAAACATGTAAGTGGAATAGTATTCGCCATGATTCATGGTTGCAGTTTACTAAAAATAGTACTATCAGATACGCCTTTGATGTAGCGACCTATTCAGGTCAGCTATTTCTCACCAATCGACGGCTCTTTGCCATGGCTGATGTAGGCGTACCCGATGGAATAAAATGCGATACAAGGGGCAACGTCTACAGTGGCTGCGGTGATGGAGTGAGTATCTGGTCACCGGGTGGAATATTGCTAGGCAAAATCCTTATTGAGGGCGGCGTTGCGAACTTTTGCTTCGGCAGAAACGGCGAGCTTTTCATGCTCAATGAAACCAAGATGTGGCGAGCTCAGTTGGGCCAAAGCGTGAAGGGAGCTTTGCTTAATATTTGAGAACGCGGACAATAGAAAGGTACTTAATACGTGCCCGTAGATATTCTCACAGGCGTTCGTAATCCAACTATACAATGACTTCTCACAGACACTGTTGAGAATTGCACGCACACATCGTATTTCTGTCTTTCCTTACCTTCCTTTGGGTACTTAAAATCACATACCTCTTATAAGCGACACCAGCATCTTTGAATAAGCACCTCAACGAACATTTTAACATGGAATACATTGATATTAGGTATGACCATGCCGTGAAGATCCAGGATAAAACATACATCATGACTGTTCACATATAATGTCATTCTCGCTCCAACTCCATGTGTCTGGCATCATTCCCATTTGGTTTCCGTTTGTTCCGAGTTCCCAGTAAAGGGTGTTCCAGTCATTATCGTAAGTAGACATCCCGGGGATCTCCCCACGGTTCAATCCGAAGTCTCCAGGTACGACGCTATTTAAAGGATCCTGAGGCTCGGACAATCCCAGCATGGCACTGGGGTCAGTATCTTCAAGAGGTAGATAGACAGCGGGAGTTTCTGCAACAGATACTGGGGCTTCCCCAGAGTATTGATCATAGAACGACTGAGAAGCGAAGATTTCGTTCGAATAATGAGTAACGGAATGGTGCGGTGAAATGAATTCTGTGATCTCTCTGTCTGTGCCACCAACGATGATCTGGCCAGACTTGATAGTCTCAAACTCTTGCGATTCGCATTGGGTTGGTGTAAAACAACCCTTGTCTGTGCGGCGGCTGTACTCTTGAAACATTCTGGGGAGAAACCCATTTAGGGTCATCTCCATAATCCTGTTTCGAACTGTTAGATCGAACCCCCACTTATGCATCTCTTCGTTCATGATTTTCGGCGCCTTGTAGCGGAAATGAAGCTCCGCCCTCCACAAGTCTTCATACGCCTCCTTATTGACGTAAGGGCTAGCACACTTTGGTTCTCCGGGGAAAAGCACCTTATAGACCCTGCGCCATTCTCCTTCAGGTGACAGGCGCTTATTGTCTTTATTGAAGATCTCGTTTTGCTTTTCCTTTGTCACAACGTCAAGCGGTGCGGCAGAGCTGGGGCATATCTGGCAGTAAAGTTGATGTAGCGCTTTCTCGTCACTCGTTGCGAAAAGAACGTAACACCTGTGGCAGTAGTCTAGCACATGAATTTTCATGATATGTTCTTTCAGACCTCGGATGGTCGTTGGGCCTTTTTTGATAGAAGAGCTGACACCCACAACACACTCCGGGTACTTCGTTGGGTTCCATTGTGCAAATGGACAAGCCCAACGACGGGGTGTCTTTTTCTCGCCATCACCAGATAGCATCCTCTTCTTGCCCTCAGAACCATCGTTTTCGCTTTCTCCATCTCCGCCCAGTGTCTTACGTTTGCGAGACACTTTATCAGGCCTTGGCCTTTCGTCCAAAGCGTAGTTATCGCTGGACTGATTACCAGAAGCCTTCGTGCTCTTCTGTGGTTCTCCAACAGCCGTTTTCTTTGAGCCGTTTGGCGCATAACACCTGAAGAAATCGTCGACGAGCAGTTCCAACATCCAGTCAACGAATCTGGTGATGGCAGTCTGTGTAATAGGGTCAGAAAGGTCTATGACAGACATCGCCTGAAGATCCTCGGGCAATTCTGGGCTCAAGTCCTCCACAAAGCCCCCTATGCCAGCAATATCGAGAAAGAAAGACTCATCAGCTGGAGAACCCCGGTTTTTCGAACCTATCGTAGGTTCATTTGATCGTGATGAGGCACGCTCTGAACCCGGGCTGACCTTGGAGAATCGATCTGCTGGGGTCTTAGCAATCTCAAAGAGCTCTTCGCTAAAGCACAGGTTGGAACCCTGCCACGAAAACTCGTATGGTGACGAGAACAAAAGATTGTTTCTGTCTCGGGCCGCCGTGTGTTCAGCCAGCTTTGCAAGGACAGATGGAACTGTACCCAAGACATCTTCCAGTGACATAGAAGGCGATTGACCGGCAACCAGGATATCTTCTAGTGATATAGAAGGTGATTCAACGGTATCCAAGACATATTCTGTTGGCACAGAAAACGATGCTCCTGATCGCGAAACCGTGGACAAGGTCATAGACCCAATAGCCAATGCCTCTGGTTGCATCAGAGACCTGTAATGTAATTCAGTTCCTTCTCGTCGATGATGACCAGGGCCTTGAGAACCCGGATCCGGTCCTGGATAGGGAACAACCGGATCTTCATGACCATCACCCAAGCCCAGCAGCAGCGGGCCATTGTCTAGATCTTCCTCGCGTGTAGCACGGCTTAACGAGCCCGGTTCTAAGACCTAGTCGTAGCAAAATCGTTAGAGGATATGTTCACAGAAGTAAATGTCGTGGCAAACAGAGGTGACCAACTGACTCTAAGTGAAGGCTTGGCAGGTGTTGTACCGTCTGACGAGTCAACAACACCATGCTGTGCCGAAGCATCAACATGGTCAGACATGATTCCGGAATTTAAGATAAAGCAATATAACGCATTCGGTATAGAACTTGTGATGAGTGAAAAAGAAGTAGATTCGAGTAGGTCGTGTAATCCGTCATCTTTTTATGTAGCATCGTTTGAAATCGTGACCTTTTTTGTGCCCATAATCGAGGTACCGATTGCGCTTCCTATCAACCCTGCAAAATGTGTTGGTGGCTGATGGTGAGACCCAATAAGCGGTCTCAAAACCACCTCCCCTGGTCGAAGAAAACGAGAAAAAATGCTTTCATTCGCTGGGAGACAAAATCGAGATGCTGGAGTGAAATTTCAGAGTTGACCGCCATAATGTAATGTAATGTGCTGTTGTTTTGTCAGGTCTAAACCCAAATTCACGGTTCCAAGATAGCTCCAATCACCCCACAACTATGGCTGGTTCAGTTTACCTATATAAGGCAAGATTCTATCCAGAGCTTTAACACTTTTCGTCCAATCGGATAACTTAGAACCTATGAATTGTGTATCCTCTTATTAAAACCTTATGAGATTTGCTGAAAAGATAGAATCGACTGGGTTACCTCTGCACATTCTTGTTACCCTTGTTTGATATATTTTGAATACCTATTGGGTACTGAGTGTGATCGAGACGGATTTTGAGGCTCTACTGTGATACCCGGGTTTTAATGTTCTATTTCATGTCATGCTGTTCTATAGGTATGTCACTATTCATATCAAACTTAGCTCTGAATGACCATAACAATAGGAGCCCAACGTTTGATGAACGTCCCCCGGCAATATTCGCTTCTCAGCGAACTGTCAAAGCTTTCTTGGTAACTCTCATGCCATATACTCGTGGATTGACCATTGTGTTGGGACTTTCAAAATCATAAAGCCGCCTGATTTGTTGACGCCCTATGGACAGCCAGCTTTCGACCAGTCACGACCACTAAAAGCGTCTTCCACCAGAAGTATACCATGATATATATTGAACTTCTTTGTAGCCGGTCACCAATGGCATGGCTGTTATCTACAAAACACTTTGCGGGTGGGAGTGTGTATTCTCGAGTCATCAGGTACACTTAGTGAGTGGTGGGGGTTTAATGTATATATTTGTTGTATCCCCTGAGTTATCCCCGTAACTTGACTCAAGAGTGCTTTTTATGTTGCTTTGCGATTATGAGAGTGCTCGCTCTATGCTGTTCCAGTGAGTAAAAGTTGAAGATATAGGTATGTTGTCAACCATGACTGGTTCGTTGATAGCACCTTTTTCATCCAAGTAGGGGAGGAAGAAAACAATAATGTTAGTTACCTATAGAAGTACTAGAAGTTGGAAGATTAATGTAAACTGAAGTCGGGAAACAGCAGTATTGTCTTCCCGTAAGTATTGTCTTGGCATTATTCGCACTGAGCCCCGAATAGGATGTTTTGTGACGTTACCGTAAGCGATTGTCACTGCCGGTACATGTAAATAACGTCATGTAATATCAAGCTACCAAAACCATGGCTGAACCCTTGCGCCTTGGGGATGAAGTCATAACTTGGGATTGAATGAAGTCATAAAGCTGATCACGAATAATACATCGGTTTGACTCACTAGGCAACAATTCATCTTATCTTATCTTAACGACCAAGTGACAGTGACAATCATGACAAGGATGAGGCTCAGCCCAGAAGCTAAAGCCAGTTAAGCTGCAGGTCCCTATTTTAGCGCACTGGGCCCACGACAGCCAAGACTCAGGCCTTACTGCACTGTAAAGTAGGTACATCACTGATCAGATGTATAGGTAGGGCTCGGGCACTCCCATTTTCGTTCCGCCAAGCAGTATGACGTTTAAAAACTGCCAACACGATCCTCCTGTTCGTATTCTCAACTTATTCGAGTGAGTACAGCCAAAACATCGGTGAGATTAAGGCTTTTTGGTGGATACCCATAACCTCAGCTGGGCAATTAGACTCATCCATCGCTCCGTTTTCGCCTCCGCTCAGCCTTGTTAGGATGAGTCCCTGCAGGGAAACGATCTCCATTGAATACCTCGTTGGGCTTTTTTCGTGTTGCTGTGCCTCACAGAGTCTCATTTCCCCTGTATTGGCCTATTGAATAACAACTGAGCTGTTCGGCAATGCCTCAAAGGTGGGTTGACAGGCGGGCCAGAAGGAATGGACTCCATGGATATGCGATATGACAATGCTGTGGTTTCTGTCGATCGTGACATCGCAAGCACCGAGTCCCGTATAGTATAAGTAAGCGCTGGATTCCAGCTTGAAGTTCCCGTCATTACCATATTATCATCATCTCTCAGAAACATTACAACTCTACACACAAGCTAATTTACTACATAACCCTCTTGCAAATATGCAGACCAAGTACCTTTCTATCCTCAGCGCCACTGCCGCAGCTGTTACAGGCGTCTCTGCTCGTGATGTTCAGCATGTCGACGTTGTCCACATCTTTCAGACTCTTCACGTCACCAACCAAGTCCCCAACTTCACTCCCAACAAGCGCAGCGTCAACGCCCTCTTCGCGCGCGACTCGGATGATGAATGCCAAAGCTCTGCCACTTCCATCCTGCGAAACTTTCCCACCCCAACAGGCAGTCTCAGAGACTATGTCAGCACCGCCAGTTCCGCGACTGATGCTTGCACTCTGAAGGTTCCGGCTTCGCTCTCATCGGACTTGATGAGCTACTACACTACTTTGGCCGAGTGGGAGACGGACAACAGTGATGGTCTGGTCAAGTTTATCGAGAAGTGTGCCAGTCAGGATGACCTTGACGAACTCAACGAGGAGCTAGGCGGCTCAGAGTGCTCTGGTCTCGGAACCGTTATTTTCACTGCTGCCAGCACCACCAAGACTGTCGATATGCAGACTGCACTCCCCAACTACACCCCCGCCGCTCTTCCCACTACCATCAATGACGCTGGTGTTGCTCGTGGTATTAGCAAGTTTGCTGCCGCCGCCGCTGCAGGTGTTGCTGGCTTTATGATTGCTGCTTAATTGGCATGGTTTGGCGAGAGATATGCTGTTATAACGACTGATGGATAGAGCGTTGATCTTTTCTTATATCAATTTCTTTGTATGATATCCGGTGCTGAATGCACCTTTTAGAGTCGTATCTTTGTTGCATATGTATACCCAGTCGATAGACAATTCACTATAGCCCAACCTCTCCATAAACCGTTCTTGTGAAGTATTTATTTAATTATTGGGCGTAATCAATGCATGCTAGAAAACCCAGTCACCTAAAGTGATCATGAGTTATTGGACTATCGTACCTGCCTGTCTTATTCGCACATATTCATGTCTTATATGTACATACATTAAGATTAATCTTACAATTTGACTCTATTTGTCCTTTACCCATCCAGTCATTGACATGCCGTGATCTGTGTTGGTTGTAGACGTAGTTTATCGGATCCACTAAAGTCCGATCAAGATCGATGTCTATCATGACCACTCCCAACCTAGGTACCTTACCTAAATCTACTCACCGGGTCCTCAACCCCTAGAACATCACACTGCCATGTCACGAACCCCATCACTATTCAACTGCCTAATAAGAACCCACCATATCACATCCCGCAAAAAGCTCTCGCGCGTCCGCCGCGCAGCCCAGCAGCTCAATGTAGACTGGCTCCTCGTACGCAGCGGCGGCTCACCGGGAATAATGTTTGCCGAAGCGCGCGATGAGGCGGGACTGGCGGAATGGGTTTCTACGGTGCAGGCGCTGCGGTACAAAGATTTCAGATGTGTCGCCAAGCCGGCGCCTGTGCCTGTGCCAGAGGGGGTGGGGAGGACAGGGTATGACGAGACGGGAGAGGTGAAGGAGTTTGCGAAATTCATGGAGGAGAGGGGATTGGGAGAGTGGTGGAAGAGGGGGATGGGGTTTGTTTAAGCCTGGTAGGAGGAAATTTGTGAAGAGAGCATGAGGGTGACACGTCGGACGCGCGGCGCGGGGATCGTCGAGGAGGCTTTGTGAGGGGAAAGGTGAGTTTCTTGACCAAGTCCGAGGTGGTACAGTGCTGATTCTCGATTAGCTGAACCTGGCCATGATCTCTGGAAGTGATATTTCAGTCATGAGGTTGAGCATCAATGCATTAGGCTCACATAAGACGCCGTGAGCATTACGTTTCTCCAGGTTCCAGAACACACCCAGCAAGTATCAGGGTGTCAGAAAAATTGGCCGCTAGGAGCATGAGAGACGAAATAATTAGGTCGTCTTATGCTACTTAGGTCCGACGTCTTAGGCTGTTTGTTTTTATACCCCAAACCTCAGGGGCATCAGAGAAGTTGGTCGGTCACTGGAATCATGAGAGATGAAATCAGCATGTCTTTTTTTTTTTTTTGCTATCTATAGTAGCATCTATAGGTCTACATGATGTACTCGTACATAGGTGCTTCGGCAGCCTTATCGGTGACATGCTGCTTCTTCCTCAGCTCATTCTTCACACTCTCTGCATCCCCTATACCGGACCCCATTCACCGGTATAAAGGTTCAGCCTCCAATCCGCTGGCCTCTTCCCACATGGACCAGTCTTGAGGTCAAATCGATCGGGCTTGACAGGGAAGTTCTTCCAGTAACCTCCGTCATCATTGTTCATAAGCGTGCATACGTGCACATGAGCCTTTCGTCCCGCAGCGAGGGTCTTTTGGAAAGCAGGCTCTTTTTGCCCTGCGATGACGGGATCACTTCCCGATCGTTTATATGCGCTTTCGACGTTTTCAACATAGATGACTTTGAGATCCTTGTAGGCGCCTGACTCAATGATTCGTGAGAGTAAGAAATCAAGGGCTTCGGATGGCTCGTCCTCATTCTCACACAGTCCCGTGAGTCCCCAAACATACATTGCTTCCATGCCAGACGGTAAAGCCTCATGGGCCCATATGTCTCCGCAATATTTCGAAGCTCGGAACGGATAGTCAAAAAGATTATAACCGCCCCGTACGAGGGCAGAGGCTGCTATGGTAAAAAAGCTTGATAGACTCAAATGTCTCGTCCTCAGTGGGGAAGTACGGAAATGGACCGATTTGGTCATCAATCCCTGCAGCGTTATAAACAACGAGTCGCTTCAGTTGTTCGTTCTCGTAAGAAAGGACGCTCATGAGCGAGTCAGCCTCGTCTACATGATGCGTAGTCGTGGTCCGAGCCCTGATAGCGAGCGTGTCCAATTCTTTCGGTGCGCTGCCAAGGGCATCGTAGAATTCTGCGGAAAGGTTCCAGGGGCTGTCGAGAAAGAGGCATTCGACACTTGATGTATTGGCAGGAAAGTCGTACATTTCGTGGAACTCGAAGTCCTCTTCCTCTTCCTCCTCTTCTTTGTTCTGGAAGGGCTCACAAAAGTACAGGTCTTTGAGATGGGGGAGGTGTAAAAGCGTTGCGAGGACGGAACAATGTACCGATTGATCTTCCTCTTCATGGGGCAATAGACCTGTTGAAACACCAACTGCCACATTTTGTAGCGACTCAAAGCCCGGCGGCCATTTATTGTTACTTTTGCTCCATTTTATGCCTCTCTCGATCCATAAGAGACTCAGCCAGGTGTCATGCGGCCGCTTGACAAATCTGATGCTTTGAAGTCGAGGGCATGAGGCGATAAGAAGAAGTTTCAGATACGCATCACTGCCTGACTCCAAATTTTGTTGGACCTCGTTGATGTCGTCTCCAGAGAACTCCCACAAACCGATGCCTTTTCGGATGCACCTCTGAAGTTCTGGTGTACTCAAGGCCGATCTCGAAGGATCTTCTTCAGCAAATCCGTATGCACCAGGTAGCTCGGGAGCCCACGATCGCCAGTCTTCCCAACCTTCTCGGCTACCCCAGATTTCCAGCTCGCGGATATGCCATCTTGCAATTTTTGCCATCTTGCAATTTTTGCCGGAGGACCATCTTTCAGCGTGGCAAGCACTGTTTCCGGAGATAAATCTGATATAACTCTGTACTTTTTGTAAGCATTACGATGCTGTTCCAGAACAGGTTGAAATCGATGGTGTAGGGTGTAGGGTGGAGCAGGTGAGAGCGAGGGCGAGGATTGTGGACGGATAGGAGTAGTCGGCGATTTGATAGACGAGCTCAGATGAGAGACTCGGTAGCAAAGACGTCGAATCCATCATCCTACCTCAAGCCGATAGAAGTTTGAGGCAATAACAGGTGATGCCCTTAGATGATCTGAGCCGCACAGCAAGAAAGCTGCTCGTAACCTTGTTGTAATCGATCCTTATGGTTCAGCAGAACGGCAATTGGTTCATCTTACACCGCTTAATTTGTGAGCCAATATTCTTTCTGACCTGTTGAGTGAAGCTAAACAGCAGCAGGTGGGTATGGGCATAGCTGCCTAGAATTTTTGTGTCTTACCTATCTACTGGAGAAGGGACCTGGCAAGCACTGTCGAGTTCCTGCCAACACAGAGGGATGCCTGAAAATCCGCACTAGAAGCATAAGAGACGAAATCAGTAGACCAGCTTATGATACATAGACTAAACTTCTTGGGTTATTTATTTTTGTACCCTAAGACTTAGGAGTCATCAACATAAAAGTAATACATATACGTTAGTCCAACACACTATTTCAAATGTGCGTGGACATATCTTTCGTAAAAGGGTATAAAGTGAAGAGCTAAATGGACTCCCCCCCGTCTCCCCTTTCTCCTCTCCCTCCTCCTCTCTCCTGCCCATTCCCCCCGTTCCCCTGGTTCCCCTGCTGCATTTCGCATACCTAGGCCAGGCATCCCCCAGAGCCAGCCGTGTTTCCCCAAAAAGAAGAAAGAAGACAGAAAAAGAAGAAGCAAAAGACAACCTAAACACCCCGAAACATGCGTACAACCAAGAACCACATAGCGCCGATAAATTTGAACGCACTGAGACCCGCTACACTCCATAGGACGATAGACATGTAGATGTTAGAGCGGCTTAGCTGCTCTGCCTCTTTGTCCTCCTTGGTGCTGATTCGGTCCAGGCCGGCCGAGCTAAGGACGATCGCTGCAAGACCAAAATTTGTGACCATCCAGAGAAGGACGACACCGGTTCGCACACCTCTGTAGTAATCCATCTGCCTCTCTTGAAGCTGACTGGGAGTGGGGGCGGTCTTGACCTCGACGAACTTCTGCGCAAAGACTGCGACTTCTCGCTGATATTGGGCATCCAAATCTCCTTCGTCGGGCAAATCCGTCTTTCCAGTACCGTCCTTGGTGTTGACTGAAGGAAGCTCCTCGACCTTATCGTCACCCTTGGTACCCCAAGAGACATCGTGGGTGTTACAGAAAGCGTAAACGTTCAGGACGTTGGTGAATGTGGGTGTGAGAAGCATGTACTGGGCAAAAGATGTGACCATGTGCCAAGGGTCCAGCATGATCAGCGAAGCGATCAACCAGATACCGTATGTTGACATGAGCGAAATAATCAGCATGTAAAAGACCTTGTTTTTGAAGATGTCGGAAATATTAAAGCCGTTTTCGTCATTGACATCAGCAATAATGGCCTTGACCGAAATGAAGATTGCAGCAAACATTAGATAACTGGGCGATTGTTAGTAACAAGTAGGGGACTCACTGGCCGGGGGAGTCAACTTACATCATGATGATAGCCCAGAACCAACACATGGCAGTGTAGAGTCTACCAGAACCAGCTGGTCGATTGCCTAGTGACAGCACAAAACAAGTAATCAAGAATACACCATAGAGCCAAGTGAATACCACACCCAGGATTTCTCCAGTCCGTCCTAGTAAAGCATCGTCTCCCAAACTCGTTGTGAGAATCTTGAAGACCAAGAAGAAGTTTCCAATAGCAAACCAAGCAAAGATCATGTTGATAGTGTTGAAGATGAATTCAATAAAGAAGGCGAATTTTCGGAGGAAAGTGTGGTCAGATCGGAGGAAGTCGAGGAAGTGAACAATAGCGTAGATAGCAGCGAAGAAGGAACCGTTTAGCCAACGACGTCGCTGAAGAACCAGCTCCGTTACCGTATCGGGGACATCAGTCTCGCCAGTAGCTGACTTGACGTACTGAAGAATCCAATGGCAGTTGCGCTTGGTAACGAGCTCAAAGCAAAGAATACGATCTTCAGCGAGGTACATGTTGGACTCGAAAAGGCCAGCCTCACTTCCTCCGTGCAGGGTCTCTCCCAAGAAGTACTTCTCAAGGGGACCCTTTCCGTTCTTATCGTTTTGAAGGGCGACGTAGCGATAAGCCGAGAAAGCACCGGGCAACACGGAAATGAAACCGAATGCGGATTCCAGGGGCTTATCGAGAATGTTACTCATCTTGTACTCAAAGTTCTGAGCAGCAACCAATGGGTTTAGGAGGTACTTTCCACCAGTACCCAACATAGCTTTGATCTCACCACAAGCACCACCACACATGGGCTCCAGATCAAAGGCCTTCCAAAGGTGGTAAATTGAGCTTCCTCCTGGTCGCGTACCAGCATCGAGAAGGACACAAATATTGGGATCCAAAACTCTGCCGAAAGCGTTGAAGAACCATCTATGCGAGTTAATCTTTTTGGCGTTCTTCTCCTTCAAACAGAAGAGCATCTGGACAGGCTGGCGTCTGTGGACAAGCTGCACAACATTGTTCTTGATCTGGAGATGGGTCTGTGTGGTGTACTCGTAAATATGGGCTGTGACGGCTTTGTCGTTGACATGCTGCTTGGCGATACCTTCCTGGTATACACCCATACCAGCCAATAGAGCCCTGGTTCGGGGGTTGATCTTGGATCGACCATCGCTGACAACACAAACGACGATCTTTTTCCAGGCGTCTTTACCCCATGTTTTACTGTTTGGTCGGTTACACATGTACTCGATGTTCTTGAAAACACCAGTCATAGTTCGGGCAAACAGAATCTCGTCCTCATTGTACATTGTCACAACGATGAACAGCTCAGTGTGGCGAGGCTTGCTGAAGAGCCTCTGTCGCAGCGTAAAATCGTGATCGTAGAAATCGTTGGGATCGCACGTAGCAGCGGAATAGCGCATGTGTGTAAATTCGTCTCGCTCTCCATGGGGATTCTGCTGCAGCAGAAGCGGAGGAACGCGGCAATCAAAAACGAGATTACCGCGATACAGGGCAAATTGCTTGACGGTTTTCCGGCGCTGTATGCCGCCGCCGCCTTGTTGAGGCTCTTGGTATTGCTCGCTAGGGACTTCCGAATGCTGGTGAGGTAGCATAGGTCGGTTATCCGGTACATCGTAGTCGTGCTCGTAGCCTTGATCGTAGGACTGGTGTTGAGGGCGGGGCTCATAGGGCTGATTGTAATAGGCATCATGGTGTGCCTCTGGGTTAACAGCATAGTCCCCCGGAGGGCCATAACCGGCAAGATTGTCCACTGATTGCTGAGTAGAGTTAGACCAGACTTAGGCTTTTTATTTTCGTATCCTAAGCCTTAGGATAGGCTTAGGAGGCCCTCGACTAAAGAACTTACCGCTGCGTTGAGGCTCAAGTGGTCGCTGGGGGTGGGCAAACGTCCGTGGGGATCATGACCGGGCATGGCAAGATGCTGTGACGAGGGGCCATACTGTCCGTAGCGGCCATCATCGAAGGGGTTATCGTCGAGTTGGTAGCCTGGCTGAACCGGATGACCTGGCGAGGGTGAGCGACGAGGAGGCATAGGCTGAGCGCCGTAACGAGGATCCATCTCGTTTGTGTAGTAATCGTCGTCTGGAAGCAATTGGAGTTAGACTATGTCATAAAGGTATCATAAAAATCGGCCGCTGGAAGCATAAGGGACGAAATCGGTAGACGAGCTTATGATCCTTAGACCAGACTTCTTAGGTTGTTTATTTCTGTACCCTAAGATGGCATGCGCTGCGGCCGAGGTTTGATGATGCGTACCAGACGCAAACAAATAAGCAGTCGCAAAGAGTGCCACGGCAATGGCAATGGGCGTTCTCAGTGGCAGCAGCAAGAAACTCTATCTTGAATAGCAACGAGAGAGAAGAGGGAAAAGGGTTACGTAGAATGAGCGTTGTGGCATCATTGAAATTCCCCGAAACAAAGAGGAATTCAAGTAGCAGCGTCAAGTCGCAATTACAGCCAGGGGTGTTGTTTAAGAGCGGCGAGGGGAGGGGTATGTCTCGCCTGTCTCATATTGAGGGAGAGGGAGGGAGAAAGGGGGACAGAGGGTGATCAATGGGTCGGGACAATAGTGACTTACTCAGGCGATTATACGACATGTTTGCGATCGTGTCTGCGCACTCAAGGCGCTATTCGCATATGTTTTGGAGGTATGTAAGTAGCAGTATGCGTGGTGGTTGGTTGTAGGTCGTTTATTTTTTTGGACTGGGCTGCGCGCGGTTAAAGCTGCTTGATGATGATGAATGCGCTGGCGGTTGCCCCGGGTTTCGCTTCTGATGGTCCACCTATCCGTAGGTAAGCCTGGAAAGCAAGTAACCGACCGACTGTTCTGTTTGTTTGCTTGCGCGATGCGGTGATGCGTGTTTTTTGTGCGTAACGTTGTACGATCAATACACAGAGATATTTTAAAGAAAAGAAAAACAAATAAAAAAGCTGACGAAAATATTGGTTTAGGACGAATCCAAATGTATGTCAGACTGCACGCAGCAGACCAGCCCACCACCACTATCAAGAGTCGGATCAGTGGCTAACAGTTTGCGTCGACCCTTTGTGGCTCAGCGAGCAGAGATGCGTAACGTTCCGAAAAATAATCCAAGGTCCTTGGCAGACTCCGTTTATTGCGCTAAGTACAAGGAATTGGAAGGGTTCCTTAATGCGAAAGGCCTTTGTGTTTCAGACGCTTCCCATATGGGATAGCAGAAGACGATCCTCCGCTGACCCAGTGACCGATAAAGAACTGGAGCCCCTTGATAATTAGGTCTAATTCGTTCCAGGTCAAAGAGTGAGTGACGTCGAGTTTGGGGCTCGGCTGGAACCGTTAACAGGGATAAGGCAAGATAAGAGAGCAAGGATCAAGTCTCCAAGGTGTTGATGGGAGATGATGAAGTGCAAGAGAGAGAAATGAACAACATATCACGGGGAGGAGCAGGTAATTAATTCTATTGTCTCTACTCTGTACTCTATTGAAATCTTCTGCGGTCAGCTGTACGTTAGTAGCCTGTCCCATCACCTCAGCCCAACAACTAGTCGACCAACATAGCTTCTGTCAGCCCAGCCGCAGCCTAGCACAATCCTCCAATTCCGATCAGAGTCTAGCTTCCAGCCGCGCCTCCGTCAGATATCCAGCCCAAAAGCATCCAGCCCAGCCTTTTTCAAGCCTTCGCGTCGAATGTAGTGCCCTGAGGCTTTTGAGCTGAACTACGAGGCTCTCTGGTAAAATGTCTATCCGCCGTTAACTCTATCTACTAAGTTATTTAACTCGACCAGTCAAACCTTTATCGTTTTGATCTGCTTATTCTACCGTTCCTAGGTATGGAGTAGATACAATCTAAAAGTACAGTAAGCTGCAGCCCTGCATCCCGTCCCCTCCACTCGCACAACCAGTACCTGATCAGCAAACCAAACCAAAGATCCAAAAATATCGATATTCTATGACTGAAAGAAAATATCGGTTTTCCGTGGTCGGTAGTAGAAATGCCGCATAGGCTCTGATCCTGACTTGAACTGCGCCACGACCTGTCAACCAGAAACCCCCCCCTGCGCCAAGATTCAGGTTTGCGATTGCCTTTGCGTAGTCTTGCCCCCAAGCGTTTTGTCATTCCTTACGTGGATGAATTTCCATATTAAATGACCTACCGTCCTTCTTTTGATAGACTCTAGTTCATTCTGTTGGATTGTCATCAGGGTATTAGAAACGTTAGCCGCCAGGAGCATAAGAGACGAAATTAATTAGTAGGTCAGTTTATGATACGTAGATTACACTTTCTTAAGTCATTTATTTTTGTATCCTGAGGCTCAGAGGCCAGCTTTTCCACTTCCCATTAGCTAGATAGATTGCACATATAACAGACAGACAAGACACACAACACTTGCTCTACTCTCGCTTTATTGTACTGTAATACTCGCATTAAGCTGAAAGCCCTGACCCCGCATCAAGTGGAGACGTTCAAAGTCAAAGAGCTTAATCCAACGGAATTGACTGGTTTTTGTCTTCTATTCCGACCGCCACAGGACCCTTCAATATAACGGTAAATGCAGGGTAAGATAAGAAGCGACAATCACAAAATGCCCATTCTAGCTAGGTACATAAGTACAAATTAAGATTGGCGAAATAACGTTCCTACTTAGACTTTCGGTCTCGTGAGGTCTGAAACGATTGCGATGCTGGAAGTTATAGCGTGAACAATGCAAGTTACTGTCTGTAACCACACATTCCCAAAGAACCACCTGAAATACCTAGACAAGATCAATCAGTATTTCAACTGGGCTACCTGAGATGCATCTCTGGAATCTTTTGCAGATAAAGTTGTAGATCACTACCCATCAAGATTAGATTAGACCCTGTCCTCACTGGACGCCGAAGCGCTTCAATCTCAAGACTGCCTTACCTAGGTAGAGAGACATCAAATTCTCCTGATAAATACACGAATGCCCTTTAACAGACAACCCGACTCGGCGTCCAATAGAATTATTCCGAATACATCAAGGTGGCCGGGGTCTCAGGTCACGAGAGGTCTTGGATGCTTCAAGAGACCAATGCCGAGCCATCACGGTCCGTCCCTTGTTGACTGCGGCTGAACTCCTACATATCCTATCCTGGCATCGTCTCAATCTCTTCCGCGCCAGATTGCCAAAGTTTTCTTGGCATGGTCCAATAACTACCGCGCAGACATACAAGTAGCCTTGCTCCCAGTTTCACCTCTTCTCTCATAGATTGAGATCCCGTCACTAGGAATTGACAACTTCAATGGACTGTATTGACGCTACATAGTGTTCAAAGAGATTACACAATAGAGAGATAAGCTGTTCTTCTAAGAATTCGGTGTTAATCTGAACTTTGCTACAAAACTAATTGCCGTGTCTGAGTGGCTCAAATATATACCTTCTCCCACCTAGACACCTTGCGGACATGGCAGTTTCATATCCCATCGTGACCCTCCAGTTACCCGCCAACACCATTCAGCTCATGCAGCAAATCACCCAATAGAGTCTTTATCTCTGTAGAGAGACCAATGAGAATAACTTGCCCCTGGCATCAATATCGAACTCCATGCTTTGGCGGGTATGGCTTCAATGCCGATCCTCGACTTACACCTCAAATTGGCTAGTCTTAGTGAAAGCCAAGAAGGTAGGAGGAGGGCATAGGATACGGTGTAAGTATTTGCCGCAGGACATGCTTTGTTAAGTGAGTCTACCGAACTCATATAGTGATGGTCCCCCAGTTTGTCGTTTGGTGTTTTGTTCTCGTCTAGTTCTTCAGCCCTTTAGTCCTAGAATCACTTCCAAGCGGCACAACTCCTTGTAGGAGATTCAACTCCCGTAACCATGGTTCGCCTTCTCTCATTCCTCCTTGCCTCCCTCCCCTTTGCCCTTTCCGCCGACTTTGAGAGCGTCACCATCAAATCCAACCTCGATAACGTTGGCCACACATGTATCAGCAAATGTCTCTACTACACCGTCTTCAGCGACATGGGCAGGGCCATGGGCTGCGACGACCCTTATGACAACAACTGCTATTGCGCTACGGCAGCAGCATCGGTATCCCAGGCTGATAACTTCATGTCCAAGTGTGCCACATCGCTTTGCTCCGCCGGTGATCGCGCCAGAGACTTGACTTCCATGCAGTCGTACTATGCTTCTTACTGCATGGGTGCAGGCTTCACACAGCCAGGTGCCACCGAGTGGTTTAACCCAGCCGAAGCAACAGAGGAAGCTACTGAAGCAGCTACTGTAGAGAGCACCGATGGTGGAAGTGATGCAAGGCCCAGTCGAACTGCCAACTCTGGTGGCGATGTCACCTCGACTCGCATGACTGTCGTGACGCAGACAGCAGAGGATGGTGCTGTCAGAACGCAGGGTAAGTACCTGCTGCTCATGGTGACGGTGCCTTTGCTGCTGCTTCAGGTACTGGTTTCTGTGCTCACTCTGTTAAGTATACTTTGTTAACATTATTCTTTTAGTAATTGTTGAAGCGACATCGACGTACTGGGTGAACAAGGATGGATCTCCAGCATCGGCCAAGAATGATGACGGTGGTGGTTCCGCCATCAAGATTGGTGTAGGTGTTGCAGTTCCTGTAGTCGCTCTTATCGCTGCCGCTATCTTTGCATGTTGGTTCATCCGTCGGAGACGACAACGCAAAGCCCAGCTCTCCCAGCCTACCGAACCCCTCACCTCTCTCACCACTGGCGGTGGTCCTACCGTCGTCGCCGCTTCTCCATCTACGCCAGAAAGGAGAGACACTCTTCCAAGAAAGCCAGTCGGCGCCTCAACAATCTCTTCTGTATCTTCATTATCCAAAACCAACGAGCTATCTGGTACTGGTGTTCAGCGTGAGCTTGCTGGCCGCGAGGTGCACCGTTTCCCTGACATGACGCCCAGTCCTCCCATCCAGGTAGCGGGACAGCACGAGATGACTGGCGAGGGTTGGCGGCCGAACTTGGAAATGGATGGCCGCGATGCGCGGGTTGAAATGTCGGGGGTTGCGAGGCCGCCTGAGTTGCCTGGGTACTCGAATGCAGCGAATGCTTATACGCCACATGAAAGTGTTCAGAGGTGGGAACTGCCGGATAATTCTCGACAGCAATAGGACACGGGTGGCAGATTTTCATTGTAGTGTTGGTTTATCTCTTTGCTTTATCGCTTTCGTGTCATGAAGTTGGTCTACCCACCTAGCAGGGAGTTTGTCGAGGGAGTGTTTGGTTGGTTACGGGTCGGTTTTTCGTTATTGGATGCATAATGACTTATTTAACAAATGCGTATTACTGCCAGATAAAGACACCAGAATAAAGCTTTGGCCTTCTCTGTGGTCTCGTAGAAGGAAAACATGAGTCGGTAGTAATGTCTTGGCTATTGTTTGCCAAATTGTATGTTGTCTTAGCTGTAGCCAGACTTCAGGTGGAGGGAGGGCATGTAGGCTGTGGGATGAATGGCAGCTTGCGTATCTTGACCAGACTGAATTGTATTCATAGAATTTAGTCCCATTTAATTTAGTACTGATGGCGAGCACAACTTCTTTTACTATCTGTCTACGCTTCTACTCGAGTCTCGCATTCGGTCAGTCAGGTAGATGATGATGTCTCCTTGACTTGACCTCGCCCATCATCACCAACTACATATACACTACGTGACTACAGGCCCGCTGGATAAAACACTATAGCTTTTTCTAGCACAAACCAAATGATTCGAGACGATTAGAACGCCAACAAAAAAAAGAAGAAAGCAAAAGGAAGGGTCTGGCCGGGGATTGAACCCGGGACCTCTCGCAAGCTATGCTATAGGGTTTTCCCTAAGCGAGAATCATACCACTAGACCACCAGACCGGTTATTTAGAACGTATTTGTTGTTCTGTTTGTGAAAGACGAGCTTGCAATTGAGGACTAATAAGGCAAACTGTGAACATCTCGTGGTGTTTAGTAAACATCGATTACATGCATCCCTCTCCTTTGGCTACACAACTTTCTTACACACCCACTACTCGACAGACTCTAATCAAACGTTCATAGACTCATAGTGCCAAGACAGTATCATTAATCGTATCATTCTCAAGCCTTGTCGGTAGTCCACCAGCAAGTCCGCTCCTCCGCAGCAATCTCCATCTTCAGCTGTCCGTAGCGGAATTAATAATCTCCACATTAAAGACCAACACCACGAAAGTGGGCGTACTGCAAGCCTCAGCCGCTTTATGGTCAAGAGGGGGATGACTACCAAACTCCATCTCCTTTTGGTTGGTCCTTTCGTCTTTCAAGCAGCTGAAAGTGGGCGATCGGGATAATTCATGTCTTGTCTTGCCGACCCTAACGGTGGCCGCGTGCCCCGAGATCACTTATTCACTACTTGGTACGTAACAGAGCTATAATCATGATTGAGGCGATAGGCGTTTCGGTGTTTGATAATTGTATATATAAGGTTGGCCATATCTGCAAAATACAATGATATATATCAGCATCCAATTCCAAGCAACTATAACAAGCACATCTTCTACTATACTTTCCTCTACTCATTGCCATCATGACTTCTTCCAAACTCATCACTGTCTTTGGGGCAACTGGCTCTCAGGGCGGGAGCGTTGTACAGTCACTCCTCCAGAACAAATCCCAGCTCTTCAAGATCCGTGGAATCACTCGGAACCCTGAGTCTGAAAAGGCCAAGGCTTTAGCTGGTCAGGACGTTGAAGTTGTCAAGGCGGATGGTCTTGTTAAACATGAGCTAGTCGAGGCGTTCAAGGACAGTTGGGGCGTCTTTGTCAACACAAACTCGGATGATCCTGTAAGTCATAATGGTCAGCAGACAAACTCTCACTGACACGATATGTAGTCTGTGAACCAACCGGATGGACCCACTGAACTTGATGTGGGCAAGCATATTGTAGATGCTGCAGCTGAAGCTGGAGTGGCTCACTTTGTGTATAGCGGCATGGCCTCGGCTTCCAAGATCACTGGAGGCATTATCCCGGCTCGCGCATTCGACAGTATGCTCTTTCTCTTTTCCTCTCGTCGATAGTGCTAACTTTTTGCAGTGAAGAACGCTATCGGCGAGTATGCCAAGGACAAGGGCGTCTTTGAAACGGTCAATATCGTCAGTCCTGGCTGGTATGCCGAAAATCATCTGGTGGAGGAATTTGCGCCTGCACTGGGCGGGTTTCCCTTCCACCCTGACGCTGAAGGATACATGACCTTGCATGTCCCTCACTGGGGTGGCAATGGCGAGATTCCCTTCATTGCCATCGGAGACGACTATGGCGACCTCGTTCATGGTATCTTTCTGGACCCAAAGAAGTACGACGGACGTCTCGTCCAAGGCATTAGCGCCAGTGAGACTCCTGAGAAGCTTGTGTCTGAATTTGAAAAAGGTACGTCTCTCCATGATTCGATTTCTGCTTTCTCCTTGCTAACCACTCGGCAGTGACTGGAAAGAAAGCTCGTTTCGTGCCCATTGAAGATTGGAAGTCGATGGAGACGTATGGCGACACTGGTTTTGAGACGGTCAAGTACATGTTTGGTTTCTGTCAGTATTCTGGCGGCTTGTATTACGGGGTTCCAAATGATCTGGTCCCGGCTGGTGATCTGAAGGCGAGGGCGGCCGAGGCTAAAGGGGCAGCTGGTGATGGGAAGCTCATGACTCTTGAGCGCTTCTGGCAGAAGTACTTTACGTCCTAAGGGAGAGACCAGTGCTTCCGGGCACCCATGTTATTTCTTCTCTGACTAGAGTCGGTTGAGGTTGTTTTGATCTGTAACACTCAATCTTTCATCATGAGTTGGTCGGTTTTGGTAGTTGATGCAAAAGAGATTTTATTTTGTCATCTGGTGATGATACCTGCATGTATTCCAGACTGTATATCCGAATGTGCATTAGAACAACCTGACATCCGGAAGATACTAAAGGAGGTTTGGGGACGAATTGTGAGTTGTGATATGTCGTTTGCCTAAGTGGCCGGGGTGGTTGCATGATATTCAAAGAATGTTGTCTTCCAGAAGGGATCTAGAAGAGAAGCGTTTGGCGATGTGCTGCGGTCTATAAATGCCTAAACAAATGAAGGGATCAATGAGACCAAGTCACTCATTAACTAAACTGATTGTAATTGTCTGGGTAGGTACTTATCATCCGCCACCGTTTTCTTTGCAAGCACCAACGTAGTCCCTGCCTCAAGCATATACTCCTTTATTCTTTAATATTTTGCTATTTGATGTTCCTGGGCCCATCACTACCTAAATCACACCTGCTTGTCCCTGTGGCAGCCGATAATTTGGACAGTGATTCACGGGCACCTAGGCGGCTTCCCCTGCGTGGCTGGTATAAATCCCCCCCGGGCAGGCAAAAATCATTCATCTCTCCTGCATCACACAACACTCCTCCATCACAAAGCCAAAAGAGCGAATAGCGGTCTGATTTTTCTCTTAATAAATGCCCCTGCATTGCTGTTTTGTTATTTGATTTCTTTGGGGGTGTTTCTCCTGGCTTCCATTATCTGCGGCTCGGCTGAGCACCGTTGCCCTGGTCGCTTCGGGATCTTGCAGACGCAGGAAGAAGGAGCCAACACTTTTCCACCTTCAGCGTTTGTTTTTATTTTTTCTCCCTGAAGCTTCCTTTGGTCTCTCTCCCCTTCTTCACCGTACTCTGATCACATTTTCGTTCTTTATCATCATACCGTGCTCTCGCCAGAGCTCAACATTAACACTATCTACTGGTCCCTTCGCACCATCTTTCTTCTCTTTGCCCTTCTCATATTTTTGTTTTGATCAAACCGCTGCAACAGTCCTTCGAATATAGCATCGAGTGTTCGTCCGCGTTTGACGTCTTTCTCTTATTCTATCCCCTCTTGCCCATACGTTGCTGTCGACCTCGATCTTGCAAAGAGCAAAGGGCAGATCACTCCTTCACAGCCGTCCCCATAGCCTCTCTAGTCATCCACTGGCCTGAACCGCCGCCACCATGAGTGACAATGTTGACCGTGAAAAGATGGTCCAGGCGGCCTGCTTTGTAAGTCAATCTCTTGTCATTCTCCTATTTTTGCAACACATGTCACTCCCTGTTACTCTCCTTTGCGAGCATCCCTGAAGTGTGCTCCATACGCCGGGCGTTTGCTTGTCTTTGGTGTCTGTGCTTTCTATTCCTTGTCATCCCTCTTCTTCTTCTTTCTCCCAGTATGCCAGATCAACTAAATAACTCTTGCTAGGCCGACTTAGGTCGCCACCGCCAGGAAGAACTGCCTTTGAGCAGCCAGCCACGTCGTGGCCCTACATATGCCCCATTGGGGAAAAATGGAACGGGTCACTATAATCCCGATCGAAAGAGGGAGCTGAGTAGCAAATGGGGCGCGAAAATAGACGACGAAGAAAGTAGGCAGATGGAGGGCCTCGAGATCGAGGATGCCCGCCCTTGGGCCAGAGATCGTGCGGCGGAAGCTCTTTCCAGCAACAGAATTCAGAGGTAAGCTATCAAAAGTACGGAAAAATATGCCGACTCTGTTCTAACACATTACGCAGTGGTCCGCCCCCCCAAATTTCAACCCACAAGTCCAAGGCTTCATCCCAACCGCATGGAAACGGTACCACTGTTCAATTCAAACCACCATCAGACGCATGGATAAAGTGCGTCAGAAATATGGTCAAGAACAGTCCCGTTCATTCTGTCATTGCAACAAAGTGGGGTCCTATACAGGACAACTCAACTCCCTCGGCTACTCGTCAAGGTGCAGTTTCCAAGCCTATTGAGGGACACGTATCCAACAATCATCGCTCGAACGGCACCTCCGTAAACGAAGCGCCTGTCCCCATTGCTTCTCCCAGTACCCCTCTGGCAAATGGCACTCAACGAGTGTCACTGAGTTTCAACCTTCACCAAAAAGGCTTTGACTCCAACGCCGCGGAAACTGTGATCGGAAGCGGATACTGTCAGATTGTGCCGTCCAAGAATGAAGCCCTCAGTTTTACCAGTTCCGTCATGATGAAGATCCTTGAAGGGAACGGGGGTTTCCTGGTATTTCACAATGAGCTCAAGGGGGATAAAGTCCTCGACGTCCTCGACATTGACAAGCCTTCTATTGATGGCCCATACTGCAGACTCCAGGCCAAATCGCAAAAATGGCCTTACCATGTTCGATTTGACAACAACGAACACGTCAAGCTTTTCAAGGCCTGCTTGTCTAGGGTCAAGAAGGCTGTTCTGTTCCACAAAAAGACGGAAATTGAGAAAGATTCTCAGGCCGCTGACACTGAAGTGACAATTTCCAGCCCTGAGGCGAGTACGGTTACTATCAACTCGACTGAGACCCCCACTGTAGCTACAATTGTTCCTCAGGGTATAGCTCAAACCGAAACAGACGGTAGCGAGGCGACAACTTCCGCCAACGAGGAGCTGATCCCGATGGATGACGATTGGGACAGCACTAATAACCCGCAAGTGCCAGCCATTCAAGCGGCTGTGAACCCCATGGTTGCACTTGTTCGTCGATGCCTAGAATACTTCAGTATCGAAGGTAACTTTTGTGCCGGCACAATTGCAGGGATCGAAGACGCAATCTTTGACCAATGGAAGAGCGAAGGATTCCTGGAGGACTGTGGTGAGAGAGAGCGGGAGGCTGCTTTTGCAATGCTTCGAACATTTGTGGATGTTGAGTTGATCCTCTCCGGGAAAAAGCCACCAGGCAAGACTTCCGAGTCTACCACTGGCCAAGAGACTTGCCCTCAATACCAGGACGCAGCTCCCGAGCAGGCGAACAGCTCCAACAAGCGTCCCAGACGTGGAGTCACCCAGGGCCTAGGTTCTTCTTGCTTCGCAAGGAAGCCCTTTGCTTGCGAAGGCGTGTTTACCGGCCCTCGCTCTCGCACCACTTACAAGTAGGGCTCAGGACCTTTTGCCGATTCCTAAAGGAGCAAGTCATGATAGAGGTGCACAACTCAACTTGCTGTCGGGAAAGCATACGATGCTATAACAAGAAGGTAGCATCAAATTTTGAGAATGCAGTTGGGGGGCATCCCCATGGAGAGGTGAAAAAAAGCGCTATAGCGAAAAGTGTACGGAATTAGATATCGTAATTGAGCAAGTTGTATAACACTTTTTCTTTGTGAAGTATGATATGTGAAATGATTTAAGTGGATTTATTCTTCTGATGACTTTTGTCTTGGTAAACTTGTAGTAGTTGTTGGGAGTCTTTGTCTAGACCAGTACTTGTACTCAGGACGTCCTTTGCCAGTTCTTCAGCCTCCTTAAACCGGTGGAAGAAGTAGTGTTCTTCAACAGCATGAATGACCTCCTGAATATCCATCTTGGATGCTCCTGGACCTAGGGGTAACTTGATTTTCTGATGTAACTGTACATTCCGGGTCAGTTTCGAGTTATTCATGAAATATATGGATGTCTTTACGTTGCCATTCTCGACCTTTGCCTCGTACTCCTTCTGGATGACTCGCCAGGCCTCCTCTGATTGACCTGTTCGGCGGGACTTTGTGGCCTCTACCTCGTCAGCCTCATCTGAGGAGACGTCTGCGAAGGCGAAATTGGCAAGAGGGTCTTCTTCATCCATTTCAAGTTTGAGAGATGATGATGGAGGGTGAGTTGAACTGATTTTTTGGGAGTTGATGATGGGACCCACTTGGGTTTTGGTGACTTAGTAACTGAAGACGACAAAGACAAGCCCGTAACACCGTTGGACCTGCGAATTATATGGACATGATTCGATATATTTATTAGTAAATTAGTTATCTGGTCAAATTACCGTCAGTCTTTCCTTTATTACTTAGGCCGCTTCGAGGACTTATCGAGGGCATGTCATTCTAAATTACGCCAGTCAGTTCAGCCCAGACGGGATATCACAAAGATAAATAAAAGTGACACTTCAAGCTACACAAATATATACATATATAAGCCTAGGTGTATAAAACATTCTAAGTCTTGTAGTTATAGATCTCTACTTACTCTATGAGGCGACATTTATATGATAGCTTCTGTAATGCTCTTGAGGAAATACCACGGGCTCAGCTCAGCCACCTTCCCTGCTTTTTCTGCTCCAAGTGCGTGACACAAATCAATGTCCTTCTCAACTCTTGTGAAGACTACTTACTGTTATTTCCCATCTATTGAGACGTCAAGGCTAATGTTGGTGTAACGGCGCATTGGGTGGGGAGCTCTGATGTAACGACGTGGGGCAATGCCTTGCCGCGGGGCATATCTAAGGAACGACATTGGAGCTTATGATGGCTAACTCTCTTCTCTACATCGTACAGATTCATTCTCATCATACAAACCCTCAAATAAAAGAATGGAGAGCCAAGTTGAGAGGCTTGTCGAAAAAGCCTGGAAGAAATATGAAGAGACACCAAAGGACAAACGACTATGTAAGTACTTTCCATCATGACATTTCACTGGAGATTGCTATCATGAGAGCTGCCGCAAACAACATCTCATGGTTGAGATCTCCAAGCTATTATGCCTTCTTTATCAGAAACATCGAAACTCACAGCTAACACTTTTAGTAATTGGCGTTGCTGGTATCCCAGGCTCGGGTAAGTCAACCACCTGGCGTCGTCAACAAGATACTAACACAAAAAGGCAAAACAACATTCTCACAAATCATCACTGACCGAATCAACGCCCGCGCATTGTCTTCCGATCCATCTTCTCCTCCGCCAGCAACCTTTGTCCCTATGGATGGCTTTCATCTCACCCGCGCGGCCCTCTCAGCCATGCCCGACCCTGACACCGCTCACTTTCGTCGCGGCGCAGCTTTTACCTTTGATGCCCCCAAGTTCCGCACTCTAGTCCAATCCCTTTCCAAGATACCCATCCTGTCGGAGCCTATCCTAGCGCCGTCGTTCGACCACGCGCTAAAGGATCCCCGAGACGATGACATCGTTGTCAAGCCGGAGCATCGTGTCGTTGTGCTCGAGGGTAACTATCTCGCCCTGGATCAGGACGTTTGGCGGGATGCGGCCAAGCTGTTAGATGAGGTGTGGTTTGTCGAGGTGGACTTTGAGGTTGCGAGAAGACGGTTGAGGGAAAGGCATGTTAGAGCGGGTATCGTCAAGGACCTGGAGGAGGGTGATCGGAGAGCCATGGAGAACGATCTTGTCAATGGTAAAGAGATCATCGATTTTAGGCTCAAGGTAGATGAAGTGATCCAGAGTCGTGAAGATGGAAGCTGGGTCCATGAGTAATGGCAGGTATATAGTCTCATAAATAAATGACCATATATTCCACTGATAAACATCTGGGATATCTCATCTAATGCCCATCTAAACTATCTCTTCATAACATCCTTTTAAAAACGCAAGCTATGCCATGAATAACAAATGAATCCCTACTCCAGCGCTGTAACAAAACCAGCAATGCTCCAAATCGCTCAAACACATCAGCGCACTTCGACTTACATACATCACGTCTCGTCAGATGTCCTAGATCTTTCGGCGCTCAGCTTCCGGATCTCCTGCGCCATACTACGTCCCTTGCCCTTTCGAGCTGAAGTTACTGAACCACGGTTCGCCTCTCGTCCAGCAGTAACGGTCTGGTCCAGTCCCAGCACCTCGATAAGCTCAGGGATCTCAGCATGATCACGCGTCGTCTTCATGCGATGACACCACGTCACTCTCTTCTCTTCATTTCCGTAATCTTCAGATCCTGGTTCTCGCTCCTCTGCCTCCTCGAATGCGCTAATAGGGTGCGGCTTTTCATTTCGCGGTGTCGTGACAGGCGTGAGGATGTCCCGGGGTTCGAAGAGGAATTCCCCGCCTACTTGACGCTGGTCGCCCATCTTGAGAACGTTTCCGGTGGGGATCTGCTTGACACCCTGGATTATACTGCCCACAATGCTGTGAGCCATGCTTCGGCGCATATATGCAGGCTTGGCGCCCATTTGCAGCGTCTTTGACATGCCGAGGCCGTCAAAAATTGACCTCGTCGGGTCGGTGTACACAGGGAAGCGGCATCCTGTCTCGTTGACATACATGTCGATAAGAGCGGGATCACCACATCCAATGACAGCGATGAAGGTGCTGACCGGCAATCGCAGTAGAGATTCGGGAGTTACGGCTTCGGATAGAGAGCGGAGGAATTCCTGGCAGTTCTAGAAACAGGATCAGCAAGTTAAAGATTCCACACAACAAGGGATTATTACTTACGCCACAGAAAAAGTGCCTGACAAAGATTATAAGCACGCGTCGTGCGACGTTACTGCCGGTGTAAAGAGTCTTGAAAGGGTGTGATTTTCCATGACGGTCAAGAACGATGTATTTCTCGATCTTCTTGAGAGTCTCGGGGGAGGGGATGTCGTTGTTCGTCGCAAGCTCACCCTCAAAGTCCTCGGGCTGTGACTTGTCGACTTTGATCGGCGATGGAGGGGACTTGCTCCTGGTAGAGGTAGACTTCTTCTGAGGCACTGAGCAAGCGTCGCAACTGGGAGCTTCGGAAGCGTTTTTGTCTGCGTCTTGGGTAGATCGAGCAGGAAGAGTCGGGGTTCGTTCGACGGAGGGATCCTTGGGTGGGATGCCTCCCACTGGCTTTCGCTCAATGGGAGATTTGGCGGGTATGGAGGGCTGAGCCTCTGTGTGGTTGTCGGTCATGTTGTCGTTAAGACGCAGCTTTTCAGACTTGAAAGAGATTGAGAGCTGTATGTACTACGTTGAGCAAGTAGCTGAGGTTTAGGTTCAGGTTTAATTGAAGTCAAGAACGGACTGGAGGGGTCTCGAACGGGCCGTGATAGTGTGGCGCCGCTAAGGAAACGGGTCTCCAGCTTATAAGGCACCGGCCGCAGTGGAGATGAAGCGAGAGCGAAAGAAGAGACAGACAAAGTCGGCCGTTGTGTCGTCGTAAGCTTGAGACGAATGGGTGTGGCTTTGTCGGGTTCACGAGGGTTTCTGTCTGAAGTTATCACCAGATTAGAAAAGAGGGGTGACAGCTTGTTTTAGGTTCCCATGAGAAGGCGGCAAAAATGGCTCCAGCTGTGACTTGGTGGCAAACGAATGGTGGTCAGTGAACCCCTTGTTTGGTTTGACGATGCCTAGATGAATTTCAGCAGTGAGGACTAGCTTGTTTTTGGCTGGCTGTGAGGTCATGAACAATGGTTATGACAGGGGATGTCTTGGGATACCCTGTAGAAGGTCGTGAAACAGTCATTTACAATTGACAGGCACATCTCAAGAGGATAATGTATATGTAGTTTTGGCTTCTCTGCTCTGTGGACAGCAGATGAATCTCTATCCAATACATATATTTTTATAATATTTACTGCAGGGTCGTGGCGTAAGGAAAAGATCAGCATACAACGCCTAGACGGGAATCTCACCAAGACACTAGGGTTCTCTTGATCCACGACGTTTATCAGTTGATGACTGACGCCCAGCCTGGATGTCAAATGCTATTTTCCAATCAAAATACTCTCTCAACACATACAACTTGATGATAGATCATAGAAGAGACCAGAGCCGAGTTTTGTAGAGATGAATGAATTCGGGAGGACTGGTTAATAGAATGAGACGAGATGAAACCACACTGGCTTGGTTCATGAGCATGCAGCCAGTGTACTATTTTAAGTACATCAAGGTATTATTCATTAATAACCAATCCATCTTGCTAAATGCAGTCGTTTTCTTACAGCACAGTTAACCGCCTCGCGTATCATCCAACTGCCAACACCAATGAATGCCTAAATCCACTTTCGTCATGTCAAAATCTGTCAGCGGGGAGTTGGTCCGACAGAAAAGAATGCGCGCCAATGAGGACACAAAGTGTCTAACTATTTCTGTCTATTTCACCCAAAATCCTGGTGGGGTGTGACATCTTCCCATTCGATCCAACCCTCCCACCAAATTCTTCCTTTTCGATTTGCTTTGTTTTTTTGCTTTGCCGTGCAGAATTGTCTCTCGTCTAGTTAGCCAAGATGGTAGCTCAAGTCCCCACTGAAGCTCTCAAGGAGCTCAACGGTATGTTTTGTATACCTTTTGCTGTTCGGATCCAGGATTGACTGACACGAATTGCCCCGCAGTGGCCGATGGCTCTCAGAAGCCCGGCGCAAACGCACAATCAAACACCGACGCTGCCGGCGACGAGCACGGCGGCGATGATTCCGAAGACGAAGCCGATGGTGTCGCCCCCGCCGAGGGAGCCGCCAAGAAGAAGAAGAAGAGAAAGCCCAAGAAGAAGAAGAAGAACCCTACCAGCCAGAGCGACCCTCCCCGAGTTCAGGTCAGCCAGCTGTTCCCTAACAAATCCTACCCTCCCGGAGAGGAGGTCGAGTACAAGGACGAAAACACCTACCGCACCACAGACGAAGAGAAGCGCCACCTCGACAACCTGAACGCCGACTTCCTTGCCGATTACCGCGAGGCTGCCGAGATTCATCGCCAGGTGCGCCAATGGACTCAGAAGAACGTCAAGCCCGGACAGACCTTGACCTCGATCGCCGAGGGCATTGAGGATGGCGTTCGTGCTCTCACCGGACACTCTGGACTGGAAGAGGGTGATAGCCTTAAGGCTGGTATGGGTTTCCCCTGCGGTCTTAGTCTCAACCACTGCGCCGCGCACTATACCCCCAACGCCGGCAACAAGATGGTTCTGCAGAAGGAGGACGTCATGAAGGTCGATTTCGGTGTCCACGTCAACGGCCGCATTGTCGACTCTGCCTTTACCATGTCCTTTGACAACAAGTACGACAACCTCCTCCAGGCCGTCAAGGAGGCCACCAACGCCGGTATCCGAGAGGCTGGCATTGATGCTCGCGTCGGCGAGATTGGAGGCGTTATCCAGGAGACCATGGAGAGTTTCGAGGTTGAGATCGACGGAACCACCTACCCCGTCAAGAGTATCCGCAACCTCACAGGCCACAACATTCTGCCCTACAGCATCCACGGTACCAAGGCCGTGCCCATCGTCAAGAGTAACGACCAGACCAAGATGGAAGAGGGCGACGTCTTTGCCATTGAGACCTTTGGCAGTACCGGCAACGGATACGTTCGGGACGATATGGAGACGTCGCACTACGCGAAGCGAGGAGACTCCTCGCACGTTGATCTGCGCTTGAGCTCTGCCAAGTCGCTTCTCAATGTTATTAACAAGAACTTTGGCACCCTGCCGTTCTGTCGCCGATACCTGGACCGCATTGGTCAGGACAAGTACCTGCTTGGAGTATGTATCACGCACATAAATTGTGGAATGACAAACTAACGGTCTTGCAGCTTAACAACCTGGTCAACGCTGGTATCGTCGAAGCGTACCCACCCTTGTGTGACAAGAAGGGCTCGTACACCGCTCAGTTTGAGCATGTAAGTGAACCCTGGATAATACTAGTATACACGCTTGTAATGATGACTGACATGTTTTAGACCATTCTGATCCGACCCACCGTGAAGGAGGTCATCAGCCGTGGAGACGACTACTAAACAACATGACGAGAAAGATACATATGGGATTACATAGTGGCTGTGAGATGGACTCTGAAATACGACTCTCCTCTTTCTATGCAGACTATGTAAATGGATTAGGTCGAAAATATGATTTAAGCTGAAGCATAGATAAACTATGGTCTTGTGCTGTCTTTCCTATGGTCTCTCATGCAAATGAGACACTGGAGCATTTGATAGGGTCAAGTTGAATGTTGGCATTATGTACGCAACCATGCAAGTTATGCGTTGTTACGCCGGCTGCTAGACTGCGTAATAGGTACCTGTTGTGGCTCTTACTGCAAGCAACATCCTTCATTATGATGACTGCAAGATTCCGATCGATCCATGATGAAACACAAATGATAAGAAATGTCATTGAATCCTATTTTGGTAATACTGCTATATGTATCGATTCCTGTGCATTCCACAAGTATCCGTGTACAGGACCCTGAAATTGCTATGATTTCAGACCGTGCTAATCCCTTCCCGATCTCGCAGGCTCAAGTGACAATTGGCCAATGCTCGACACTTGATCACCAACGCTTAGCTTCATAGTTCTCCGGTTTTCCCCCATTATTGACGCACTCGCCACTCTGTGGCACAGCAGCTGCCCACCCTGGTCCAGCAGTCCAGGTCTTCCCCCCTCTTGATGCACGAGACCAGAACCAGAGGTCCGACCTCCTCCTGCAAGCCGGGCCAATCAAAGCCCCCTATTATCCCGAGCCTTTATCGCGATCGAGAGTCTTTCCCCTACAGAGTTAGTAAGCAGCCATATCGGGTTAAGACTGGTTCTGCGGGTGTGCTCGGGCTCCAGAGCCGACGGCCGGCGATAGCGAGTGAGAGTGCTGGAAGTTCCTTTTTTCCATGGGCCTTTTTTTCACATGAAATAATTTTGCAAGCGTCCCCAATTAAAAAGGCCGCATCTCCATCTCCATCTCCATTTATCGCCTTCGCTGCATCTTGCTCATCTTTACACTCACATCCGTTTACGCTCCATCGCCACTGGAGATCTTGTTTTAGTCCTCATTTTCTGCGAGTGATATAAACAAGGAGGAAACCCTCACACTCTTTTTCCTTTTTGCAATTTTGCATTCACCAAGTCAACGAGTTTTACTCCCCACATTCTTCCATCAAGGGAATATCAGCCTCTTTACACGCGAAAGGGAAGAAAAAAAAAGTTTCTGACTCCACCACCACACGCGAGCAACCTCTCTCTTTCACACACACATCACACGACCGTCACAATGAAGGTCTTCAGCAACAGCGTCACCTACAACTACTCCTGGGACGAGGTGTCCACAGCCAACTGGACAAAGTACGGCCCCTGGAACAACAAGTCTGAGCATGTCATCGCCGTCGACACACTCTCCCGCGAAGTCGACCCCGCGACAGGTATCCTCCGAACCGAGCGTCTGATCACATGCAAGCAGACCGTCCCTGACTGGATCAAGACAATTATCGGTGGCACTGGAGATGAGAGCTTCATGTACGAAGCTAGCTACGTCGACCCCGTCAACAAGACCGTCACCATGGTCAGCCAGAATTTGACATGGAGCAACCTCGTCAACGTTCAGGAGGAGGTAGTCTACAAGCCTCTCGGCGATCATCAGACTCAGTTCATCCAAAACGCCAACATCACTGCCCTGTGCGGTGGCTGGCAGCGAATCAAGAACAGCATCGAGGACACAATGGTTTCTCGCTTCCGCGAGAACGCCGTCAAGGGCCGTGAAGGCTTTGAGCGCGTCCTGATGATGAGCCGCAAGGCCTTTGCCGAGGAGAAGGCTCGTCAGGTTCTATAAGTGACTCTTATTTTTGGGTCTCCGCACTTATACGAATCACGTCTTATCTCCGACATGCATTCCCTTATCTGCCAAGGATGGGGAATTTGTACACGACACAAACGCAGAAATCTCCACTACTCACCGCTACAACCACCAACCAACCACACTAACGACGATACGGCATAAACGGGCGTGACTTTTTAAAAAGAAGAAGAGGAGAAAGCTTGCAGCATTTTTACAAGGCGTTTAGACGGACTTGGATTTCCAAAAGTTTTATACATAAAAAGAACAGGGTTTATTGTTTATTTGGGCATCGTAAGAATTAGGATGCTCATATTTTTGCTTGTTTGGAGTTTTTCGGACTATACCCCCCGGTCTATTAGACAGTTGAGAGCATATGGACCTCGAGGAAATGCCTCGGGTACATCGCCTAGAACGGGCTTCCTGATAGAATTACTGATTAGAATACTTAATCATGAAACCTATTAAATCAGTCATTTACTCATCGATCCATCATCGCGACCAAAACCTGCCAACTCATGACCTTTGACTACTAAGAAAGATACTAATTCTCAGCCGCTGCAATCAGGAAAACATATTTCCTTAAAACATAGTCTCCACGGCTAAACCGATCTCGCGCACCATCCTGACTCACCCACCCATACATAGATTCATCGCTTCTTCGCGGTCTTTGTCCGGCATTCGCTATGTCTAGAGCCGCGTCTTTTCCGTTCCCATCCGGCCGACACACAACGGGCAGGCTTGCATTGCACCCCTTTCTTTTTTCACTTTTCCCCCTTTCCCCCGCACCGGCCGAAGAGGGTGGGTAACTAGGAAAGTCTAAAAAAGAGATGAGCATGGGATTTTGGGAATGCGATGCTTTTGTTCTATGTTTAGATCGGGCTTGGGACGAAACTCTGTTTTGCTGCTAATATTGTATGGGTTGGGTGAGTGAGATTGAAGGAGATGTGGCTGAGAAGTGGTAACTGTAAGGTATTAGACGATTGCTGTAAAGATCATGATAAAATACTTCTTGGTTACTGTATTTCAATACCGCTCTGCATCTGGTTTTCTCTGTTTGTCTAATTGTAAAGGTCGTTTTGCATATTTGTACATACCTCAGTAAATAGATAGTACATGACGGGCGTATCTCTTACGTTGAGTCATGATGTATTGTATTCACTTCGTTGACGAAAGCATTGTCATGCATCATCTTGTATTAACAGCATGGTGTTCGACATTGTTCATATTAATGCCAGTCTTCCTTCGCTTCATGAGTTGGAAATTTGATCATATGACTTTCTTGAACTTTATTACTCTATCATTCAAGCAAATGCTGGCTTCTGGTGCCAATCATGCTCCTCAATAGAAGATGGCAGGAAATGGCTGCCGCTAATAACGGCGGCATCAACTTCCTTCAGATCATGGTTTCATGCACAAGTTCGGCCATGGCCAGAACCTTTTCTTCTTCTAGCCTGCGCGCAACGATCTGAAGACTAACTGGTAGACCGTGCACCAATGCAGCATCATCTGTAGATTGTTAGTTAGCTAACGGGACGTCACGGCAATAAGGGCCGGATACTTACAATCGTCGCTGACAGATTTGCACAACGGACTCAAAGGCTGGTAAGAAGAGTCCAGCACATCAACGTCCTTGTCAACATTGATTCCCGTCGGGAACGACACGGCAGAATAGTCGACAACGTTGAAGACGCCAGTATAAGCAACTTCTAGAGTCAGCATACGAGTTTGAAAAGGAGTAGTAGATAGACATACCGTGTTTGAAGGACCCGTTCTTTCCAGTGCTGTAAGGCGTAGTTGGACATACAATGGCATCGATACCCGCCTTGTTCCATCGATCTAAATACTTGTTCTGGAACGCCGTTCGCTCGAGTTGGAGCTTCCACATCTCGGAAGTACTTAAATCTCTCGCGGTCCGGTAACCGTCCATCTCAGGCCTCCACGGCTCATCCGTTCGTTCAAGCACCTTTCGAATCGTCTGTCCACCATCCGCCAAAAACATGCGCTGGAGAAGATGCGAGCCTTCCTTTTGGTCAACAGGGTCCCACTCCACGATCGTGTGCCCAGCAGCTTCCAACTTCTCCTTTGCAACTCGAAGGGCTCGAGCGACAGGCGGCGTTGGAAGGACAAGACCGTCATGCCACATGAATGCTATCTTCAGCTTGTCGGGTAGTTGGGCTGGTCGCCAGGGGATAGGCAGACATTTGGGGTCGGCAAGCCAGGGCTGCGCGTCTATCACTACTTTGCTGTAGAGCTGGATGTCTTGGATGGTTCGGGCGAGTGGGCCATTGACGGATTGGACTGCTTCTTGACCGGGCATTCCTGAGCGGCAGTTGCGGACGGGGAACCGTCCTGCTGAAGGGCGGATGGTGAAGAGACCAGTGCAAGCAGCAGGAATTCGCAGCGACCCTCCTGTTGATAGTTGTAAGTATGTATTTCAGTGCGTGCTGCGAAAGGGTCTGGAAATTACCTATATCGGTTCCGACGCCCAGAGGGCTGCCCTTAAAGGCAATAAGCGCCGACTCTCCGCCCGAACTTCCACCACTAGTGGTGTTTCTGTTTCTGGGGTTCACAGTTCGTCCAAAGGTGTTGTTGACGGATTCCGCAATCATCATGGCCGTGGGAACATTGGTCTTGACGTAAAAGACAGCACCAGCATCTTGAAGCAGCGTTGCCAAGGCAGAGTCTGACTCTGCAGGGTCGCCAACGTGGGATGTGAAGCCGACGGTTGCGTCGAGACCCTGTAGGTTGAAGTTGTCTTTGAGGGAGATGGGAAGACCGTGGAGGGGTCCGACGGGTGTTTTTGTTTTGGCAAAGTGCTCGTCGAGACGACGCGCTGTTTGGATGGCGCGGTCAAAGCAAGTTTCTGCTAGACAGTTGGTCTGCAAGCTGTTAGTTAACAAGAGAGTTGGACGTCGTTGAAGAGCGGGAGCTTACAAGTTGGTGGGCAGCTGCGGCTCTCTTGCAGAATGCCCTGGTGACGTCTTCAGACTTGAAGGTGCCAGAAGCGAGTTTCTGGATAAGCTCGGCGGCAGTCAGAGATGTAATAGCAAGTTCATCCTCTGTGAACCATGTTGAGGTTTCTGGCCATCCTGTGACATCTGCTTGGTCTGCTGGGGGAAGAAGATCTTGAGGAATGCGCCATTCTTGAGGAATAGATGAGTTGAGAGCGTCGATCTTTTTGGTGCTAATGTCCTTCCATGAGGGAGTAGTGTCGAGCTTGGCTGTAGTAGTGGTTGTGGTAGTGAGAGTCATGATGAATAGGTAGTAGGTAGTTGCGAGTACACCTTGTCTATGTCTGTTCAGGTGTACAATGTAATGTATTTGTCAAGAAAAGCCAAGCGGAATCAACGGTGGCTTAAATCCAAAGCTGAACTGATCATGAAATCAATGTTGCAACGATGAGAGTCGTGATATAATAGATATCTTTCCTATTTGGGCTACTATCGACACGGATATAACGGACTCGACACTAGTGGTTGATTACTTTCCGGATGAGGAGAGTTGTTGATGTTGGGTTGGAAAAAGGGAAAGATTAGTCGACTGTAGACTACATAGTCTTATCAAGTTATGATGAACTGAATGTAAAGAGATGGGAACTACCTATCATTCATTCACCCCTCTCCTCTCTGGAGTTTGGCAAGCCTGACAAGTCTGATTACTTTGATCAATAACACTAGATATGATACCAAGTATCACCAACCACCAACTGCTGACAGTATCTAAAGTAAATCCATCCGTAAGTATCTAGAAACAATTGAATACAAGACTTGGCAGGTTCCGGGGTACAGGTTTAGTTACCTATCAGATATCGCCTGTTGTTTATCCGTATCGTGCAGTAAGAAAATAAAAACATGGGGAAGAAACAAGGATACTACGATTGTTATCTGCGAGATCCGATAGATTCGTTTCCCAAAAGAGTAATGAATCAATTTACTTCCCTCCCTCAGATTAAGAACTCCTATAGTCAGTTACCTATCTCGCGTGACTCTTTTACTGATTGATTTAGCGTGCATCTTCAGGTCACTATCACCTCCTAAGTTAGCCTATCGCTTCCCCGCAAAACAATGGCTTATCGTCCAGCAGATAACCCACCTAAAAAACTTGGTCTGTACCGCGGTATCGGATGTGGATGGATGATAAACTGAACCCTTTATTTCCCCCTGCAATGTGAGTTTTGTTATACCCGCTGATACTCGAGAAAAAGGGAACTTGAGCTGATTGAGAGAGTGGCTACTCTAGTCTAATACATTGAATGAGTGAATCGAGGGTTAGTAGCTATCTCTAGGTAAGCCTGAATTGGTTGACATACAGCCCCCCCGACCGACTGCTGCAAAGATCTTCAGCGCCTAGCTATTATGCCTGCATACAAGGAAGGGCGTGTATAAGTAGTCCATCATATCGCCTCTCTTTTACTCTTTGCGTCCATCTCCATCTTCATCCATCGCCACCAGTCAGTCATTCGCAATGTTGTCGAAAGTGCAGGCGTATCTGCATGTGGACTATAAGCCAGGCGAGAGACGTCTGGTCCAAAAGATTGACTTTTTCATCTTGACGTTTTGTTGTCTAAGTTATTTCGTCAATTATGTGAGCTTTTCCCTCACTCGCTTTCTTTCTCCAGCCCTTACTAGAAGAACAAACAACGAAGAAGACAATGCTGACTTGTTAGTAGCTTGACAGAAACAACATCAATAATGCCTACGTTTCTGGTATGAAAGAGGACCTCGGGTTCGAGGGTGACCAATTGAACCAGATCTTTACTTGCTTTACAGTCGGGTACGTTACTATCCACCTGTCACACTAAACTAAAGCTCATATACTAAAACACACACACACAGATATGTCATAGGCCAGGTCCCTTCCAACCTCTCTCTGCAATACGTCAAGCCTCGCATCTGGTTCCCTCTAATGATGGTTCTCTGGGGCGGCCTCACAATGGTCACCGCCTCTGTCCAGAGCCCAAAGTCCATCATGGTCATCCGCTTCTTCCAGGGCATCTGCGAAGCTTCAACCTTTGTCGGCACGCACTACATCCTCGGATCGTGGTACACCGAGCGGGAGCTGGGCAAGAGAAGCGGAATCTTTACAGCTTCTGGCTTGGCTGGAACCATGATTGGAGGTTTCATCCAGACTGGCATTCACTCAAGCATGGATGGCAACAGTGGACTGAGCGGCTGGAGATGGTTGTTCATCATTGATGGGCTCATCACCATTCCCGTTGCCATCTATGGCTTCTTCTTGTTCCCTGACACGCCGCATACAACCACCGCCTTCTACCTTTCCGAGGATGAGCGAGCTCTGGCCATCTCCCGAGTCCCCCCAGCTGAAGAACGTCCCCGTCTGACCTTTGGTTACGGGAAGATGGTTCTCACCTCGTGGTTCTGGTGGGGATTCGTCATTCTCTGGATCATCGCTGGCGAGACCGAGTCCTTCAGCACCAACGCGCTCTTCGCATTGTTCCTCCAGAACCACCCAACCAACGAATACACCGTCGCGCAGAAGAACAACTATCCCAGCGGTGTTCCGGCAGTTGGCATCGTGTCTACCCTGTTCTGGGCAACCATGACAGATTTCCTATCCGGCAAGCGATATCTTGTCGGGTACTTTATTGGCATCACGGGAATTGCCACGTCCATCATGGTACTCGTCGCTTCTAGAGACCCGACGAACCCTGCGTCGACTACTGTTGTGTTCGCAGCTTATTACTGGGCTGGATCCGTGTACGCGTGCCAGGCTACTTTCTTTGCTTGGTGCAACGATGTCATGCGGCATGAATCAGCCATGTTCCGTGGTATCGTCCTTGCTGGGATGAACACGGGCAGTAATGTAATCAACGCCTGGTGGAGTATAGTCTTTTACGGTGCTTCAATGGCGCCCTGGTTCATTGTAAGTTTCCGTTTCCCGTCGACATGGTTCTTGTAAGGAATACTAACCTGTGATTAGCGAGGAATGTGGGCAATGATTGCTTGTAGCATCGCCATGATTATATGGTGTGCTGCATTGACTTGGAGAACTCACAAGTATTTGAAGAACGCGACTATTGTGTGTGAGAGGCAAAGCTTGGAGCATGAGAAACATGAGATGGGAAAGGAGGCAGCATAAGTTAAATATTTGTTCTCGATCGTTTGCGCGACAGTATATCGTAGAGCATTCTTTGTGTGGGAACAAACTTGAAGTTCCTTTAGCGATGGCAACCTTATTGCAATTCACATATGGGTTGTAATATCAAGCATCGTACTGTTTGAATTCACTTCAATTCAACATGACTATCTACATTCCACCTCATCCACCATCAACTGGCTGGTCACCACTAATGTGCTATCCAAGTAACAAACAGATCAACCGAAATAAAACGCCAGAAACCAAATTGCATTCCATTGGAGTGCGACCCATTCGCATCCATAATAAACCGTGGTATCTCTCTTGTAAAGACCCAGATTGTGCCAATAACGATCGTCGTGAAACGTATAAGTGTCCCTTGTATGTAATGTAATGTAACGATTGTGTCCTTTTGTGTATAAACGCCGATAAACCGCCGTTCTATCGAGAAGAAAAGAAAAATATGTAATTAAGAAATGAAAATTGTGAAAAAAAGATGTTTGCCTCGTGGTTAGATCAAGGTCTAGCCGTAGAACCAGTAGAGAGTTGCGTAAGAGGTGCTATCGACACCCTTTGCTTTGCATCCGTGAGAAGCACCACCGGCAGTCAAGACACGGTAGACGTATGAGACTCCAATGCTGCCACCGGCATCACCAAGGTAGAGCCAGTCAACAGCACCAGTTCCTTCAGGACCAGCAGGGGCGGAGGCAGGCGCCTTGATTCCATCGAGCTTCTTGCAGAGGAGGAGCTGGTTGGCGGCGTCGAGATCAAAAGTAGGAACACCAGCAGCGTTGAAGAAGTGGTGGCCAAGGTACGGCAAGTTCTTGGGTGGGCCGTCAAGCTTGAAAGACGACTTCTTGGGAAAGGGGCTAGTGAGGGAGGCTCCGACGCCGTTGTCGTTGAGGTTCAGAGGGATCTTGCCGGTGTTGAGGACCTCGGATGTGAGAGAAGCCCACTTGTCTGAGCGAAGAGATGCAGGGCCTTGACCCGGGTAGAGGTGAGTGACATCGTAGAGGACAGCCAAAGCACCCTGGGCTGCGGGTGTGGCAGCGGCGTCAGCGCAGGTGTAATTCTGAATACCGAAACCAAGGGCGATGTGCTTGAGAGTTGCGCCTTGAGGAGGAGAAGGAAGTTCAGTGGCTGTGTTTTGGCATGTTAGTGAGACTGAAGCTTATGTGTGTAAGTGTAAGAGTGCTAAATGGGGAACTTACGACCACCGTTGACAGGAAGGACAGGCACAGGCTTTCCAGGTTTGCAGCTAGAACCAGGACCGAAGTTCTTGACGGGCGAAGCCAAAGCCAAAGCCGCAGAGGCGAGGACGAAAAGGGAGTTGGCGAGCATTGTTGATGGTTGCTTGATTGGGATCAAAGTATACAAGATCTGAGACGCCGGACTGATTTAAGAGACGAAGATGGTGTTGATCTCCTTTTTTTTGAAACTTATCAGGACCACTAAGCAGCTAATAGAAAACCAGAAGATGCAATGTGATAGAGAAGCACACAGCAGTTAAAGAGGAAATTTGGGTCTTGTTATACAGGTCGCGGCAACAAGAAGCACAAGGGCGGCAATGCTAATAATAAACGCAAGGTGCAGGGGGGGGGACAAAGATTCTGAGTGGACCAAAAGGACGAGAGAGGCGTTTCCACCTGGGCGCTTAACTATGGATGCGTTCTTTTGGTGAGTGGGTGTGGGTGTGAGCGGTGGGTTTGTGGTGGTGGTTGTGTGTTGTGCAGGATAGAAGCGGGGACTCTTTTATTAGAGAGAGTGAAGGACAAAAGCTATGAATAGATGAGGAGAGAAGAGAAGAGTTGAAAAGACTGAAAGTGAGTTGTTGTTGTTGAAGAATAAGAAAATGGAGGATGGAGAGGGAGTTTATATAAAACATCAACTCACTGCGCCTTGTCCCTTCCCCAGACAAGGTTGAGTAGAGTCTGTAATCAATACCCGACACAAACATGTCGGTTCTCTGTTTGTGTTTGTGTTTCTGTTTCCTCTCTTCCTCTTTCTCTCTCTCTTCTCAAGTATTCCCTGTCAAGTTGCTCACCAAGCGAGCGATGTGCAGGCAAGGACTAGGCCTCGAAACGCGGGACCCTCCTTGTTAGTTAACTGCAACCCTTGTAAGTGGGGAGAGAAAAAGGACAAGCGACCAGGACGCCTCGTGCGGTGGACGGGCGGCCGCGTTGAGAGGCGACCCTAGCGCGAGAGCATTTACAGGGTTTAAATGATATAGTTACATGGTTACTTGTTGCGTTTGCCATAAGCAGAGAGAGATCCTTCTCTCTTTTTCTTTACTTCTAACTAATATGAATATTCTCTGCAGGTTGCTAGGTGAAGGAATGTAGAATGAGAATGGGATATGGCTAAATTGATGGATGAATTGGTTAATTGTTTCGTGTCTCACCGTTTTGTTTTATCGTAGTCCCATGTTCTTAAGAGGATCATAGCGATGAAACACTATAACTAACCCGTACATATCATCTGAACTTTTGTTCTCGGAAGAGTAGGTAGTTAAGTTTTCTCTACTGTATCATCCCTTGGCAGAATTATCGGACCCAGCAACTCCCGCCCTGCGCCCCCTCAATACCAAGGCCAAGATCCTAGATGGACGGTCAGTTAATAGGTATATTAATAATAGATCCAACAAGACACGGCCACGATTACGATTTGTTATTCTTGGTAATATTAGTAGGAAACTTGCTTATGTACTTTATTTCCCGTCTGTGCAACAATCGCAAGAGAGCCAGCCAAGCAATGGGAAACAAACAGAATCTGATATCTGAGCTGGCTCCCGGACTGTAGAGCCATAGACCAAGACAACCACCCGTAATCTCTTACATGTACTGTATGTACTGTCACTCTCACCTGAAAAAGAGGTGCATAACTATGATTCTATACAGAAAAAAAGCAACTGAAAAGAGAGAAAGAAAAAAGAGTTTATCTCAAACATTGCAAAACCTTGTCATGTCCACTTCACTGGTCAGGTCGAGTTTCAGCTGGTTTAAATAACGCTACTGCAGACGAAACAGCCGAATCACTGTTTTTTTTTCATTTCCACTGCATTTGTGATTTTTTTCTTTTATTGCATTTATTTAATTAGACTTGATATTGAACACGAGTTTGTCGGATTGTGATGAGAAGGGGGAATAGAAAGACAAACAGCAACAAGAGAAAGAAGGAAATTACACGCTTTTAAACGCCTCTTAATCTATGGTTGGTTCAATTTCGCGCATCTTGCAACCTTTACATCGTCTTCCCCCCCTGCGACCGTTGCAATCGGCTTGCGGCACAGAAAAATTGACCTGCTCTTTTTATTCTTCGAGATTGGAATGAACCCTCTTTATAGTTTAGTTTCAAGTCTCTAGTTTGGTTTAGTTTTCCAAAGGATTTAATTTAGTTCCCTTTCCTAGCTTACGGTACATTGAGAAATGGTCAGAGGATCATTGGGCTATTCCATTCTTGAGTTGGCTTGCACGAGGTTGGGTGTAGGTAGGACAAGAGACTCAATATACTACCCCTTTCAGCCGGAGGAGTTTGTGGCACATGGGATTTCAGGTTTACCTACTCCGTGCCCAACATGGTTTAGTTGTAAGGATTTATTTGCTACTATGAACTGGACCAGGTAGTGTTGTGTGGATGCGTTAAAGGATGAAGCTTGGCAGTTGTTGGACATGTGGTTGTTGGTCATAACAGCGCTTGACAAGGTCAATTCATGTTGGCCATACCGACTTTCGATAAGGCTTAGCAAGGCTTTCTTTATTCCCATCGTATGATTTTCAATTGTTCGTTGGTTGTAAGACTTGAGAGTTGTTGGTGATTTAGACGCTCCTCCCAAGGCAGACTATCTAACTAACAACCAACTGCTTGTTTAGTCAGATAGAGTCAATGAGTTTCCATCCAGCAATCTCTCTATATCCTATTAGATGATATCATAGTTTGGTTATACACTTTGTCAATATGCAATGCAATGCAATGTCTCTGTTGCATTTATTTGAGGCCCTATTAGGCCCTATTAATTAATACCTGTAACTGTATCTGTACCTGTGCTATGCTGAGGTTGTATCCGCTTAATGCGGCCCCACATGCCATGACATCGGCCTAAACGACCACCAAAACATGACCGACTCTCCGATTCTCTTCTTCCTCCTCCGTCTCCGTCCGTCTCCATTTCCCTTCTCCGCCCCGGCCGTAGCCTCTCCGGCATCTTAATACTTCATCATGTCTCGCCGAGCGCCCAAAGGCGAGTACATCGAGACCGTAAGCATCTTTTCTGCTCTCTCCTATACTCATACTGACACACCGAAACAGGACACAGGTAACAAAGTCGCCCGTAAAGCCGTCCTCGTCGGAACCCAAAATATCATGCTCGGCGGCAAAACCGTCATCCAACCCGAAGTCATGATCCGCGGTGACCTCGCCCGCACCGTCACCGCATCTTCGTCAGGCAGCGCCCCAGCCAACAACACTGCCGTCGCCATAGGCCGATACTGCTTCCTCGCTAGGGGCGTCCTGCTGCGTCCACCAGGCCGCATGTACAAGGGCGCCTTCACATACATGCCGCTGCGCATAGGTGACCACGTCTTTGTTGGCCAGGGAACTGTTGTTCAGGCTGCCGCGGTGGGAAACCATGTGCAGATCGGAAAGGGGTGCACCATCGGCGAGTTTGCCATTCTCAAGGACTACGTTCAGGTTCTCGACGGGGCCGTCGTCCCGCCCAACATGGTCATTCCCAGCTTCTCCATCGTTGCTGGCCAGCCGGCCAAGGTTATTGGGGAGATTCCCGAGGGGGGACATGAGGAGTTTGAGTTGAGGGATATGTACAAGACTGTCGGAAACAACCCTCAACCTCCAGCGTCATGAGTATACTGAATGGAAAGCAAATGCACCCGAATTACGAGTTGGGAAAGAAGATACATTGATTAGGTCCAGGTGATATAATCTGGCTGGGTCGCCCTACCAAGGGAGGAGTCTTTGGAGGCTGTCTACGGCTCAACAATAACCGAGGACCAGGTCTCAATCAATGACCTACCCGGAGCAACGGCAGTTTCACCAGGATTGATACGGAGAGACTATCACTTCCGCCAGGTCTTCGAGTTTCCTGCCCGGCGCTCCCCAGAACCAAATACCAGCTATTGCACCCCCAGCATGAAACGACAAACGCGCGATGACATGAGAGATGGAAAATTATCACCTGCTTCAGACTTTAGACAAACGTTGAATGATACCCTTTTGTGCCTTTTCTGTTTATTCGCTCTCTTCGACATGTGGTGTTGGTCGTTTGATTCGTTTGCAACCCCGCCTTTCTCGTTGTTATCAAACCGCGGTCTGGCTCACGATACCAACGTCACTCGGAATGGCATTGGAAAGACTTTCAGAATAACGTTTGACGACAACGGAATTCGTTTAACGGAAGCGTTTGATTGACTTTGAATACTCTCATTCAATTTCTATCGTTTACCGCTCAACTATATAAAGAGCGAAATTTCTCTCCAGTTCACATCTGATTCTTCAGCCTGACATACTTCATTCCCAAGTGTCCTACTCTGCTCTCCCTCACTCGGCACTCAATATCTCAAGGCTACATCCCAACCATCCATCCAACAATGGCGCCCCCTCCTGAGCTTCCCAAGAAGCTTGTCACCATCACTCCCCCTTGGTGTGAGGGTGCTGAAGCGGCCAATGCCCTTGGTCCAGCCCCTATCCCCTTCCCACTCACCGTCCCTCACTCCACCCGCCGTCACACTCGCCTCTATGATGACCTTCACGACATCGATGAGCTCGACAACCGTGGTCTGAAGAACCGTGTCGATATTCTCTGTGCTGAGATCGTCTACTGGCAGGAGAACGACACCGCGACTCTCCACGGTCTTTCCAAGACCATCGTCATCAAGTATGGCGAGACCGCTCTCCGCGTCATCCGTCGCATCTGGGACCTTCACCTGGTCTACAATCATGCCCCCAAGATCCCTGGCGACGACCCTGGCCCTTTCGACCAGAGCACCTGGCTCGCCACCATCCGCGACACCGTGCTTTATCGCATGCACGTCAAGGTCGTTCGCAACCAGCTCGACAACGCCCTCGCTGCCTAGTACGCCGAGGACTACAAGGTTGTCAACCACGACCTGGCCAACAAGGGGATCTACGTCACCGACGTCCTCGTCCAGGAGCACTGCGACCGCGTTGAGCGCGCTGCCAAGGAGAAGGAAGTCTTCACTGCCATGTTTGAGGAGCTCACCCAGGAGAATCTCATCGAGCTGCCTGGATACAAGGCCACCGCTCTCGGAGTCGCGCCCCTTTTGGCTCTGCGCCTCTGCGGCGAGACCGTCGAAGAGTTCTACAAAACCTCCGACGAAGAGGAAAACATTCTTGAGAACAACGACGAGAGTGACATGCACTACTACCAGGCCTTCCAGCTTTGGCACATCGCCGCCCGGGCCGCCATGGGCTGGGAGCCCCGTCGCGTCGGAACTGTCCAGAACGTTCTGAACATGTACTGCCACGACATTCTCCGCCGTCGCCGAATCGAGAAGCGCAAGCGCAACTCCGAGCTTCGACACCAGCTCGAGGCCATCCTCGGCGACACTCGTGGCGATCAGGTCGGATTCGGCAGCGAGGCTGATGCAGAGGAGGCCAGCGAGGAAGAGGAATCCGACGGCCATGAGGAGGACGCCGACTCTGACTCTGACTCTTCCGACGAGGATGAAGAGGACAGCTCGGATGACGACCGCCCTATCTTCGGCCACTATGTCGACTGAATGATCCAACCCTGACCACGGCATCTGGGTCTTGATGCATGCGCTCAACACTGATGTCGAATGAGCGACTTACTTTTGGAAGGCAAGCAACAACGAAGCCAATGATTTATCTCAAGGGGAACCAACAGTGGAGTCTAAAAAGGGACTCCCAACAGCAATGCAGTTGGACCACGAAGTCTGGTAAAAGGCTTCCCCTCAAGGAAAGGGACGAACATCGAAATCCGATAAAAGACTTCGAACGGTCAAGGCACAAGGTTGAAGGGTGGTTTTTAGGTCAAGGCACATGTTCATTGCTATATTTACTTGCTATATTATGAATGAAGCATTGCCCTCATTATCTTTTCTGCATATCAGTGATGTCTTCTCATAACTAAATTGAAATGTCACCCCGTCAAGTTTCAAAGTAGTCTGATTTCCTTGTAAACCACCACTCTCAGCCTAAAGAGATGCGTTTACACCTATCATCCTTGCTACACGATAAGAGAAACATAGTCGTATTCACGGCCGTTGCTTGGGGTTTTAGTCTTCGGTTTCCATATGGCATAACATAAAGATGAACATTGATGTAACAAAAAAAAATATATAATATTGATATCGTTTCTCATTCGGAAAAACAGATGATGGAAATGAAGATGAGGGAAACGCTTCACTGCCCTCTCAACGCATATAAGGGCATGCTCCCTCAGCCTGCTGAAGCCAAAAAGCTTTCTTTATCCATCCTTCTCTTCTCATTCCAGGCATTAAATCCTTGAAACCCACCCAGACTCGTCCGTATTTCCATTGCCTTGAATGTATCTCTCATTTTGAACCAGAAAGCATGCCGTCCTTGATCCCCCTCTAGGATATATCCCTTTTCAACTCTTATAATTTGCATAGCAGCTCTTATCTTCGAGAAGCATCCAGGCCTCCCTGAAGATCTTGCTCAAGTCCAGTGTTGCCGTGGCCAGCATACTCCTGTGGCCGAGGGTCCTCAGCAGTCCACTGACCATTGCCTTGGGGCAGAGGAACAGGGACACCCTGACCCTGGAGACCTCCACCGCTTTGACCGGGTACGGTGCGGACGTTCTGTCGGAATCGTTGAACCTCGTCCAGAATCATACCACGCATCTGGCCAACGTCCTCAACGACCTCAAAGTCGAAGTTGAATGTGGTGGGACAGTCAGGCTCGTCGGATGCGTCATGCCAAATTTGCAGGTAAGGGTGCTCGAGAGCCTGCTCTACGCTGATACGGGACGAAGGGTCGAAGGCGAGCATCTTGTCGAGAAGGTCGAGAGCGTCGGGGTTGGCCTGGGGGAACAGGCTGGGGAAAGGCTTCTTGGGCATGAAAGGTAGATTGCGGACATATTCCTGGGCACGGGGTGAGCCAATACGGGAGAGGGTCTCCTCGTTGGGAGTTCCGAGAATGTGGAGAATCTGGTTCAGCTGGTCGACGTAGTCACGACCCTTGAAGAAAGGTCGGCCGCCCAACAACTCAGCCAGAATACAACCAACAGACCAAACATCAACTATATCAAGTCAGTAAGCCATTTCACAGCTACAGTGGTTTTGGTTGACACATACTCGCTTTGGTGTAGCTCTGGAAGCTCAACATAATCTCAGGTGCACGGTACCATCGAGTAGCGACGTATTCGGTCATGTATCCAGCATTCTCTTCGGGGTCGACTGAGAAACCTCGGGCAAGACCGAAATCGCAAATCTTGAGCTCGCAGTCGGCGTTGACAAGCAGGTTACCGGGCTTGAGATCTCGGTGCAGAACGTTGGCGGAGTGAATGTACTTGAGACCGCAAAGGATCTGGTAGATAAAGGATTGGAAATGTGCGTCGGTAAGAGGCTGGCCAGAACGGATGATAGCAGCCAAATCACACTCCATCAGCTCTATGCTGTGTCAGCTTATTGCTCGAATTTCTTATCTATCGGGCAGGTATCGTCACTGACCCTCGTACAAGTAGGTCTCGTTGAAGTTATCGGGTCGAGGAATATCCATGTCGTACAAACATGTGATCTGATGGTTGAAATATCGATCAGCATACGCGTCCCTTTCTTGTTGCGCCGAAACAGAAACTTACGTTGCGGTGGCCGCGGAAGTGCTGGAGCAGCTTGATCTCGCGCAGGGCGCGCTTGGCCAGAATCTTCTTGCTAAAAACATTGGTGACCTTCTTGATAGCGACGCCCTCGTTGGTTTGGTTGTTGACAGCGGCACTGGGAGGCGGGGTTATCGTCAGCAGCTGCAGCGGGGTAGAAGACGAGACAAAAGAGTTTCAAGTCGCAGCACAAAAGAACAAAGACGATTGCCACGGGTGACGAGCAACGAGATGCGCAAACTCACCAGACGATACCGTAAGCTCCCTGGCCGAGCTCCTTGGTAACAGTGTAGCGCTCGTCGACAACAAAGTCCTGGTTAAAGACCTTGAAGACCTTCCGTCCTTGTAGATCGCCCATGGTGTATTCGTGTGGTGTTGTATGTGCAGGGCAATATGGAAGCTTCGAATGCGACAAGGTTTGCGAAGGGAGAAATGTCGCTTCTAAGCAAGTCAAAGGTAGGTAAGAGGAATATAAAGATGAAACAGGAGCAATGCAGTGAGAAGAGCAAAGACAAAGAAACAGTCAGCACGTCTCTCTTGCGATATATGTATGGAGGCAGGTACCTGACAGACAATTGCTGGTTGGTTCCTTACCCAAGTTGGTTGGGTCGAGCGAGGGGGAATGGGACTGGGTCTGGGTATGGGTATGGGTAGAAAGAGCTCCCCTCAGCTGCTTCTGCTTCGCCATCTGCCACTGGATTGGATGGACCTGACCCGGGGTTCACTAGGTACGGCATGGGGAGGGGCTTCCAGGGCTGTCAGAATGATTCACAGTGGCCCGAAGCCGCTAAACAACAGAACTTAGGGACCCCGCAGGAACACAAGTCACCGCCTGGTGATGTGGTTGATTTGTTCGGCTCTAGTTCGTCATAACCTCTGACCAATCAGTGTCTATATGTCGATAGCCGCGCGACAACGACCCATGCTTCAAAGTCGCAATAATGCATGCAACGGCTCGGCTTCATCTTGCGTAAAAAAGGGGAAATTCCTCGTGTTGAACGCTCAGAGGACGCAAAGTCAAGTTTGATGATTTTAAGGCCTGCGCCGCTTTTCACGAGAGTTTTGTCTACAGACCGCCACTGGCATTGGATCTTCCTTGCCAGTCACAAGTCGCAAGCTACGCTATTGGGGCTGAGTTTGTAATGTAAAAAAGATGGTCAGCATCTCATCCAATCTCACAGCATCTCAAAGATCCGCCTCACGTAAAGCCTCCACTAATAATAGATCCAATTCATCAATTCGTCAGTTTTCCTCTTGTCTGGCTTCGGCATCACCGATGCACAACTACGCAACATGTCAGAATCAACATCAACAACCGGTTTTATATGACGATATCAGTCGCTCAGCCCCAAGATCGAGGCCAGCCACTGAGACTGCTTGCTGCATTGATATCAGGTCAGCCCAGCAAGCATATAGGGCTGAAGCTTGCCAAATGGGACTCGACACACCAGAAAGGTTGCAACTCTGGTGAATTGACTCTGGCCGCTCTTTTGTTGGCCTGGGACCTGTTCAAGTAACTACTACCTATTCAGTCAGGCCCACGGTATGTCGGCGAACCGAGGAGTCGGAACCTGAGACATGAATGTGGGATCGACAAAAACAAAACAAAACAAAAAAAAGCATAAATATGAACAAATAACCTCTAACTTAATCGAACCGTCTTGCTGGGAATACGCAGCCAATTATCATTCACCTTTGATCAAAATGTCAATAATAATCTAATCTAATCTACCCTGTCCAACCTTAACACCCCCCCCCCCCATTCCTTGACCTCTGTATGCATCGGGTATTATATCTCGTCCACATCCTTGTCCCTCTATCCGCTAATCCTGGTTTTACTCTTCTCCAAAGGTCTCCTTTACAAAGTTCTTGGAGAATCGCGTGCACTGCTCGTAGGCCTTGGAGAAACCATCGTTTCCACCGTAGTAAGGGTCATTCACGATCTCGGGTCGCTTTGTTCCGCTGAACTCTCCAAACAGCATCACCTTGGCAGTGGAGTCTGGGTTGTTCTTCTGTAGTCGGAGAAGGTCTGAGAGGTTTGATCGATCCATGGCGAAGATGTAGTCGAAAGTGGTGAAATCGCTCGGGTGGAACTAGAACGTAGAACGTCGTGTCAGCAAGTTCAGAAAGAATGCGCCGTAAACTGAAGGGGAAAACGTACGCGCCGGGCGAGATGGTCATAATCGTTTATACCGTTGGCCTCTAGTGTAGCCATGGTTCGGTCATCCGGGGGTTCGCCGCTGTGGTAAGCAGCTGTGGCAGAACAGTTAGCAAACTGGCATACAAGACTTTTTCGCGAGAATCATGTTCGTACCCGTGCCGCAAGAATCGATGCGCCCAATCTTGTCTTTGAGATTCGGCTGCTTAGCGAGGTTCTGGAAGATACCTTCGGCCATGGGCGAGCGACAGATGTTGCCCAGACACACAAAGAGGACGGATATTTGGTCAGGCATTTTATTGACTGTGCTGTACTGTATTGGCGTGGCGATACAATGGAATGAGTCGAAGCAAATATGGTTTTCGTAACAGATCACAAGTTAAATAGGAGGGAAGAGGTCCAGAGCAAGCCTGTAAGAAAGAACCGAGATATCGATGGTCGGTCGCAATGACGTGCCCTGCCCGGCCCGATGCGCATAATCTAATCTGCCCCGCCATCTTCAAATTCCAAGCCTCGGAGTGGATAGTTGGAGGGGTACAGAGTCATGTCATGGTGCTCGCTCTGACCTCTCGCCTTTGTTCAGCACTGTTGAAACGGTGATATAGACAAGCCTGGTATAGCAGATCCGAACTACAACACCTAGTGTGCAGCACCATTTCCCCGGGCTGTTTCATTTAACAACCTGTATCCTTGCTATTGCCGAAATGTCATGATCTTGAGTACCCCAGATGCTATCTAACTATACTCTGAGTTACTGAATAGCAGGAATCTCGGACCTAAACCTAGCTAAACCTAAGACACAAAGATTAAATAGTCCAAGAGCCGGTCTAAACTAGCATAAGTATATTGGCTAACTTGTTTTGTCTTTGATGTTTTACAGCATCTTCCCACTGCAACACGTGCTCTCGTGCTCAGCTGGCGTACAATATCCCTGCCAAGATGGCTGTCCAGACGCGTTCTCATTGCTGGAAGCGTGTAGGCGTCATAACTAGACTCAAGCCATCGGCCCAAAGTCTCTCCATTTCTGACAGCTTCGAATGTTATCTGAGACCGTGAACGACCGTGAACAAATGTCAAATATGATGCTAATGGTCTATAAAAGGAAGTATCGTTGCCCCCATAACCTCAGGATAAACCATCATCCTCACTCATCACTTACTACTACTCTCCCATTTACCCTCAACTGCAGTTCATCATGTCTGATTGGAAGCCTCCGGTCTTTGGTACACCCGTCTGGATGGGTATCCCTGCCAGAGACGTGACTCGCGGTCAGTAGTCTCAGCATATACCATGCCTGAACTGCCACTAACTAGAGCCTACAGCCCCAGAATTCTACAAGGCTGTCTTCAACTTCTCTTTTGCAGAGGCGACCGAGAAGCAACCCCAAGACCAACTCATGAAATTTGATTTTAGCCCAAGCCTTGGCTTGTCAGGCGGCATTCAAAAAGCCCCTGACCACACTGGAAACTTTGCCCCTGGGAAAGGAGGAGTATGCATTTACTGGTATGTCGAGAATGTTGACACTATCGGCCCTATCATTGAAAAGGCTGGTGGTAAGATGTTGAGTGAAAAGGAAAAGGAGGGTGAACATGGTTTATACCGATTCTTTGAAGACACTGAGGGATCAGTCGGCGCCGTGTATCAAATGGCTTGAGTGGAATAGGACAGTGGGATTAGAAAATATTGAACAGCACTGCAACCCCTTCACAGGATCGCCTTCAACATAGTCCTCGCAATATAGTTCTTGCAAGTGTAAAGATAACCTATAATTAATGCTACACTGTAGTGTGGTATGCCAAGTCATTTGACACCATCTATGTTCCCTTCTTAACCAACTCGCACACCATCCTCCGATACACTACATGCTGTATCGGAATTCTTTGTCTTGTGAATCTGTGAGATCTGAGTCTTCAGACGCGTCAATCAGAGCATCATCTCTTCCGCCTGATCCTGCAGCCCCCAAGTTCGTACGTCGACCGGCAGCCCGGCAATCACGGGTTTTATTCTCTCTCTTGATAATCACAAGGTATGCTATAAGCACAATCATCAGAAAAGACCAATTGACAATGGTAAAGGTGCACCCGGCGAGATACCGCGTGTCGCCCGACCTCCCCCACATCTGCGGCGCTATGATGCTCCCAATGCTGTATGCAACGAAGAACCCGGCACCGACAATATTCTTTTTGGTATTTCCTTTAACATTGCTGGCTAGAAGACCAGCACATGAGCAGAGTGGTGCAGTGTAACACGTTGCCAGCCACGTCGAGACCACGATACCCCAAGAATAAGTTCCGTTGGTCTGAGAGGAAAAAACGAAAAGCATTATTGAGCCGGCTAAGGGTATCAGAATGAGACAAATAGCTGTGTATATCCGGGTATTGGGAAAGAACTGAGGAACCAGAGCTGCAACCCAGGAGGTGATGAAGTTTAGCAGACCAGCAGGAAGCCCCACGAGCATCGAATCGGACCTGGAGAACCCGACTCCATCGATAACCATGGAGGAATACTATCATACATCGTTAGAGTGGTTCAGTCATGGCTGTTAGGGGCATTTGTCAGTCACCTTTGTGATAGGATTGGCAGACGCTATGTAGTACGCCATGAAGAAGTACAGCCATGACAGGGGCGAACATAAAGCCTCACGCAGCTGTTGATAGTCAAAGTTTGCTTTGTCGCATGTGACACGATCCATGGCCAGTCTTCTCGTCGCAACCTCTCTCTCCCTCTTGTTCAAAAACCAGGCGGTCGCAGTGTCCACGGGCATCATGACCACGAACAAGGCACTAAAGAGTATAGTCAACGACCCAAAGACAAGAAACACAACTCTCCAGCTGGGGACACTCATTTCCAAGTCGCCAAGAGCATACATGAGGAGACCCCCAGTTATCTGGCTGATGCCATTCATCGAAATCCAAGTCGCGACACGCATCGGGTGTTCGTGCTGACGGTACCAGTTGGACGTGAGGATAATGAAGGCAGGAGATACTGCAGCTTGGGCGAGCCCTAGTAGTAGACGACAGGTAGCGAGGCCTTCAAAATCCGATGATGCTCCAATGCACATCTCCACGATGCCGCAGATGATGATCGTGGCACCGATAAACCGTGCGATGTGGAAGCGACTGAGGATATAAGCAGCTGGATACTGCGAAACTAATTGACCGACATAGAACAAGGAAACGGCCCAAGAGAAATCCCGGTCTGTGAGCTTCAAATCACTTTTGAGGCCAAAGACGGAGGTGTAGTTGATCGAGTTTTTATCGATATCTGAAATGTTAAAATCAGTCAAGCTCAGATTGAAAACAGCATGTTAGAATAATTACATTGGAAGAAGTAAACAATTGCCATAATTGGCATGATAAAACGGTCCAGTTGCTTCACCAGCCTCTCCTCCTCTTCGGTATCGAATTCTTCTGGAATGATGGAAAGCTCATCTTGTTGACGTCCAGGTTTCTCTCCGTGTGCAACATCGTCTCTCGTAGTTTCATGGCTCGTCGTGCCGCCGCTCGAAGACATAATAGATGCTGGAAGTAGTGTGGGTGTACAAGTAAAGAATAATTAAACAACAACCAAAATCGACTTCCTACTGAAGGGAAGAGGTTGTATTGAATGAGAGGTTGTATCTGAAAGAAGTACTGAAGGGGAGAGGTTGTATTGAATAAGTTAAAGTCATGATTAAAGTGAGTAGTGTGTTTTGTATCGGTGCGATTCGACCCAGGCGTTCTTGCCTTTCACATTATGCAACTTTGGCTGATCGGTCGCACCAACATCAAGTCTGGGAAGGAGCTCCCTATCCAGCGAAAGGACATCAGATGAAATCAAAGGACCGTCAAAGAGTGGCAGCTTACCTTAGTAGTACCTAGACTTGAGGCCATGCCATTTCGTCTTTGCTAACGATTGTCTCTTCGGCTATACAATGGATATTTTCAGCGAGAGGGGCTTACAGCAACTGGTCTACCATCACTCACTCTGGCGAGGTTAGGTTGTCACGCAGACACTATCGATCGATCGCTATGGGCCAAGTAGTTGGAATTTTTAATTCTTTGTTTCCTTAAGACGTTTTCGTACTCAATACAAGAGAGGGGATGCCACATAAAGTAGAGAAAATGTGTTACTGCACCTAGTTGCGTCCCCTCATCAGCTGGCCAAATCCAGCATCACCAGCTTGCCTTATAGCCACCAAGTTTTCATAATCCATCCTCCTCAGATATCCCTACCCAAAAAAAGACACATTGCGCCATGCTCGTGTGAAAAGCAGTTATAGTACATTGAGCGTGCACGACTCGAGAATCGTTTCCAGATATTCCCACTTGAGATCGTGTTACTCCAAGGCCGTCGCCGTTCGTTGTTACAGTTGAATCGCGTCGAAAGAAATGCTTAAGCAAGTTGACGCTGACGTTCTCTCCTTATCGTCTCGAGGACGCCCATCACACCGTTGTTGCGCAGGCGCTCGAGGACCATCTTCATGCCGTCACGGCTTTTGCCCATTTGATCCTGGGTCTTGGTAGAGGCGATACTCTCGATGCTGCGCTGAATACCCTTCGTACCCCAGCTACCAATGATACCATTCTTGAACCAGCCATCCTCCTGGGCTTGACCCAGTTTGCCCCGAATCTTATCTCCGATCCTCGATCTGAATTGAACCATGGTCGTCACAGCGGTCTCGTTAGGATTCTGGACTGTACCCTCGTTGGGGACATTAAACTCCTGCTTCTCGATCACAGAGAGAACACCCGTGAAGTTGAGGTTGCGGCTCTCCGTCTTCATCCAGCCCTCTTTGATGTCGACAACGCTCGTTTCCAGAATGTATGAGGCCTTGTCGCCAGAGCCGCCACCAGTGACACTGGCTGGGAGTAGCTTATAGACAGCACCGGGCATTCGACTCTTTTTCAGGTGGATGCGAGTGGTGTGAAGTCGGCGAGTCTTTGGGTCGACATAGTTCTCGATAGTGTCGGTGCTGAGAACATGGGCGGCGAAGGGATTAAGTTGAGGAGATGAGTATCGTAGAAAGTAGGCGAGAGTGACAGTAGGGAACGGGTGGGAGTAGGTGTGGTTTGTTGTGTGAGTGAGAACCATTGTCGCGAATTGAGCAGATACTGCTCGTTAAGAAAAAAGAATTGTATGGAAAAGTGAAGAAGATGAGGGTCCAATTTGGCGATTGAGAATCAATATGACCTTCTAGTCGTACAAAGTAAGCTTCAGAAGAAAGTGCTCAAGCTTTTAGTCCCAAGTTCCAATCCCAATGAGCCGCAAGCTCTGGTACAATCCTCGATCAAGTTGATCGGTACGAGGTTGGTGGTTACGAAAAATAAGCCGGACGCCTCGGCTTAAGCGCAGCGATTTCTTATCTCCGGGCTGCGGAGCCGGGAACAGATCGATAAGAAAGCAGTGCAGTGTAAGACGGAAACGGTAGAGTGAGTAGCGTAGCTCGCAGCTATGTCGGGCCGCGAGAGAGAATTCACACGAGGATAAAATATGGTCAAACGCAGATTTATCGTGCAGAGGGGAAGATGTAGAAGATGGAATGATCAGGTTTGAGCTCTCGCGACCTCGACAAAGCAGAACAAAGCAAGAGGCTCACTACCTATCAATCACACTACGCAGTAGAAAAGAAAAAAAGAGGAGGGAGACAGACCAGGCCAGGGAAGGAAGTGGAGGCAAAAGAAGGAGCAATCGGCTGATTGAGGTGCAACTGCTCCGAGTTTAGCCAATTATGAGCTTCTTGATCACCAAAGTTTGGCCGACTCGCAACTTTCCGATTGGGTCATGGTGAGGGGTTAGTTCAGTCTGGGGGGAGAATGTGGCGACTGACACGTGATGCTATCATAGCGTCATCAAACTAGCAGAACAACACCAAAAGCTAGGCGAGATGACGACAGAATCCAACTTCACGATGCTACACTACTGTATCACTGTGTCATTGCATTTGTTGGTTAGTAGATAGACTGACAAAAACAGAGTTCATGCTATATGCTCATGTTCCAAAACAGACCTGTCTAGATTTCACATGACTTCGATGAGGCGTCATAACAAGATGTCAGTAACAAATGATGATATATGAAAGTCCTTGGTAATATTATGCGCACCTGAACAGATTATCCATAGTATATCTTAAGAAATCAAAGGCCACCAAGAGAATATTATAAGTAATAAACCGGACATCATAAGTTCAACACAGACTCAATCCAACAGACTCAAAAGTCACCTTGAAACAATGAACGACGTAATGCAGTGAACATGGTAAACAAAAGATGCATTGTAACCATTTTAATAAACGCCTGTTTCTATCTGTTTATCCCATCCCATATCAGTAGACATAACCCAACTCCTCGCATATATACCCAATCCATTGTAAACCAAATCATGAGCATTACCGCTTAAATCAAAAACTCGCTTCCGGCCCAATGTCCCAGAATAACCCAACCGTCAGCGAAGCTCTCCTTGTCCATGCGCACCACGATAGCTGCATGACTATGTCGGTGCTTCTGGATATGAACAGGAAATTTGCGCCAGCCGGCCGCGTTCAAATTATCAATCATCTCGAACTGATCGGGAGTCAACGCCAGCGTGGGTTGCTCTGCTGTTGACATTCTGCGCTCTCTTCTGAGCAATTGACGATCCTCAACGCCGTAGGCCAAGTCATCGTCTGAGTCGGATGCCAGGTATTGCTGGTCCTGGGCACCGTTGAGGGCCTCGTAAGCTTGTTCCACCTCTTCCTGGATCGCCTTGATCCGCAAGGGCATGCGGTAATCTTCAATCTTCAAACCAGCAAGTCCTGATTCGTGTAGTTTGATTCGCTTAGCACTGCGGACTGTTTGGACAGCAGAGTTGGCTAGGAAAACAACCACACCAATTGGGATTATAACGCCAATCGTCAGCATGAAAGGGATGTTCTTAACCCACTTCTTGACAGACTCAAAATCCGACCATACCGTGTCTTGACCTTGAACCTGGGGAGATGGTGTCACAGGGTGGTCGGGGTCGAGGATAACACCATCGTAACCTTTGAGGTAATTGAGCTTGACGTTATCAAGATCTGTGTATGGGTCGGTCTTGTTGATGCCAGATGTGTAATGCACAACGCTTCGGTCATTGACAATATTCGTATAGAGAGTGCGGCGCTTGAATTTCTTCAGACCGGACATGAAGATAGAATTGGGGTCGGCGAGTACTGCGAGAAGAGGTCGGTTGGTGTCGCGAAAGCTATCGATGGTGAATAGTTGTCGGCCGGACATGGATAGTGTTCTGGCGCCGAGGACATTGTAGATGTTGCTGAGCCAGCCCTTTAGTGGTGTTCTTACACCGAGATGGGGGGATGCGAATGTAGTAAAGTTCTGACACGGGGACGTTAGCATTCATTTCACCCCATTGTTGCTTTTTGGCGCCGTTGTTACTGGCGACTCTTGTGACTTACCATGCATTCAAGATCATCAAGAACTCCTTTCGCATAAAGCAAACCAACTGCGTATCGCGACACTAGACCTCCAAGCGAGTATCCTGCGATACTCAACTTTGTAATCTTTCCACCTTTGTTTTCAATTTCTTTCAACTCTTGCTCGATCTCTGCGCAAACGCGCTCGCCACCGGTCTCGATGCCATCATAAGTGTTGCTGCCGCTGTTCTGTTTCGCAAGCAAAATATGTAATTCGTCTTCATCGTATTTGTCGCGAAGGGATTTCGCAACGTTGCGCAAATGGGATGGGTTTCCCCAAAGCTGTAATAACAGTGGTGGTCAATCATGACGTGCCAGAATCGATCGTCAGGGGACGATGGGGCGGAAGGATTAGGTAGATGCTTACCCCGTGGACTAATACACAAAGATGCGTTGCATTTACACTACCTCCAGTAACGTCTTCCAGGACAACGGGTTTAGACATGATGAGTACGTTAAAGTATCAAATATGGGGAATATGGGGAAGAAGTTTCGAGGGCAGAGTTGCCACTTGTATACTTTTTAAAAAAGAATAAATTAGTTGAGGTTCCTCAGGAGATTCCAACGGAGTTTCGGATTGCGTAAGTATCGGACTGATTGCAAGTCCGCCCATGCAAAAAGGAACGGAGGCACGGAGTTAACTGGTGTTAAAGTCCCACCAATATCGATGACAAGCGTCGACGTCGACAATAAGAGGCTCAGAGGCTCTTTCAGGCACGTTTTACCAGCAAGACCCTGTATTTTAGAATGCTTAAACCCGCGGGGCTGAGTCTGAGTCTGAGTTTGTGTTGCTGATTGCTGATTGCTGATTAGGTACTCTTCGGGGAGGTTGTGTTTGACTTTTATAGTTGCGGAGTTATCATCAAGACTTAAATGCCAAAGATTATCTCGGATAGATACGAATTCCGACTACTGTCAGAATCTGATTTTTAGACGACAAGAAAAGGGGCCAAGATCTCATTCTAGTTAATTGATCGATACTAACAAGTGGCGCTTAGCTACACCATCGAAACTGATGTGCGAGCTGAATTCCTGTCCTGTTAGCCTGTCCTGTCATGACGACTGGAAAGCTAACAAATCCGAAAGCGAGCAGTAGCCTGTCATACACTACTACTGAAGTGCCAGAAGTGCCCACTTGGTAGCCTATTACAGAGTCCTACCTGGCAATGGCATTACCACGTAAGAAAATCCGAGTGTTTCTGTAACAGAAAGAAACCAGATTAACTTATCCTGATACACTCTAGGCTCTTTTAAAAGATCAATAATTAACACTATCATTCTCCCGCCATGTCAACTTCAAAGCACTTATCAGTTAGGCGGCTGACAATGAATCGTCATCCATGGTTGATAAGCTCCTACATGATTATTCTCAGTCAAATGTTATAAAGGTATTTGGTTTTAGAGTGGGGCTTCTCAAGGGAGCAGCCGCTCTAAATTAGTGGCTCAACTGCAGCTTCTCATTTCAACTCCAATACATTCAATAAAGACCTTCATAGTAATACATTACTACGCTTCAAAGAACAAGAAAGCTTCTAATTTCTTCCCTTTTCAGACCTAAGCAAAGTCTTTTCAGTGCATTGGCCACAGCACGGGACTCTTTCTCCGCATCTCCTTTCAGTGGATCGTCACCTCCTATCGCCTTTCGCCCTACCAAACACATCTAAAGTTGAGCTCACTCACTCACTCAACTTCATCTCACTCATTCGCAATCAAGAACTGATTTTCTCAGTATCACCACCTCACATGATTGCGATCCTACATACAACATATTCCACCAAAGCTATCAACACCAATTCCAGGTGTCACCGTGATGAGTTTGTCTCTGAAACACATACCCTGCCCCAAGGGCAACGACTGCACAGCGTTTCATTGCATATTCGGACATCCTAACGAGAATCCATCTGCTCTGGAAGCGCCATCACCAAAAACCTCATCAAACGGTTCAGAGAAGAAGGCGGCAGAAAACCAAGATGCACCACGCAAGCGCGTGAGGACAGACCCCTTTAATCCACCCAAGTCCCCTGAAGCATCCCAAGATGTTGGAAAGATTACACCAGGAGCTTCTAGAAGTAGCTCAACGGATGGAATTCAAAATTCGACTGCAAAAAAGTTGGAAACCAAACGGCAAATTCCTCCTTCGACACTCAAACGAAAGATCGACCCTCAGGACGGTGGTTCAAAAGCTCCTTCAAAAGTTACCAAAACGAACCAGTCCAGTAATGAATCACGGCCATCACCTGCTCAAAAGTCTGCTCCGGCAAAGCCCAAGAAGGCTGAATCACTAAACCCCAGACTCCTCAAAAGCATGCCTGCCAGCCATGATATCCGACTTAAGCTCGTCAAAATGCTTCACCAAGAATTTACTCGATTGAACAAGGAACTGAAAAAAGCCGCCAAGAAGGATGAAACGAAACTTCTCCTAACAGAACAAGAGCTCATCGTGCGTACACTAGATGCGGAAGAGTATGTTGCTGTTCACAAAGCCGCGGTCTACTCAAACGTGATGAAGAACAAAGTGATGCAGTACAAGAGGATGAAGGTAGACCAATGGAAGTCCGAGCGACAAGAAGAACGGAAAAAGTCGGAACTCGAATCTAGTGGAAAGGATCCTTCTGAACAACCGAAAGAGATCAAGACTGGTCTAACGCCCGGCCAAGAAGTTGAGCTCGCAAAACGCCTCCTGACTCCTATCAACGAGTTGGCAGCTCATGGCTATGTTTCTGCGATACCCTCCGAAGAAGAGATAGAAAAGGCAAGACGGGGCGTCGAGACATCTGCAGGATGGGAGAAATGCGATCGGTGTCAACAGCGCTTTCAAGTCTTCCCAGGAAGACGCGAAGATGACGGCGCACTCACTTCTGGTGGGACATGCACATTTCACTGGGGTAAGACTTTTATCGCCCCCAAAGCCTTGGGCGACAGAACTAGGCAGCCCAAACGATTCCAGTGCTGTGGACAGGAACTCGGAGATTCGGTGGGCTGCTTCACACGCGACCACCACGTATTCAAGACTTCAGATCCTAAACGACTGGCCTCTATGCTTAACTTTGCAGAAACACCTGAGAACCCCCTTGCACCTACAGACAGAGCAGTAGCATTCGATTGCGAGATGGGCTACACGGTCTTTGGAATGGAGCTTATTCGCCTGACCGCAACATCCTGGCCAACAGGCGAAGAATTACTGGATGTTCTTGTCCGACCGCTAGGAGAGATCCTGGACCTCAATTCACGATACTCCGGTGTGTGGCCAGATGACCTTGCCCAGGCTGAATCATGGTCCGCAAACGAGTCGACGGAGCCGACTAAGAGCGGGAGCGACGACGTGAGTGAGGACGGCGAGCTGAAGCCTAAGAAGAAGCAGCTCAAGATCGTCTCATCCCCTGAAGTTGCTCGAGATCTGCTCTTCTCCCTCATCTCCCCAACCACACCCCTGATAGGTCACGGTTTGGAAAACGATCTCAACTCGGTTCGTATTGTGCATCCCACATTGATAGATACTGTGCTGCTCTTCCCTCACCAAGGTGGTCTGCCGTACCGCTATAGTCTGAAGATGCTCATGGATGTTCATCTCAACCGTAAGATTCAGCAGGAGACAGGCCCTAAGATGCTGGGGCACGATTCCGCTGAAGATGCCAGAGCAGCAGGAGATCTTGTTCGTCTAAAGATTAAGAACGAGTGGATGGACTTGCAAAGAAATGGCTGGAAACTGGTTAATGGTAATTTTGTGGCTCCTGGAAAAGCTTCTGGATTGACCGAGGCGTTCATCGAGGCGTAGCCAAACTACGGGCTTCTATCGATGAGGCTTTATTGATGTTCAACGAAGGATTCGTAACACCCAGTTGAGTGTTTCGTTGCCGCGAGTGAGCTATGGACCGGCAGGCGGCAATGAGTGGAAGGTTCGTTGGCAGCGATGATTTGAAGCATTGGCGTTCATAGGTCATGGCAATTATGCCCAACATAGGTCGTTTGAGAAGCCGACGGCCTACAAAGTGTTCACTGCAACATTGGATCTTGCTACTTCAGTAATTGCGGAGGAAAACGCCACAGGTTATAGCACAGAGCATAGCAAGGCTGCATGGAACGGAAGAGCCACAGGCGATTATACATTGCGAGATAGGGTTGATTTTCCCGTCCAGTCTCGTTCTAGAAATACATAGTTGGCGCTCATGAATAAATACTTGCATTACCAACGATAAGCGGGGAGTTCCCATTCATTTCCTCGACATCCCTTACATCATACAATCCATTACTTTAAGCCCTGCCTACTGACAGCAGGTACTGGCCACCCTGCTTTCCACTTCCACCAGGTAGGTAGGCCACGTTGGGGTTTGATGAGAGAGTGGCGGCGATCTCACGACTGGCCTCGATCTTTCGGATCTGGATGAGGCCGTCACCAGCCTTCTGGATGGCCTTGCTGATGGCCTCAGCGGACTCTGACTCACCCTCGGCGCGGATAACGTTAGCTTGGCGCTCCTGTTCAGCACGCTCGACGATGAATCGTGCTCGCTCAGCATCCTGCTGGGCAATCTGCTTCTGCTCAACGGCCTTTGTGAATTCACGGCCAAAGGTCATGTGAGTAATGGAGACATCCTCGAGGGCGATGTTGAACTCGGCGGCACGGCGGGTGAGGTCGTTACGGATGCGGTCTGAGACAGCCTCTCGTTGGGTGATGAGTTCTGCGGCGTCGAACTGGGCGACAATGGCCTTTAGAACTTCGTTACCAATAGAGGGGAGGACTCGCTCATCGTAGTCGGCACCGAGGTTCTATAACAGTTAGTCATGATATTGAACCACGAATCTTGTGATAGTAAATTTACCTGGTAGATCTTGGGAAGAGCCTTGACATTAGGTCGGTGCAACACTCTCAGTGTCAAGCTGACCATCTGCAAATCCTTGCTACCGGTGGTAGTTGCGATATTCCTGGGCTTGGTGCGCACATCAAAGATGATGCTCTTCTGCAGCCAGGGAATGAGGAAGTGGGTTCCTTCGTTGATGACCTCCTCCTTGACACCAGACAGTCTGTCAAAGATAACAGCCCGGGTTCCTCCCTTGACGTCGTATAAAGCCTGGCTACCTAGGAAGACAGCAGCCGAGGCGGGGACCGCCATGCGGTACAAGAAGCCGAGAGCTCGTGCAGCGCCAGCCATTTTGAAGATGTTGAAATTAAATCTTTCTTGCGGGTGAAAGATTTTCGGTCAAAAATGGTGGTCGGAAAACCCAGGGAGCGATGGGTGATGGAGGCGTAGCTGTGAAGCTTTTCGGAGTCAACGGACGGCGATGATGATTTGAAGCTCGCTCTGCTCTGCTCTTAGTCCACCTTTGGATGAATTCCTAGCAGTGTTCGCTGGTTGGACGTCCAGAGTGGGCTGTCTTGTCCCGCTAAACTATATCGGGAAAGCTCGGCTGATGGGGGAAAGCCTGGCGTCTGCGCTTTCCAATCCAACCCGACCCGAGAAATCCTCAAGTGGCCCTTTTCTGCCTTTGCCTCCAACCGACGACTCCAAAAAAACCACCCTCACGAGACTCGACTTCCCGTGCCAAACCCGTCAACATGAGACCAACTCAAATGCTCCGAAGCGGCGCTGCCGACCCCAAGAACGGACAGTACGTGAAATGCGATCCAGCGAGGGCAATTGATGGTGCTGCTGCGTGCGGCTTTTCCTCTGGTTAATGGCCGGACCAACATCACCCAGGCTATCTCGAAATATCACAGTCGATGTCGAACGAATTGCTGACGAATTTTTCAACAGCTACATTGGTAACTGGGGCCACTTCGGTAAGTGATTGCTTTTCCGATATGCGAACGAATTGGACTTGGATCGATGAACGCGACGGACCACCGGATTGATGACGATGAACGAGAGGGTCACAATTGGGTCAACAAAACGTCAAGAAATTACACATACGCACAACTGGACTTGAATATGCATTCATGGGGCAATCTTGGAGGACATCGACATCAAAAACCAAGCAGGAGGCTAACTATGTGTCAGGTGGTGAGAAGCAGCGAGGTATCATCACCTACGGTCTGTCCGCCAACCGACAGAACCCCTGGGCTGGCTCCGTCAACGACGCCATCTTCAACACTTTCCGCCGCACCAAGAACCAGATCTTCTTCTGGCTCCCTCCCATGGTTGCCGGTTACTGGATGATGAGCTGGGCCATCGAGCGGTACGTTCATATGTAACACATACGGCAGGACCCAATACTAATTCTGTTTACAGAAGCGAGTACCTTAACTCCAAGGCTGGTCGTGCCGAGTTCGGTGACGAGGAGGAGTAAATTGGTTAGATTCTGGTAGCAAAACCACGGCGGATGTTTTGGGGGTAGGTCCTCCGGACTCATTGTACATCATCAATACCTAGATCAGGAGGTGCAATAGACATTTGTCACAACATTTCTTTATTAACTTGATGTTCATCTCTATTGATTGCAATTACTATCTCACGATTTAAGTGATTTATCTCTTTCCATGATCTTAGAACATCTGTATCCACTGGTAATAGTCATTGCTAGTCACTTGATTGGACGATCTTCGGCGTAGATCACGTGGCTCAAAGAAGTGGCGGAACCGGCGGAACGTACTACCGAGTCCCGGCGCGACAGCTCTTGAGAAAAAAAAGTTTAGAAAATTTCGAGGCCAGTGGAGTGTAAAGAAAACACGGAAACTTTGCGATCAACCATCCGTCCCGCATAATCATCAATTGGCACACACAACTTGCGTGCTACACCAGCGGATCTTATACAAACCACAAGTAATAACTTCGACGAAGCTTCCTCGAGACAACCGTAGCAATGGCCGCCGAGAAGCCCGATAAGAAGGAGAAGAAGGACAAGAAGAGAAGCGACGAGTCCGGCATCTCCAAGCCCAAGAAGGAGAAGAAGGATAAGAAGGACAAGAAGGAGAAGCTCGCTGCCGCCCTCGAAGAGAAGATCCAGCAGGATGCTCCCGTCGCCGCCGCTGCTGCTGCTCAGGACGACGACTCCGACGCTGAGGAGGAGAAGGTTGCCGAGCTGCCTCTTGAGCGTGTCGTCGTTCCCTTCGCCATCCCCGTCGCAGATGACAAGGGCATGAAGAAGGTCTACAAGACCATCCGCAAGGGTATGCGAACACCGTGAGACATCGCTCGCCAGAAACAGATTGCTAATATTTGTACCACAGCTGCCAAGAACAACACCCTCAAGCGCGGTGTCAAGGAGGTCGTCAAGACCCTCCGAAAGTCTGCCCCCTCCGGTCCTGGTAACACCTCTTTTCCCGGCGTTGTCATCATCGCTGGCGACATCTCCCCCATGGACGTCATCTCCCACCTCCCCGTTCTGTGTGAGGACCACAACGTTCCCTTCATCTTCGTCACTTCGCGCGCTGAGCTCGGCGCCGCTGCCAAGACGAAGCGACCTACATCTGTCGTCATGATCATGGAGAAGGCCGAGGGCAAGAAGGCCAAGGACAAGTCCGCCGACAAGGACGGTGAGGACGACGGTGAGGCGTTCGGCGAGAGCTACGCTTCGCTCGTCAAGTACGTGCAGAAGGAGTATGGCAAGCAGGCTTTCTGGGTCAAGGGCGGATCCAAGTACTAGTGGAAAGACCGTCAGACACAAGAGAGTACTGTATTAGGAAAGGATGCCATTAACAAGAAGGGCAAGAAGAGGAAGTTGTGTTAGAACAAGTCTGGATGTATTTATACCAGAAAGATCCAGCCCAAGAACAACGGCAGGATGAGGGCTTTGGCGGCGTTCAGGTTTAGCTATTGCATTAAAAATGGGATATGATTACAACAAGTCCTTGAAATGTCCAGCAGACCTTGAGCTTGAAATTCGGTGATGACGACTGCGCGATACCCTCTCCGGTCGACAGGTAGCAGTCAAACCATGGCACGCGACCAGACATGGACCTTTGCTTGACCATCGACTTGCAATAATATTTATTAGCTTACTCGATTATTCAGACATCATAAATTATCTTCTTGTACGATCACGCCTTGATGATTGACTGCCTGTTGCCTCACAGCTTTTTGAGAAGCTTTCTAGCAAGCCGAAGCTATCGAACAATGGCTTAGGTCCGGTCGACACATCCACCGACGGAACTTCCCACGCACGACAATCACCTCAGATCTACGACATGCATTTATTCACAATATGATGGACTTGCAGTTTGGTCATTCGTTTGGTATTAGTTTGCCTTATTGGCTTTCTTATAGGTACACGTCCCGTGCCTATTACTATCTCACACGGGCTCAAAGCCTCGGTATAACAAATTCATGAAAACCCATCCCGAACATGGGGAGATTAAAAACATTCGTCATGAGAGAAGTCCCTTACTCGAAGGGGTTGGTTCGGGTTCCCCACCAAGTGAGGAAGACGGAAAGACCGAGGGTCTCAACGAGCTTGGTAGCCAGGCTGACGCCGACGGTGTCGAGAGGTCGCTTCTCGACGAAGATCTGAGAGACGTACTAAGAGAGATATTAGCCAATGTTCAGTGGTTATTGAGTGAAGAGACAACATACGCCGGGAGCAGAGGTAGCGAAGAAGATGAGAGCACCGAGGTAAGCAGCGCCCTTGTAGGTGAGAGTGCCAGTGGCGTTGATGAGAGCACCGACACCGTAGGCCTGGAGGGCAGAGCCAGTCAGAGAAGAACCCCAGGCGAGAGCAGCACCGGAAGCCTCCTTGGAACGGATGAACTCCTCCTTGGTGTTTGAGGACTTGGCGCGCTGGTAGGTCTGGCCGAAGATGGGGGCGAGGACGGCGAGCTCAACACCGTGGTTGAAGGCGGTGCCCAGAGCGATGGCGGAGGGCTTGACGGGAGGAAGGTAGTGAAGAGACATTTTGAATTATTTGTGGTGGTTGTGAAGGGAGATGAAGTTGTTTGTTGTTGTCGTTGAGTTGAGTTGGAGAGAGAGATGAATGTATTTATTAGCTTCGATTGGAGAGAAAGAAAGTTACACTTGGAGCTGGCATTGGATCTTTCCCAGTATTTGTACTTTGCAGTCCGTCACGGATCTCGATCTAAGCACCCATTTTTCCATTCGCATCATGGAGGGCCAACCAAGCCAAGCAAAGCAAGTCTCAACCCAGTCCGAGTCCGGGTGGCTTGTCTGGGCCTGGTTCTAGCTGAGTTACTTGCTGTCTTTCCCGCTTCGTTCTCTCAGTGCAGTGTCGTCACCAGATGTGATGATGTCACCATTTTGGATAGTGAGACGAGGCACCAACCAGCTAGGAGCTACTGTACCTCTATTCAGTAACAGTACAGTGCAGTAAAAGATTGATCTACCCAATAAAATATTTCTCTTTGCGGAGATGAATCACTTGACTCTCCACTGCCAACTTTGTGATTGTACCTGATCTGACGTTTACTTACGATTTTCCAACAAGCTTACGGGGATAACAATATACTTGCGATCGCATTTTGGCCTACGAGGGGGGAGCTTTAGGAGCTTGATCTCCTGTTCTAGCGGGGCAAAAAAGATGGGGAAAGCTTGGGACAATTCGAATCCAGGCTCTCCTCCCCTCCACTCCCCCGAGCTAGAGCTAGAGCTAGGTATAAAGCAACAAGTCAAGTTTCTTGGTGACAAGGATTGTCTGAATTCAATTCATCAGTAGCAATGCAATGCGCATGCATGCAGTGACAAGCATGGAAAAGCGAGTCTTAAGCGGGGAACTGCACATCACACAACAGCAGCTCCGAACCATACCATACCCATTCGAGAATGAATTTCTCACACAACCTACGTGACGGCGGTTGCGCAGGTGATGATGGTGTTGCAGCGTCATTTGTGTCTAATACTATTATTCCGTTCCTCGGCTCATGCTTTTCGTTTCTGTGTCTCTTTCCTGTATCAAGGGTTGAGCCCTGGTAATTTAACATGATGGAATTGATTCATTGCGCAATCAATGGCCCCTCCCAAGCTATGCCCTCGTGCTAGAGACAGACTACTTACTGCTCTTACGTAGAGCTGATGTTCACTGACAAGATCCGCGGAACCGAAGCCGGTCCAAAGCTTGTTTTTTTTTACTTCCCGGTTAACTCAAACGACAATCCCATTCTACCTACCCAGGTATTTTTCTTTGCAAAGCCGAAGCCGGTCCTGGCTTCCCGTGAACAGCCGTCCTGGGCTAACCCAGTCGGACAACATCTGCATCTGCGCTTTTTGTCTCAGACTTCCACCACATGCCATTGACATCAGACCCTGTCCCTGGGGAAGATCCGTTAGGTATCATTCGAGCATCCGAGTTAAAGGATGCCATTCCGGATTTAAAGTGTGGTTGTGGATGGACCCTGATGACTATTTGTTTTTGAATCTCTGTGTGTATGGGTATGTGTAAAGTGAGTTGTACAGATGCCTGTCACAAGACACAGACAAAGAATTCCTGATCTCGACTTGGCAACAACGATTCGATGCCTTAGATTTGAGACGAATAAATTCGATAGAGCTTTACAGTGGAATAATGTAATAATGTAATCGTGTCAATATAATAGTTGTTGAACTTGAAGGGTAGACAAAGGGTGCTGAAGTCTTACCCTGAACTAAACCAATACAGTTCCAACAATCATTCCAACTTTATCTCACCAATACCAAGCGATTGGGTCTTGTACAACAAGTATGATGCCATGAGAAGTGGAAACCGTTCATTATTGACTCCATATTAAATATCATAAGTTATGCCATGTGCTGCCCGTCTTCACCACCCCGCAGGGCCAACAGCGCCCTAACATCATGTACATACTGCAATCCTTCCAACAATGGCACCAGATGCATCAAATCCGTATCCGTCGGGTCATTGATCCAGCCCTGAATGGGAATCGCATTGTCTGAAACCATCTTTGTCAATAACAGTTCAAACAAACTTGACTGATATAGCTCTCTTACCTTGATGAAACAGATAACTCAACGGACTGTTGTCCAAAATCATCACCTTGCTCAGATCCGATTCGACCGAAGCCAGATCCTTGATGAAAGCACCTTGTCGGAATGTGCAGTGTTGTCGATAGTATCGTGCCGAGAAAAACTTCCTTTCAGTCTCTAGCCAGTCAATCACCGGGTCTGCGTACTCCTGTACTGATGCTGTGAACACAACTAAATTGTACCACTTGCAAACTCGTCTCAGGAACTCGTCGCAGTACGGTCGCTTGTTGACCCAGTATAAGATCGGATGCTGCGGCCCGATCGATGTCTGTCCACCAACCCCCACGTATGTCGTGTTTAGGCGCACCTCAACCATGTGTCCAGTACTCATCCTGCCACCCTTGGACATGCTGTGTATCAAAGTCTCGTCTAGATCAAGAATCAAAGTCTTTTGCGGGCTCGAGGGCGGCTCGAGGTTGATGTAAGAGGGTTGTCTGCGCGGGATCAAAGGTCGAGGTGGTGCTGGAGTCTTGGGGTATCTGGTGAGCGCTGCGATGGGAGAAGTTGGAGATTTGAGATGTGCTGAAAGGTCGCCGCTACCCAGATCGCTTGCCTTGGTTCGCGCGACTGCCGATTGCGTTTTCCTGTGCTTCCGTTGCCTAAGATCCTCGTCGCTGTTGAGTTTAATCCTGATTGACCTTCGAGCAGGACCTGTCTCCTCTGCAGGCTGTAACGATTTGGACCGGGCGTGCCGACTGCCAGAGCGCGATCCTTCCGATTCCGATTCCGATGAGAGACCTGATGACGTCGAAGAAGATGATGTATGCCTAGGTTTTGGTGATAGCCTCCGATACCCTGTAGTTCTACCATATTCTTTCTCAGAAACCTGGCTGGGATCTTCCATAGCCTTGTTCCCACCCCCTAGCCCAAGCAATTTACCGAGTTGTGAGAAAGGTGCGAAATTGCCATACTCATCGTAGAAACAAGCGATGAGGTATACACCTGGTGAAGCCAAAGTCGCAAGAACCCATCGAAGAGAACCAATGATGCTGGAAGCGATTCGCCGAGGAATAGAGTGCCACCATGAGCTCCTTGTCTGATTCTCGCCTGTATCACCAAGCAATGGGGTTTCCTCGCCAGGCTTCTCAGTTTCGAATCGCGATTCGTCAAAAGTATCCTGAGGAAAGGGCTCGTTCTCGTTCTCGTTGGAAGGTCTATGGTCGCCATGCTGATGATCTTCTTCGGAAGCCAAGCCTACGAGGGAGCCTATGCTGTTGGATCGTGATTGAGTCGGACTCGGGGGCGGCGACACACGGGCCGTTAGGATGTTAAGAGAGTTCATCGCCACGAGCTATAGCATTCCATGAGGTGAAGGGTCGTTATGCGGGCGAACAGGCAAGAGTCAAGAGGTCCTGTAGAATGTCGAATTGCCTTGAACAAGTTTTGCAGGCTTAGTTTCCGCCTTGGGAAGAGTGTGTGAATACGTTAGGGTCGGTCGGAATGGAAAGGACGGAGAGACGGCAGGTAATCCGCGGAACCGATCGTCGTTGCCGGTGGTCGGATCGAATGCGCGGGAAGAAATAGAGGTTGTGGTGATTGATAGTCGAAGACAAAGATGTAATCTGACAAAAACGCTGAAACGAAGGGATTCAATGTCAAGAATGCATCAGGTGCGGCGAAGCGAAAAAGGCAGATGTCCAGGGGCGCAGTACAATCGCGATGGTGGAAATGCCAGGGAAATGTACAAACTTGGCTTGCGATCCCAGGGAGGAGGGAAAAAAGGGAAGTTTTTGGATACAATCTTGGTTCAATCCAAAAGTACAGATGTCTCAAATGGTCAGAAAGGTTTAGTCGCTTCTGTGGCTGTCGTACTGCTAAGACAAAGCAGGTTGTATGGAATCAATGATATGTAGGTACAATACGGATGAATACTGCACAGTACGGTAGAGCAAACAAAAGTGTCCTGTCTTTCGTGGCGTTGAGAGGGGAGCTGGGGGGGAACTTTGTTGGCCTGTGTCGACTAGCAACAGGCCGGGGTTCGTCTAACTAAAGACCCGTCAGAAATAAGCAGTGCAGCCCTGCTGGGAACGCTACTGTCTTTCGTGGAAAAGAAATGGATCGATGTGAGTCTAAGGCTACCAACGGGTCTTTGATGATGATGGAGAGTTGACAAGGTGAGGGAAAAGCCTCCGAATCTACCTAGGCATGCGCGAAATACAAGAAAGAGCGTGTGAGCAAGAGATCGAAATCTGACAGTATCAAATGAAGAAGTAGACTACACCAGAGGGGAGTGAGTGCAGTTGATTTGATTTGGTTTGGTTGGTGGTGGGTGGCTCGATTGACGGATGATGGTTGAGAGATGGTTCACGTGTTGGGGATTCTAGCTGCCGAGATCCAATCCATGCTGGGGATTGGGATTTTGGGGGGGCCCTGGAGGCTCTGAAAGGCCTAATGATGGACAGCCCGGCGATTTTTCAGGCTGGTCCAGCGGTCCTATACCCCTGTCAGTATACCCGAGTGTAGCGTTGCAGGGGGTTGGCAAGCCGCGGCTCACCAGACATCTCTCACATATGCTCTAATCAATCACAGGAATCTATCATAAATGACACTGTCTCATGATGATAACGGATATTTATTGCACCAAATTCCCCCATACGCCTCAATTACTAGGTCTATATTCGCGCACTGTCTTATATGTCTCGTTAAGAAATCATACCCAGTTCTCTTTGAGTCGTTCTCCAGGATGCCTGTTGGCAGTTTTTTCTTATACCCGTCTCATGCGCACCTACCGCGGTGGCAGGGGATCAAGAAGGAACTCTTCCAGACCGATCCAGACAATAAATTAGTACCTGTATCGCCATGAAGTTGATCGGATCAACAATAGGACGAAACTACACTGTTACCCGCATTGTTCTTGTAATAAATGTAGACTGCCATAAATTCCACCTGTGGTTTTCTTCAAGTAACTCTACAGTTTCGAATAAGCCCATAACTATTCCAGGTCTGAGGAGGTAGTATTAGAAAGATGCTCGAGCGCTGACTTACAAGTTCGGAGGGTTTACCGAGATGATATATAGCAGATAAACATCTCGCTTGTAGAATCATTTTCCCCAAAAGCAGTTCCGGCCCGTGAAACTCTCGACCTCGATGCTCAAACATGTTTAATAAATATGAAATCCCCTGAGGACAATCACTCCCGCTGGGCATAATCAGTGACAGGATGATATGTGAAAGAGGTGCCATACTACACAACAGAGACTTAAAACCCCAGGGCCTTTTCCATATAAGACAACAGGAAGTCGTCTCAACGTAGATAGCATATCCTGAACTCCCCGAATATTCATACTCCTTATCAACCTACAGCATCTTCTGCCATGTACAGAGTAGCAAACGTCCTTTATTCATTGCTACAAGGGTCATGAGCAAGGGTGGAATAGTTCAACCTGGACCACTTGTGGATCTCGGATCTCCTTGTTCGTTTTCGTATTCAGCACATGCTCATCGGTGAAGCCGTTCGATCTTATGTTCTGCTTGCTTACTCGCATGTGAAGTCGATGTCAATATCGCCAATCTAGGGCACCCACAGGTCATTAGGAAACTTGGCTGCTGAAAGTTTGCGAGACGAAATTAGTGAGTCAGCTTATGGTGTTCTAGGGTAGATCCTTGGAGTAGTATTTTGGTACCCTGAAACCCAAATATCAACTTTTCTGTAAAAATACATGCTAGAGCATACAAATGGCAGATATTCAAAATCGTGGCAAGCGAGGATTCAACGGGCCAGTCATGATATAGGAGTCTCATAATGGTGCTGTAGTTTATTTAAGGAAAAGGCAGGCATCAAAGTGCCTGGGTATATTCTTCGAACTGTATACGCATACTGTACTATCGAGAGTGTGGCTTGTTCTTGGCTCATCCAACTTCTTCAGTTATCCTTTTCTCAATAATTCAACCTTGAAAGACTAGAATATTACTGCTTTGAGTATTGCCAGCACATCAATTGCCATACTTCAATACTTACCTTGACGATGACAACTCATCGGTCATGGCGGTGAGTCCATCACTCAAGTCCTCAGGTCGAATTCATAAGAGACGCATAACCCAGCACATTTCCAAGTTGTGATATATACTATGTTTTCTGAATAATTGCTCTAACTCGAGTCGTCCTGGTCTTGCTAGAGGAGTTCGTTATCTCACAGCCCCCCTGTCCCCCTGTCGTCATGGCTTTCCATCAACTTGGGGCAAGGACCCACCGAGGAACGAGGCTGAACAGCCCCCACCTTTGAAAGAGCCGAACATTCAGCCTTGCGCAAAAAAAGGCTCCGGTGGGAGGAATTGGTTGACTCATATTCACAAACCACTCCAATCCAAACAAAGCAGTACAATCGTTTGTCTGTTTCACGACGCCCACGTCGAGCATAAACAAAACAAACTTACGGCATCTTTTATTTCAACTCTTACAAAGAATATTCTAACCTCTTCAAAGCAAAAGAACATCTGCTCTTTGCAAATATTTGTGCCGAGACTCACAAATCACCCCTCCATTGAACACCCCGCGACCGCAGACACTACGCAGGATATACCCCAGCTTGCGCGCGCTAGCTACGGCTACGGTCACAACCAAGACTGCGAACCCTTCGCAAATACCCAGAGATGGCGCCTCTTTCTACGGGCTACGCGCCCGATCTTGAGAAATATCTTCGGTCTCTCAAGGGCCAGGCATTGGAATCCTCTGTTGAGAGCCTCATCTCGTGAGCCACACCAGTCAAAAAATACCCTTTTGCTAAAACAGTGCTCGTTACTAAACTTCTTTTCATGTCTTCAGCCTCCTTAAGCGACGCCAGATCAAGGGCTCCGAGCCTTGCGCCGTCGCTACCGCACACATCCTACTTCAAGTCGTCGCCCGATCAAAATGGTTCAACGTCGACACCTTGATTGATAATGTCTCTCGCATCGGCCGTCGACTGGTGGAGGCTCAGCCCAAGGAGCTCGTGATTGCAAACATCGTGCGCCGAGTTCTAGGCCTCATTCGCGACGAAGCAGCTGAGGATAGAAACGAGGGTGCCAGTGAAACCCCCAGTGAGGCCCAGATGACACCGACCGATGCCGTGCCACACCCAGAAGCCCTTTCCCACCAGTGGCCGCCTTCGACATATGGCAAGCAAGATTCAGCTGGTGACTATATCACCAATAGCGCCAAGCCCCTTCCTGCACGACCTGGCCCATTGTCCTCCTACAGCTCCGTCAACGTCCCCAAGACTCTCTTCCACCTCCTATCAGTGTCTTCTCCCAACGATTTCGCAACTAGCAGTCAGGGATCCCCCGTGGGACTCTCAGGAACATCTACCCCTTCATGGAAGGCCCCTTCCACTCAGGTTCACGCTTTGAGATCTGAGGTCATTGATGGTATTGAGGAGATCAAGGACGAGATTAGCCAAGTTGATGACCAGATTGCATCCCTGGCCGAGGTCCAGATCCACCCTGGGGACTACGTGCTCATCCACCAGCCCTCGCCCACCGTCGAACGATTCATCCTGCGCGCGGCTCTTAAGCGTCGATTTACAGTCCTTATCGCTACCGAACCCCCCAAGAAGCAAACCACTGAAGTTCCACATGCTGGTTTCAGGAAGAAGCTTGCGTCTGCTGGCATCACAGCGATCAACGTCATGAACGGAGGATTAATGGCATACATGTCCCGGGTGGACAAGGTCATTCTCGGTGCGCGGGCTATTGTGGCCAATGGTGGTGTTGTTGCCGATGCCGGCGCTGCAGCGATTGCACGGGCTGCCAAGGAGCAAGGCAATGCAGTAATTGTCCTCAGTGGTGTGTACAAGCTCAGCCCCGAGAACCCCTTCAACGAGGAGTCGTTGATTGAGTGGGGAGACTCTGCTAGTTTTGTCAATTTCGCGGATGGACAGATGGTGAATAGTGTTGAGGTCCGAACTGCCATCACAGAGCTTGTTCCACCGGAACTGATCGATACATACATTACCAACTTGTAAGTTGACAGCCATTCGTTGTTAAATGATAAGTTACTGACATGAACATAGGGGAACACACTCAAGAGATCATCTCTCAAGTCTTATTGCAGACCATTACAAGCAGGAGGACGTCGACTTTCACATGTGGAGCGGATGATTATGAGATATCAATCCAGACTAAGAAGCAAAAGAAATCTGCAAAAAAAAGTTGATTGCCTTTCCTATTCTTTCCATTGGCGTTGGCGAGGTGGAGTTCTACTATCCATTGTGCTATATACACGTGTGAACGGATGAAACGACATGGAGTGAAGGTCCCATAGAATTGCTTGATATCATTATATCATCAGCTTCAAGAGCCATTGGCCTGTTTCAGCAAACCTCGTGGCACTAGAAGAACATACTGTGATTATTACGTAGACATGCGGTGTCAGGAATATGACAGTGTGTTAAGCATAATTTAGAGTCAAATGCGGAAACCTATTGACGAAAGTTTCGACTAATAGTTGGAAGGAAACCCGGTCGGTGATGCAACACTGTACCTTGGGGTTTCGTATCCTTGCCTAATACCTGTTCATGAATGAGAACACAACCCTGCTCTGTATTTCTGTTTCTTTCTTGTAGGTATTGGCTAGGTCGGGAATGCGGCACCTCTCTCATCGACAAGTATAGGCTGCCTCTCTCGGCCGCGTAAGCATAAACTCGACTATTGGATGCTGGCGTTTTGGGGGAGTCATAGGGCTGCGAATCCAAGTTGCGTAACCCCAGCCACTACTACGATTCGACAAATAATCAGACGCCGACATCAGATTGTGGAAATCTAACAAGACAGGCCATGGCTTATTCGTTGTTCTCGGCCGAAATATGTCCCGTTTATTTTGTCTTGCTGACTTGATTATCTTTACCACGTATGCAGTAGCTCTCTGTAGATCAGCTCAGGGCGTTTTGCAGGGTGGAATCGATATGGTACGAGTTGATGAGATGCCACAAGGTTAAATAATAGATGCATGCCCCTTCCTTTCTTCTTCATCCCCGGTAATGATTTTCTATATTAGCTCTTAATCTCTTTCAAGTCGTCCTACCACTTATTTGACAACTGAATCATCATTTCCCCACCCATAACTACAGAAGCTTCCCATCCGACACATATACCACAACCCATCATGGCAGGTCCACCACCAAACATGGACTCTATCAACAGAGACTCGCTTGAGGGAGACGTACCCCCGCCTTCATATTCAGAGACAGATATTTACTCTGCCACAACTCGCTCTCCACAGGTTCCTGTTCCTGCCTTTTCTACTGCCGGCTCCGGCTCCGTGTCCATGTCCGGCCCCACAGCTCCGGGTGACCCTGTCGCCTTCCCAATGTCACCCACTTCAACCACTGGATCAGTCATTTACACTCCTCCAGACACGCCTCAAACAGTGAATTCAAATGTTGAAAAGCCATTCAACCATTTGCATGATCGCTTGTTCTGCGCCACACGCTACTTTGAGACTCGGCCGGCTTCAGCTTCAACGCCTCTTTCGTTCGAGTATAGTATTGCTGTTAACCCAGATTCTGTACCTACCGATATCCCTTATCCTGAGAACTGGGCTGCACACGATATCACATCTCAGGACTGGGCGACGTTTGTCAACTTTCTTCTCCCTGACCATGACTCGGTAAAGAACGAAGCGATTTTCGGTGGAAAGACAAAGAGTGAAGACGGCTCTGGTGCCAAGTCTGCCACTTCCAATGCAAACGCCAAACCAGAGCGACAAGCTTCTGATTTCAGCAAGCGGCGTCTGTTCCGTCAAGAAACTGAGGCTACAGTATACCATTGGAACACTGGGTTCTTCACGCCCCGAGGGGTAGTCGTGTTACTTGTACCCGAGGAACCAGTGCATGTGCCTGGAGGACAGGAGACGGCACTTAACAACCCTCCAGTGGGGATCCCACAGCCCGGGCCGTCATATCAGAGAGAAGCGATGCCGCAGCGCAGAGAAGGACGATTCCAAGGCGGCTGGGGAGGCCCCCGGGCGAATGATGGCGGCATTTCATGGGGGGACAGATTTGTCGCTGATGCCAATGGGCTTCGAATTGGAGATTTGCACCTGGACAGTAGAGGAATTCGCATGGGTGGACAAGGCGCAGGAGATTTCTGGCCTTTCGGACCTGGGCGTGGACATCTACATACGCCCCAAGAAGCCAATTTTGGTCCTGCTCGAGGAAGACAAACCCATAACTACCATCATGGAGCTCGTGCTCGATCGTCCTCCACATCTTCTTCATCATCGTCTGATTCTTCCTCAAGCTCTGACTCCATCGGCTCACTTCCGGATCACGACGACATCAAAGACGAGCAACTACCCTTCTACATCGCCCGACTCGAGCAATGGACCGCCAACCCTCACGAGGTGCGCAGCAAGGCGGATATCAAACAGCTCAAGGCAGAATTGAAGGCAGGGAAGAGGAACACAACCCCCCTTGGCCCAAACGTCGACCGAAAGGAACTCAAGAAGAAGAGCAAGACTCTCGCTCACCAATGGAGGAGTCTGAAGCGCCAGCAGAAGAAGGAGAAAAGAGAAAGGCACAGGGCGGAGAAGGAAGCGAAAAGACGAATGAAGAAGGAGATGAAGGCGGCTCACAGAGATCATCGGAGAGAGCAAAGAGGTCGAGGCCGTGGGAACCCGCCTGTGATTCCCGGATTTCCCTCAGCTCAGTCCCATTTTACGCCTGGTTGGGCACATTCCCATCCTGCTCATGTTCCTATCTACCCACAGGGTCGTGGAGATTGGTGGGGATGGCCAAACAGAGGAGGATTCTGTGGTTAAGCAGATATTCCCGTCGTGCCTACATAAGTAGTTATTGGCACATGTCCTAGTTATACAATGATAGTGCAAATCAAAGACCTCATGAACTTTTTGTAACTGCCCATAATGCGTTTCATCCGTACTTCACATCCTTTTTGTCTATCCGTCTATTAGAACAAAGCCCCCCCCCTGACTTGCTTTTTCATTTTCTCTTTTCTTTGTTTAGTTCTTCGACTCATCCTTTTCCACCAACGATCCAACTCCCAATCCTCTCCCCACAGCGACCTTCATCTTTCGTTCTCCGTTCTCCTCCTTATTTTTGCCAGCTTCGGGATCACGGCCAACCTCGCCCACAGCGTCACCCTCATCGGCGGCCTCCTCTTCCTCTGCGGCAGCGGACTCGTCGACTTGCTTCTTGATGCCGTCGAGGTCTAGACGCATGCAGAATGCATCTTCACCATCGGCGTAGTATTTGGACTCGGTCTTCTCGTTGGTGAAACCCAGTGTGTTCTCGTAAAGGTGACGGGCTGCGGCGTTGGAGACACGGACGTGCAGGGAGACGTACTTGGCCTGGAACGTCTCAACCATGGCGAGTTCTGCGAATATGTCAGCAGCTGTATATCAGGTAAAGAGTATGCAATTGCGTACGGCTCTGGCGCATCAGCTTCTCAGCAATACCGAGTCTTCGGTGTGTGCGCATAACGCTCAAACTGGTAATGTGGCCGTGAGGGATACCGTCTGAAGGCTCCTCCTCCATCTTGGCAAGGACATATCCGACAATCTTGGGGTATTCATAAGGGTCCTTCTTGGGCCTTGAGACATCGACGGCGACGTAGCTCAGCTGGGGCCAGGACAGGGCATGGTAGAGGTAGTACTTGAGGAAGTAGTTCTCGGGAAGGTTCTCGAGGTTTGCGTGCTGGATGAGGGGTAAGTCTGCGTTTGTGAGGAGTCGGATATCCATGGCTGCGGTAAGGGAGGAAGGGTGTGTGTGGTTTGGTGGTGGTTAAATGAGGCTCAAGAATTGATGTACAGTAGCAATACTGTCAAGATAGAGATAGCTTCAGCCCACTTCTAAAGCGGAAATCGGCCCCTCAATTCACGGCGGGTCTTAAAATCTGCGGGCGGTCAACTTCAACTCTACAGTGAAGACCGTCACCCGGAGGTCGGCAGGAAAACTCCCCCGCGCCGAGGAAACGACCCCACCAAATTTGATCCTTGTTACACTCACTAGGTACCTACGATGGGCGTTGGAGAGGACCTGGAAACGCTAAGCCAGGCACCAATTATGAGCTCCTCCACTGTAGCACCCGATAAATATCCTCTCTTGGAAGCGCACCTGTCAAAGCCAGCAATGGCCGCCACGGGACTTGCATGGAGGAGTTTGGTGCTTTGTCTCTATTGGCGCGACAATTGCAGTGGACTCTAGATTGTGTCAAGTTGTTGAACTAATACGCAAAAGATGTCTACAGACACAAGAAGGGTCCAGATCTGTAGACACGTTAACACATATAAATATACATAATATTCTCTTCTTTCTTGGTCCCCCATAGACGAGTGTTCTTTTTACATTTCAGTTTCTGTCTCTTCGTTCTTTTGTCGTGATATCCGGCTCATCTTGCCTCACTTGACCAACCAACCCACTCCACAACCATCATGGCTCTTCCTCTCACTGGCAAACTTGCCATTGTCACTGGTGCCTCTCGAGGTATGTAAACTATCTTCTCTAGGTCCAATTTAACTCTACTAACGTCAAAAGGTATCGGTCTGGCCATCACAAAAGCCCTCGCTGCTCGTGGCGCAAACCTCGTCCTCGCCTACACATCCGCCAACTCTGCTGCCTCAACAGCCGAAATCGCTTCTGAGCTGGCCTCCAAGCACTCTATCAAGGCTGTTCCTATCCAGGCCGATCTCGGCACTGTCTCAGGGCCTGCTTCCCTCATTAAGCAGGCCGCCGATGCTTTCCACCCATTGCGCATCGATATCCTCGTCAACAACGCTGGCGTTGCCCTCAATGACAAGGTTCCCGACATCAAGCCCGACGACTTCACAACCAGCTACAACGTAAACGTTCTAGGTCCTTTGCTTCTAGTCCAGGCCGCAGAGCCTTATCTTCCAACAGACCGTTCTGGTCGAATTATCAACCTCAGCAGCGTGAGCGCCAGTCTGGGTTTCGTGGGTCAGAGTGTCTACGGTGGCACAAAGGCCGCTCTTGAGGCCATGACAAGAACTTGGGCCCGCGAGCTTAGCGAGAGAGCCACTGTCAACGCCATAAACCCTGGCCCCGTTCGATCAGAGATGTACTCGCGCAACTCGGATGAGTTCAAGCGTCTCATCAAGCCCTTCATTCAGAATGCGCCTTTGATGGCCGCTCGTGAAGGCATTGACGATCCCGAGGTTGTTGAAGAGGCTAAGACAGCCGGTGGCCGCGCTGGTGAAGCTGATGAGATTGCTGGTATTGTCGCCATGCTTGCTAGCCCCGAGAGTGCTTGGGCTACAGGACAAGTCATTTGTGCCAACGGAGGAATGATTTTTGGTATGCAATAGATGATTTGACTAAGAATAGAGAATATAGAAGTTGGGATACAAGCGTTAGAAAGTATGCAGTTTAAGTACTAAATGTCATTTGAAATATATAGATTTGTATCTTATACAATACTGCAATGGTGTAAGCGGAACTTGCTGCATTTGGGAAAGAATGCAAATGAGATGAAAAGAGTCCTAAAGATTTGGCCTAAGAATTCAAAGCCCCGTGCGAGAATTCAAAAGTTTTCTCTGTTCCAAGTCATCTTTGCGTTCATCAATATCCTAGGTAGAGGAGATCTCAGGAGTATGCTGCTGCTAAGCAGAGGGCTACTTTTCAACTGCTCTATAAGTGAAAGTGCCCCGCCTTACTAGACTAGTAGGCGGTGACGCAAATTCTGCCAAACTCACTCAAGTCAAGTCGCAACTCACTTACAAATCCGTGGTGAGTCAGGACTCTCAATCAGCTCAAAGAAACACAATTTCACAATGGAAACAAGACAAACAGACTCCTCTGACCCCTTTGAGGATGTCCTCAACCTCGAAGAGCGCTTCTACTCAGAAGGCTACCAACTTGGCATAAAAGACGGCGTTCAAGCGGGGCGAATCGAGGGACGATCGTTTGGCATGCAAAAGGGCTTTGAAAAGTTCCTTGAGAGTGGCCGTCTCGCCAGCAAAGCCGTCGTTTGGGCGAATCGGATACCACACAACGACAAGGCTCCTTCCTCGGAGACTTGCACATTGCCACCACTGCCCAGAAACGCAAGACTTGAGAAGAACATCAACACTCTGTACGCCCTCGTGGAGCCGGAGACGCTTTCAACGGAGAACTCGGATGAGGCTGTTCAAGACTTTGATGATCGGGTTAAGAGAGCACAGGGAAAGGCCAAGATTATTGAGAGAATGACGGGTGGTGGTAAAGAGACAACAGGAGTGTCAAGCCCGTAAAGCACCATACACAAAATCGGAGTTCGGCTGGGCGTATGACAACTGGGACAAAACAAATTCGGTACTCATGTGAAAAAAGAAAGTCATCTGCATTGTCAATGGAAACTCTATACCCTCACTACCTCATAATTTGTATACACAACGTCTTCCTTCGCTTCTAATTTATTTGAATGACCTGCAAGGGTATCTGCGGAAAGTTAGCATCTCTCCAGCTATGTCCTCTCACTCGATTAACGTACCCTTCACCATAAGATGACTCCTCAAGCTCGTACTTGTGCACATCCCACTTTCCGGAGTTCAGAGTCTGGCCACTGGGCAGAGGAGGCATGCCGTTGACGAACACATCCTTGGTCGCGTTGCTCGCCTTCTCGAGAGCCTTTGCCAGACCAGTCTCGGACTCCTGCTTCACAGCAACGAGCTGCTTCTCGCCAGCCTCGCCGATAAGATCAACCTTGGGGGCCTCAGCGCTACCAACGGTGAGGAGCTGGGCGAACTGGGACTGGTCGACGACGCTGAGCTGGGGGTAGTTGCGGCGGTTGTCGCGCTTCCAGTAGGGGTTGTCGGCGATGTCGCCAGCGGGCAGCGTAACGGGGTCGTCGTACTGGAGAGGGTCGTTGGCGCCGGGAGGAGGGTTACGGAAGTGAGGGTTCAGAGGGACACCGTTGGAGCGCTCAGGGTCGATGGCCATGAAGCGACGAACGGCCTCCCAGATGCCCGTCGACTGGAGGGTTTGCTTCTGTATGAGTGGATGCTTTGTTAGCGGTTTGTACATGTCATGTACGGGCTGGGCTTCATGATGTGCGAGTGAATTCGGAGGTAGGGGCGGTTGTCGAGAGGCGATTGGGAGGCATTGGATCCGAGGCGATGTTCGTAGTTCGTACCTTGGCGATGCTGACCACGTTACTGGCGGCTTTGGCCGCTTGGGACGACATGATGGCGGCTGGTAGGCTGATGAAGGCTGTCGTTGAGGTTCGAGTGATGGAATCGTTTCCAACTTGAAATGCCGTCGTGATTATTGGCTGACCGGTGGATTTATCCGAGGCTCCACCGATGCGAAGTCAGCTACCCTGCAGCAGAAACAGTATTGGCTGATGGAATAACTCAATGAAGGTTGACTTTACGATAATATTAATTATTTTTGTGCCTTCTATAAGACATTCTATTATTAAAAGGATGGGTGTTAACTGTTACGGTATTATTGTTGCATGTTGGTCGAGCTTAAATCATATTGTAGTAGATGCACAATGACCGACTGTGACATCCATCCACACATATCATAACAAAACATTTTTGGAAGACAGGCAATTAAAGGATAAAACGTATGTGATTTCAAAAAGTATCTGGAGGCCTTATGAGTCTTCAGACTTAGCTTAGCGTGTGTAATACAGTCTGCATATCTTCAGAGGTTTAGAAATGATGATGTTGAAAAGTCCTAGTATCACTTATATAATTATCATGGTCTATAAACCTTCTCTAATATCTGGTTGATTCTAGACATATTGTACCGTGCTAACACAGGTCCTGATTGCTACTAACCCATCAAAATTCCGCGAAAAATACTAGCCTATATATGTACCAATACCTCACAATTACTTGCTAGCCAACTCATCAACGAGAGCCTGCACACGGTCAAGAGTACCCTGTGGGCTTCCCGCCTCGGCGATGAGAACCTTGCCCTCCTTGCTGATCACAAAGACACCACGCGTTGTCCCCTTGGGAGCCTTCTTGAGGCCGATGGCGCCGATGAGGGTAGCCTTGGGGTCACACAGTAGTGGGTAAGGGAGCTTTTGCTTCTCCTTGAAAGTTGTGTTGGCCTTGGGGGAGTCGGTGCTGAGACCGTAGATAGCCAGGCCGTCCTTGGTGAGAGGCTCGTATGAATCGCGGAAGAAGCAGACCTGCTTCGTGCCTATGGAGGAGTTAGATGAGAAATCGGATAAAAAGGCAATGAGAACTTACAACCGGGAGTAGATGCCTTGGGGTAGGTGAAGAGAACGACACCGGACTTGCTCTCATCAACGAGCTTCTTCAAGGTAGTCTTGTCACCATCGTTGGTCTCAATTTCGCCTCCAAAATCATCCAGGTCCACAATGTCGCCAACTTCAAGCTTGCCGCCTGACTTCTTTGCTTCTTGCGCCTTGGGCTCCTCAGTCTTGGGCTCCTCCTCGGACTTTTCCTCTTCTTTAGCTTCCTCCTTGGGCTCCTCCTTGGGCTCCTCAGCCTTCTCGGGCTTTTCCTCCTTCTCCGCGACCTTGGCAGCTGCCTCCTTCACCTTGGCGGCTTTTCCGGACTTTGCGGTGGCCTTTCTCTTCACAGGAGGAGGGGGAGGGGCAGCAGGCGCTTTGCGCTTACGAAGTTCGACGGGCATTGTGATGTTGTGAAAGGGGGAATGAATATGCGACTTGTGATAATGCGATGCGATGCGCTGTATGCGACGAGATAAAGAGCAATACTGTATTCTGCAAAACACGGAGACGAATTTGCGATGAAAACTACCACGTGAACACTATGAAAACGCGTCAAGAAGAAAAAGGTGGAAGAAAGAGATGAGAACAAAAAGATGAAGAAGGTTGGGCGTTGGGAGGAGGAGAAGAGAAAGGGAAATGGGAGAGGCTACCGTCCATACCCAGCCAGACCTGGTCTGGCCTGGCCCTGTCCGTTGCTGTCGCATTTGATGCCCGCGCCTTCCTCTCTCTCTCTGCCTTCCCCCCCAAATACGGCATGTCTCATCTGGGGGACAGCGGACCAATAGAGCCTGTTCCAGGCCTTACAAGCTTCCGGGAGCTTGGACCATCATTGCTCGGCAGCGGAAGATGCACGGACCACTCCATTTTCGCTTAGATAATTTGAAGTGGAAATGGCGCGAAAGCGGAGCTCGAAACCGGTAGAGGTCATTCATCAATTGAAGTTATGCATTTAACATGTATTACTAGAATTACCTGCCGAGATCATCCGTTTACTTTGTGTAAGATGAGACGATAAGTTACCACCGACTTGCAACATTTAACCTGTGATGCAAACACTTACAATATGAATCCTCGCGTATGGCTTAACCGATCCAGATCTCCAAACAGTTTTAACTGACTCAGTATTTAATAGAAATTTATGGCCCCAGGGGCTGCCTTTACGATGGCTTGTGTATTGTTTGTGTGAGTAAAGAAAGTGGCGTGTTGTTTCAAAATGCAGTTCTTAAAGATATTTCTTTTTATTTATATGTTTCTTTGTTTCTTAGCTTTATACTAATCTAAGGAATACTGCTATCTTATTTCGCACAAATCTGTTCCAAGTATTAGTATGACCAAGAAGCTAATGTTTTCTAGATACACCCGTTCATCTATACACTCTGCCCGAGAACAAGCAGTTTGTGACTTCTTTGTTTTCTATTGTCTACCAGCTAACATCCTTCACAGCGCTCATCAAGACTGTCAGCCAATGGTGAACGCAGTTCAAGAGGCGGTTCGTCATAAAACACAGACGAAGACCACCTGGAGCATACAACGGCGCACGGAGCGAATCAATCATCTACTGGACCGCATGGGCTTTGAAGGGCATATCGTAATTTTTATGATTCGTTATCTAATTTCTCAATCAATATGAAAACAAACTCCTCTTAATGCCAGCGCTGCACCAAATTCGCCATGCCCGAAACTCGTCAGCCCCTTATTGCAACTCAATGTCTCTGTTGTCCAAAAAGATAAAGGGGCTTACAGCCGTGTGCGCCTGCTGTGTACATTGCTCTGTGTATGAAAAGCGTCAACGATAGGAACCAAGATTTGTCGAGCCTACAGTTGACGAAGGGTATCTCAGCCTTGCTCCGTCTCCTATTCCGTCCATGAACCCAGGTGTACAGTCCTTCTCCAATCCCTTGCAACTCCAGTGATTTCTCACTTTTAACCGCAACTTGTAACAGCAATCGGAGGCTTATGATTCTGCTGTGGGATCCAGCAGAAGATGCCGTGCTTCAGCCTTGGTGTGATACAGTTGCTTCATAACATACTCGTATGTCAACATGGTAACCGTTGCTGCTGGGACAGCTCGCATCATGTTGGTACCTAGTCCAGCATAAAATGCTCGCCACCCTTCTTCGGCCAGTATGACCCGGAAAGTATGGACGACACCTCGGTATCTGGGCACAGGAGCTCGGGTATCACGCGGGCCTGAACCCGTCACCCCCATGCCCTGAGCGAACTCCTCGCCAGCAAGCGGACGCCGTTGGGTCTGTAAACGGGTGCGGATAACTTCATGAGGATACGTCGCGGTACTGGCGAGAATCTTGGATAGAATGGAGGCCCCTAGGATCCCAAAAACGTGGGATTTGGTGTCTTCTTCGTTGGATTCGCCCATCCCTTGACCAGTGAACCTGGTTTTGAGGTACTCGTAAGTTGGAAATTGCACAGCAACGTGCGTCAAGCCGAGAAGAGCAGGCGTTAGCCCGGAATAGAAAGAAATGAGACCTTCCGAGGTGTACATCTTGCGGGCTGCGTCTAGTGTGGATTTGTAGTGCCAGTCGTGCAGTGTTGGTCGGGTCGTTGGCGTGCTAGTCGCTTTCGGGTAGTATGCGGAATGGTGATCCTGAGTGTTGTGTCGAATGTTGCTCTGTGACATGAGCCGTGTCTTGATAACCCATATTGGGTTGGTTACTATTGTACTGCTGGCGCCTGCTATGATTGATGACCAAAAATTGACTATGTGACTGTTGTCTAGTAGACGGATTATTAGCATGGCATCTCTTTTGTGCGATTTCGGTTGGCGACATACCATAATGTTGTGATATGTACCCCTTGCTCTTATTGTAAACAGTGAACCACACAGCCCAAGTTGGTAAGTATCCCATAACAATAGGCCCTAGACCACGATAAAGACCTCGGATTCCTTCCTCTCTCCAGATGAGCTTCCCTGAGCCAAGAAGGCCGTTGTATAACTTTGGATGGCCAACATGTCGTCCCTTGTTGAGAGCAGCGTAGCCACCTTGCGCCTGAAGCTTGGTCTTGATGACGTCGAGTGGGCATGTTACGACACCTGAGGTGAAACCACCCACCGCACCAGCGATAGCGTTGAACTGAGAGTCGGAGGCGTTGAGTGCCCATCGGTGCATGGGGGTTACCGTTGTGGAGTACATTGAGGCGTCGGTGGATGCGTATCCGTAGGAAGGTGCAGCATAGCCTGAAGACGGCGACTGGGCAGCTTCGGGAGGAACCTGGTCAGTCGACGACATCCCAGTCGTCCACTATCGAGATCGCCTGTTACTTATCGTCTGGTTATTCGTTGTGCGATATCAACAACCGAGAATGAAAGTTGATATTGTCGACGTCCGTTGTTAGCGCTTAATCTTACAGGTTATCGTCGTGGTGCCCGTTGCCAAATTCTTCTTTTCCAGCGGTCCGTCGCAGACGTCAAGTTGCCGTATTTCGGGAACCGGAACCAAAAGAGACCAGCAACAAATCTTCTTGCACGCCGTTGATTGCCCGCAGCCTGTGATGTCGGTAACCGTCGAGATTCCTCAATATCTGGACCGATTCCGCCCCCCAAAAAGCAAGACGGCTCCCGTCCGTCGAAAACAAAAAAAAGGTCTGACGTCTGTCTGCCGCTGTTGGAGCTTTGCAGCCGGTACAAAGGTACTGCGGGGGAACGAACGCTCGCTCCCACGCGCCGTGACCGACCGCTTCCCACTTCAGCGAATGGCGCCGGCCATTGACTTTGGGAGTCGAAAAAGCGAGAGCCTTGGAACCGGAAATACCGGTGGAAGTTAAAGGCAGACGCGGGAGGTGAGGGCCGAAAAAATAGGAAGAGTGAGGCTGAAAAAGACACAGAGTGAAGAGTAGTATGGAAATTATAAGAAAGAGGAAGTAGGGAAGAAGAATCAAGTTTCCCGTTGGATGGCGAAACAGAGCGGAGGATGGAAATCAGCGGAGGAAAGCAGGACGGGGCGGGCTAAGGGAGCCATAAAAACCCAGACACTATTGATTGGACTTGACATAAAACCTCTCATAAACCTATCAAGCGATTCTTATTAGATATTCAACGATATATAGCATCAGAAAGCAAAGACAAGACCTATAATTTTGTTTCATGACAGGTTATTCATCGTCTGTTTACTACACCTTCTCTTCAGTCTAACATACTCTGATACATATTCTTTCTTGTATCCCAGGACAAGCGAGCTGTAACAGGCTATGCGATGCACTATCGGCACTTGCAGGGTTCTCTTCACCATTTTATTTTTCACATGGAATCCATTTGCTGAAGGCTTGGCTGGCCTCACTCATCTCAAAGCATTTCCTCTGGAACAAAGAAGGGTATTTCCCCTGCTTATCTTACTGAATTCCTTACTGGACTTCTTTGCACTTGCACCGGTGCAAGCTGGTCTTATTAGCGGAGACGATAGACGAGCCAGTCTTCAAAATAACGCAGCATAGACTAAAACAGACACTAGGAAAAAGCAGTCGTTTTGACTTGCACAAGTGAGATACACAATTATGACTGCATGTGGTATCAGAGCACGAGCGTTGGCACAGCTGCCTGTCCAGTAGCCTGTAGGGTCTCTCGTACAAGCTCCGATACGGATCTTGAACCCTTGTTTGACGTGGGATGGAATGACGACACGTTCCCGAGGCCTGCATATAATCGAGTCGAAATTTCGTCCGAGGTAAAAGAGGTTGTATGACAAACAGCCTGCGCATATGATGGGATAGAATGACACCTCGGTAACAAGTCGTAGCATCTTCTCTTAATATCTTGTCTTTTTACTTGCTGCTATACATATTCATCCAATCTTTGACCGTTCTATCCCGAACCGGTTTCCCACGGTACATAAAAATTACCCCCACCTCATCGACTGTCATGCTCCACTGTCTCACAGATGCCATGTGCAGATACTGCTGCGCCACATCTCTCACCCAGCAGCCTCAATTCTTCTCCAAATGCTTGAGGCTGTGAAAAAACAACCTTAGTCATCGGTTTGGTCCCCTTCTGTCCGAGTAGAAAACGCAGCCAGCGAACGACAAAGGAATGGTCATCAAGACCACGTGACGTCCCGAGCTCTCCCAGGAAGTTTTGCAATTGCTCGCCTCAGCCCATCCGCAATTCGCGCCATTTCCGACCGACGACGAAGACGACACTTCAACCCAACCCCCGGACGTCAATTGCTTCTTCTCGATTCAAAATGAAGTACTCGCTCGCCCCCTTCATCCTTCGCCGGCCGTGGCTCGCCCGCTTTTTCAAGCCCGCCGCTACCTGGTACGTCAACACTGCCGGGTACCGCCAGATGGGCCTCAAGTATGCGAATCCCCTCTCCCTGTTACGCCGCCAATTGGATATCGGAACGATGGAAACGGCGAAATTTTGGGATGGTTTTGGCTGACTAGGGGTCTTCAAGATACGACGATCTCCTCGAGGAGGAGAACGAGACTGCCCAGGCTGCCCTCAAGCGCCTCTCTAACCGCGAGTCCTACGAGCGCATCTACCGTATCCGACGTGCTGTCCAGTGCAGTTACCAGCACAAGCTCCTCCCCAAGGACCAGTGGACTACCTCCGCCTCGGTATGAACCAATCCTATGATCGATTATTCTCTCTACCGGTTCCTCCTCGGCAATTGGAGAGAGAGTTCACGATCCCGATATATCACGAATGAATAGCGTCGACTAACTCGCCACCCCCTCTACAGGACAAGCCCTACCTCCAGCCTCTTATGGAGGAGGTCGCCGCCGAGAAGGCCGAGAAGAACGAACTCGACTCCATCGCTGTCGTCCGAAAGCACTAAATCATTTTTGGCCCTCGGGTTGGGAGCACAGTAGGAAGAAGTTGGAGAGAGCAGTAGCAGGACGGTGGTTGAAAGGGAATTGCCCGCCTCCTAGAGAAATGGTGGCCACACCGCAACGGACTAGACAATTCCCGTGTATCCTATGTAGACGTCTGACTTGACTCATTGCACATATCATGACCATTTGATCGGTTTTGAACGCATGTGAATTCTTTTATATGAAAAGCTATCTCATGCACGCATGCACAATTTTTGTAATGTACAATATACTATCTGCGAAAGACTTCGCCAGAAGCCCATCTTCAGTCAGCTCTTGTGCCGCCTGTCGCAGGAAATCTAGCCGAAGAAGTTTGTAATGCATCTTCATCAAGAGATCCTCCATAACTCTTCTTACACGAGTTCCACACTGGCTGATCGGCCTGTCTAGGGCATCATCTCTCCAGCGCCCTCCTTTCCTTTTTCCGATTCATGGAAAAGAATCCAACCCTCGACGCCATACGCCGCAGACACCGGATCCCGATTTTCCCTAATTCGTCATCTCCCAGCATGCGACTCCGTCTTAAAATAGTGCTTTTCCCCATCCAAATATGGCCGTTAAGCTCGTGTTCAATCGTGTCGCCTTGTCCATGACCTGTACTTGGGCATGGGGGCTATCAGTGACAGTAATACATAGTTTCGAGACAGGGTGCTCGAGAACTGCTTATACTCGTTGGTAGAAGAGCAGGTAGGCAACCTTGTTGTCCTTGATGTTATCCTTGATCTGCTTGGCAGGCTTGGCAGCGCCGTTAGTACCGTTAGCAACGCTGCTCCATTTCTTTGCTCCTCCAGCAGGGCTAGTGACCTTGCTCCATCCGGCATCATCTCCAACGTCGTCGTCTAGAACAGCACCGAACCGGTTGCCTGATGCAGGGCCCTCCTTACGAGTATCCTTCACTTCCTCCTCTTCGCCGCCCTCAGCGACGTCTTCACTTCGAACCCTTCGAATGACTGTATCGTCGATACGAATCCATTCGCGCCCTTCCTGTCGTCGCACATCGACAGTATAATGTCCACCACTAGCGTTCTTTCCATGATGGTACACCACGCTAATCAGCTTATACTTGGGCATTCCCTCTTCACCCAAAGTCTGGCGTTTCTGCCGAGACAAGGCTTCGCGGGGAATCTCAAGCTCCAACGGATAACCGATCTTCTTCCAAATCTTGACAGTTCCGTTACCCTCTGCGTCGAACTGGAAGCGCTTGAGATGCAGGATGAGGACAGGAGGAAGCGACTCGATGAAAACCTGCTTGGTAGCTGTAACCTCCTTGCCGCGAGGAGAGTTGAAATCTCCCTGAAGACGCTCAGGGCGAGTAAGACCCCGGAGCGCATCGACGACATTGCGCACATCAGAGGATCCAATGTCTAGCTGGAGGGGCTGATAAGGTTCAGTAGTGATAGAATCCTTAAGGCCAGGGACACGGAACTCAGATCGTAACAAACCACCAAAGATCCTGGAAATAGGGCTAGATGAGTTAGAGCCGGAAGAACGAGAAACAGCAGACTTCTGCTTTCTGCCAACTTCCAACCAGTCGTCAGCACCACCGGCATCAGAGCAAGCACTGGGTTGGCGCTCCTCTTCGTCGGGAGTAAAGTTCTTGAGGACCGTAGTGCACTCGTCATCAAGTGACTGCAGTAGGAAACCAAGGAATTCCTCGGCATCTTGCTGATGACCCCGCTGCATCTCATTAGTAAGGTTATTCGTTAGGCAGAGAAATCACATACCCTCATGCTAGCGAAACGTGGAAGTTGTCTTATAGCTTCGTACACAAATTCGGGAGTGAAAGGCTCCCCATAACGCTCGAGCTCCTCGTTCTTTAGAGCCATGCGTAGAGGTTCAACGCCGGCAGCAGACTTGATGGTCTTGAACTCATGCATAAACATAATCCTGTCCAGTATTAGCGCTTCGAACTATGTCTTTTAAATTTGTAACCCACATTGCATCGATAAGAGGAGTATCGCTCTTGAAGCTGTGAACAGCGCGCTTGCTGATCTGGCTGAGGAAATCATAAAATGGCAAACAAAACATCAAAACTTGCAAAACCTGTAGTTTGTTAGTTTTACCCCAGAGATTTAAAAAAAAGAAAACCAGATTGAGGACATACAGAGTTCATGTAACACATGTTCCCGGTGTTGATCAGACCGCGGGGCTCGAGAAAAGCAACCTGGTCAGCGAGACCAACGTGGAATGTGTGAATAGCCTCCGCAACGGAGTTAGCGTTGACTTTGGAGAAGCTGGGGGCAGCACCGTTCGGGGGTCCAACGACACTTTCGGTAGCATGGCCATTAGCAACAGTGTCGGTAGGAACAGCACCATTAGAGCCCTCAGTCTTTACAGCAGCCGCAGAAGCGGGCTTCGAAAAGAGCTTCGCCCAACTAGATGGCGGAGCTTTAACAGCAGGAGCGGGCTCGGCGGCGGCTGACTCAGACTCCGCGGGCTTCTCGGAATCTTCAGCAGTGACCATTTGCTCAGGGGCACTTTCGGTAGCTACGTCGCCGTTCACCGGCTTTTCAGCACGTGCAGGCTTAGCATCCTTAGTGTTCGCCTTAGGAAACGACGGAATAGCAGGGGCCGGGGCAGCGGAAGAGCGTGTGGCAGGTCGGTTCGTCGCAGTCGAGGTAGCACTGGTAGCTGTGTTGGTGCGCGATCGTTGCTGGACAGGAGCAGGAGTCTCGGAAGACTGGCGAGGAGTCGCCGCAGCCTCCGATGGAGCTGTTGATGTCGCGGGGGTAAGGGCCGAGATAGAAGGTTCTGTAGAGCTAGCTTCGGGAACACTGGCCTGCTCTGCAGCAACGTTGTGTTGGTCAATAGCCGGTAGGGAAACATTTGCACTGTCAGCGTTGAGACGCCTCCTCCATCGTCCTGACTTTTTAGTTCGAACAGGGAACTTTTCGTCGGGATGAGAGTACCATGGTAGCTGAGCGGAGTTAGCTTGTATTTTACACATCGAAAGTCCCAAAACTCACGGGTGCACGGAATGATTCTTTCGGAGCAGGAGCAGGAGCAGGAGCAGGCGAAGGCTCTCGTGGAGGCTCAGCGGGGGCAACAGGAGGAGCTGGGGGCGCTGGCTCAGTCTCCTGCGGGACCGGAGGAGTTGGAGTGGGAACTATCTGCGACGAGTGGGTTGAAGTAGGAGTCTGGGGTGGAAGCGAGGCCGGAGCAGGAGGCTGATAGGGAGTCGGCAGAGCAGGAGATTGTTGCTGAGCTGGGCGGGTTGGGTAACTCGAGGGGACGCTCACACCAGACATGGGGACATATTGGTGCATAGCGGGCGGAGATCGTGCGTAGTGCTGCTGGTAAGGCATATAACCACCAGGCGAGGGCATTCCAGCGTTGTGGTATTGTGCGTTTTGATACTGGCCATTCTGGAACTGGACTCCAGCTTGGTATTGTCCACCTTGATACTGCGTGTTGGGGTACTGAGAATTCTGGTAGTGACCTCCCTGATACTGCGGCGGGTATCCGTAATACTGCGGCTGGCCGTAGGTCATGTAGCTATTGTACATGTGGTTTACGGGCTGATGGTGGTGATGGTGGTGATGTTGCTGCTGATACTGGGACTGGGGAACAAAGGGAGGAGGAGGCTGCCTCCGGCGAGGCGCTCCGGGGCCGCCGACCATATCGGCGCCTAGGACACCAGATCCTCCCTGTATATTCTGCCCAGCCGGCAGATGGCGGTTACTCATCGTGCCGGCTTGGGGATTGAGTGAGGACGGGAGTCGCCCAGTTGGTGCGACACCCTAGCGGACAGCGTGTGAGCCTGCTCTTGCGGACGGAGCAGTATTCGAAGTCGTCGGGCTTCAGTTTGCCGGTGTTTTCAGAAAGCGAGGAGCGAAAAACGTTGCGACGCGACACCGGAAGCGAGGCGGCCTAGTTTGACCGCAAAAAAGTACCAAGGTGAGATAAGTACGTATGGAGGAGAACAAAGCCGCCTGAAGGTGGGTTAACAAAGCCGCACAATACAAGCACAGAGATGAAGTGAAAATACAGCAAATAAAATCCAGGACAAAAAAAAAAGACAAGGTCGAAGCCAAAGAGTAGACGCACTGGGAGGAAAGTAAAGTGCGGATTTGACCGAGTTGCGTCAGGCAAAACGGGGGGGCACGCTTGAAGTTGCGTTGCGATAGTTAGGTGAGGTAAGGTAGGCGTAGCGTAAAATGATGCAGCACAGGCACGAGCCCAGAGCGGTATTGGAGAAATAAAATTATCCAACCTGAGGCTGGGAGGCGTCTGGCGTCTGGTGCTGGTGCTGAGCGAGCTGAGCTGATGACCTATGAGCGCACTGCTACCGAGACTGAGACGAAAGTCGAGCCGCAAAGTATGAGCAGGCACTGCACGAGCCAACCGGGCAACAATTCAGTCTAAAGTTCAACCAGCTCGGGGCAAATGTTGCTGTCTGAGGCAGAAAATTGATTCCACGACTACTGTGCTCCACTCCTGCCAGGTCAAGCCCCGGCATCGCTCATCTTGATCCCTGCCTTGGATCGATATTGTAAGTGACATCCATGCAAGAACGTGTGAATTGAATCGATCTATCCGTATGAGTGATGAAATCCTTATCCTAGTAGTCCAGGTTTTAAATGAACGCAACAAAGTTACGTAGCAAAGGCTCAAATGGACTTAGGCATATCAAGCTCCCCCGTAGACTCATCGTAAAGTAAAGTTCAGTAGAAACATCAACTCAAACGCTGGCTCAATTACTAAACCTGGGATATCAACACCTTCCATTCTCGCTAAAGTCCTATCTCAAACATCACAAACTCCTCCAAAGTTACTCGTCGCGAAACAGCCATCTACCACCTGGCCGCATTGCCTCCCGATGTCTATCCCGAACAGTTTGCTTTTCTCTCTGAGCAGCCTCTGATCTCTCCTGCTCTAACTCTTGCGTATCTGGAAAATCTGCGTTCCAAAATCCTGGTGGGCTTCGCATTCTTGCGTAATGGTAGCGGTGGTTATTGTACTTATTGGCGAGCTCGTGAGTCTTGGCTTCAATCCACAGCTCATCACGTTCCTTCTTATCCATGGTTCCTAGTTTGTATGCGAAATCACCCAAGTACTCTTCCAACAACTTCTGCTCTTCTTGTCGTTCAGCAGCTGTCAGGGGAGGGTTTGGACGTTGAGATATGGCGAGCTTCCGATAATCCTTCCCACAGCAGTGCATGTCGGTGCATCCTTGCATACGGGACCTCTCGTCTTTGTCACGAACAACGTCGGCAAATGCAAAGTCATGCCCGTCGTTGGCCTGAGGGTTGATCTTGAAATCGTCCGGACGTAGTTGAGAAAGTGGTTTGTGCCGCAGCCCCGACTGTGCTCCTTGCTTAGAGGCCAGTGGGGATCTTGCGTTTTGGGGCGTAATCTTAGATGTAGCAGCTACAGTTGGTGTTCGATTGGGCGTAAGCATCTGCTGAACGGGAGGCCTGTCTTTAGGTCGACTCGCCGCTTCAAATGGAAGCACTCGCCGCCCTGGGATCGCAAGATCTTTTGCTATGGTGTTTGGCCTCGCAGCCGATCGGGGGGTCAATCGACCAGCAGGCGCGCCATCTTGAGCGGCAGAACCATTTAAGAGTGCATCCAGCTTCCCCTTAGGGACTGGATCCGGGCCATTGTTCTGCCCGTAAGCTTCCCCGTCATCGGCCAAGGTTGAGATACCACGATCCAACCCCTTTCTGAGGGGTGTGATGGGCTTTTCTATACCCGGCCGAACCACTCTACGATTCACGCTCATTGGTGTGAGTGCAGAAGCTCGCTCGATTGGACGAGCTATTTGCGGAGGATCCGGCCTGACGAAGAGAGTTCGGGGGGTTGTCGTTACTGTTGCAAATGCTTCGCTTTTAACTCTCTCTTGCCATTGCGATTCTTCCAGCTCCCGACGCTTTCGAGGTGTCAACAGTCGTTGCGCAACATCCCCCAGATCCAGGCTTTCGTGCGGAACGAGAGTAGCAGGTCCCAAAGGGTCTATTGGACTCGAGCAGCGCTCATCTGCTTCTACTTTTATCCTTTGCAGAGGTATCTCGTTAGAATCTTCGTTGTCGCGCTTCCTTTTCCGCACCTCTCTTTCAGATATGACGATTGGATCAGACGACGGCTCTTCCTTGATTTTGACATAGTTCTGGGTCGGCAACTCTGGCAGTTCGTTGTCGTCATGCCTTGACCCCGCCTCACTCTCTGTCGCGTCTGAGCTGGGGTTAGCAGCCGTCGTGTCTGGCAGTGGCTGGTTGTTGTCGTGAAGAGAAGCAGCAGCCAAGGGCGGGAGGTCCAAGTCGGCTTGATCTAGACCAGCTTCAGAGGCGAAGCTAGTGTCGGGACTGGGCGCAGCTGCCTCTGCTGTTGTCACGGCGGGAAGTGTTGTCGCTCGGGTGTTTCTGTTCTGTCGATCCGTAATATTGATACCACGTTCTTTCTCTGCAGTCTTGATCTTCTCCTCCAGCAGCGTGGCGTGCTTGATCCATCGATCCCTTTCTTCCTTTCTTTTCCGCAAGGCATCCTTTGCTTGCTTGAAGTTCGCCGACAGTGCCTTAAACTTGTGGCTCACTTTGGCACACTCAAGTTTCCAGTCTGGCTCGTCTGCATTTCTCGCGGGGTTGCTAGCAGGCGACGTCCGAGTCTGCTCGGTGTTTCCAGCAGGTTTAGCAGATGCTTGTTGCTGCAATTGCTCCTTTAACCTGGCATTTTCATCCGCTAATTCAGAAATACGAGACACATTATCATCCCGCTGTTGTAGAGCCTTGTCGAGCTCTTGTTTTGTAATTTCAAGATCTGAAGCGTAATGTTAGCCAGATCTCCATCATGTCTAGTCAATGTGACGTACCTGAAGAAATCTGCTGATCAATCAGGTCGCAGGCGCTGGTAATGGCATCTAAAAGAGCCGGACGACCTGAGGCAAACCAACTTGTCATCTTTTTCTATACAAACTGTTCAACATATCTTTAATTGACTTTTTCTTCTGACTTGGACGACGTGGAACTGTTAAGTACCTGTCGTGATGCAGCGTCAACGCGTCTCCACATTTTGCCTAACGCGGCGGTTTCTACTTTGGACGTGACAGCGCGGCCCCACGTGATTACCTTGGAGAACTCATGATGAGACATAGGAGACATCATGATGAACAAAATCTTTATTTCGAGCATAGCAATAAGCCTCACTGAAACTGAGTCATATCGCCATATCTTGAACCAATTGAACATTTTATTTCATAAGGCTCTATGTGGTCGCTGGACATTCAGTAAGTTTGGTAGCATCTACATGGTTGAGGGAGGTCAACTTGTCGTATTAATAGTGAAGCAATGCTTCAAATCTCGTGCTAAATAAATCTCCCATACACTCTAGACAGTTATAGTACATTTAAAATACACGCTGTTGGCTTTACAACTGATATTGCTCTTATTCTTGATCCTTTGCAAGCGCCCAGCACTTACGCATCCCAGTTCCCATCGACTCTGCATCAACGGCTTCACTTGTCGCCCACCTCAAACGGTCCTTAGTTAGTGACTCGATATCATTCAAACCATCATCCTCAATTGTAAAGAGATGAACGTGCATCGTGAGCTTTATATGAGAAAAAAGCCAAGGCACACTGTCCAATTCGACCACATGCTTGGGTTTCACTGCTTTGTCTCCCTGTTCGCCGGCGAGCTTCGAGACATACGCCAGCGCTTTTGAACGCCTCTTTGCTGGCGTGCTTCCCTCCTTGGCGTCTTGGAGGATATGGCTCGGAAATTCCCAAAGACCAGCCAAAAGCCCCTTTTCTGGGCGTTTTTGGATCAGGTATTGGCCGTCAGCTCGACGGATCACGCACACTAAAGTTTCTTCTTCCCTTACGGCTTTCTTGATCACCTTGAGTGGGAATTTGCGCGCGTGATCGACAACTGTCTCGATGTCGCGGGGACTCATTGCTGCTTTCGCCTTCGCCGTAGCTGGCTTCTCTTCAGTTGGCCCCTTGAATGCGAACGCCGAGAGTGTCATCTGCTTGCCCTGGCCCCCTTTAGCTGTGGTCTTTTTCGAAGCCTTAGTGTCCTCGACTTTAACTTCCGCCTCGTCCAAAGCTGCTTCTTCGAAGGGTTCGCAGAGGTCACACATGTCTTCGATATCTCCAATCTTCGTGTCCCGGTCTTTGCTTGAGACCAGTGTTTTGCCTTCGGCATAGACGCGACAAGTTGAAGTGATGGGACATTCGGAACAGTTTGGTTTAGGAACACAGATAGTACTTCCAAGTTCCATAAGTGCTTGTCCCCATCTGCCTGGCCGATCACTTGTCTCAACTTCTTCGTCATCCTGTTTATCGGTTCCATCCCGCGCGATAGCCTTGACGAGGGCGTCAGCAGCAGCCCATAGTGTATCAATGACGGTTTTATTGGTCTTGACGTTCCCGAACAATCCAAGTTGTCGACTCAATACTCGCAGAACGTTCCCGTCCACCATAGGCGCAGCCCTTCCAAAGACAATGGCTGAGATGGCACCGGCAGTGTATCTCCCAACACCAGGAACCTTGGCCTCAAGGTCTTGAGTGTTAGAAGGCAGCAGACCCTTCATGGTTGGATCGTTTACCACAAGCTTTGCTGCCTCGTGAATCCTTGTCGCTCTGCTGTAGTAGCCCAACCCACGCCAAGCACTAAGAACGTCATCGGCGCTTGCCGCAGCGAGGTCATGGATTGTAGGCCACTTGTCCATCCACCTGTTCCAATAGTCGATGACTACAGCCACCCGTGTTTGTTGCAGCATGATCTCACTGATCCAGACCTCATATGCTCGTCGCTCTAAGAGATCCCGCAGTTCGTCTTGCCCGTGATTCTTTGGACTTATCCAAGCCTTGCGCCATGGCATTGAACGTTTGGTACTGACGCCGTCAAACCATTTGAGAAGCGCTTGGCGAGAAGAGGACTCTTTCAGCAATAATGGCCGGTGATATGTGGTCTGATGTCGCCTGTATGGAGGAGTGCATGGCGTTGGACTTGTCTCTCCTTTTGAAGAAAACAGAGATTCATGAATCTTGGCATTTTCAGCTTTACTTCTTGAAGGCTGCGTTTTCCTCTTCTTCGGTGCAGGCTGCTTGGTGTCATTTTCAAGAGTCGCGTCTCCTTCTGATTCAGACGCGTCAAAATCTTCATCTGGACGAGGAGAAGGGCGTTTTACCGCGCGCTTCTCGACAGGAATTGCCAGCTCGTCATCAGGTTCCAGCTGAGAAGCAATCTTCCGTGAGGCACTGGCCGCACTTGAACGCGTTGCTCGTGCTGGAGCTTTTATAAGGAATTTGTCCATAACACCCGGCAATGGAGAAGACCGGATTTTAAGGCGCAATCCAAAGACCAGTAATACTTCAAAGAAATATGTTATCCAAGTAACCCGATTGAGTCGTCTATGTCTGAAGAAAATAGGGAAAGATCACAAAGGACGTTTTGGTGTTGAGGCGGGTTCAAGTGCCAGGGGTCGGTAGTGTTGTTTGCCCACTAAAGTCCAGCACTCTCCACGCCTACGAAATTGGCTACAGCTTAAAAAGCAATCTCCCTACCGTGCAAGACAAATGACGTCTAATCCGGAGCTATCAACATCAGCAGGAAACTCACTAATAACATGACAACTTTCACCATGACCTTCATTTGATGCGCACCTTCTGGGTGCAAACATTCAATAGCCCCCATGCTCTCAGAATGTTGCTTGTAGGCTGCGACCTGCAGATGCAGGCGCCCGTACAGGGTCCAAGGGGCATCTATTGGTCGACCAAAAGATGCTGTTGGCATGCGTCCAGTGACTTATGCCTCATCTCGTGAGCTTGTTCAGTCCTTGGACTTGATTCCAGAGTATTTTGATTAGACTTACCACAATGTCACAGTCAACCTTCTGTGCAAAATGTGCCGGCATCTTCCAGGGACACTATATGACTACGAATGCTCTGATCCAGCATGATCTCGTCGATACTCAGGCCGCATGGTTTTTTACCGAGAGCCTCGATAAAGGGGGGACCACCGAGTGGAAAGTCAGGCTCGACAAAGTCCCAGGAGAAGAAGCCCCGGTACCATATCTTCACCATAATCTGCAAGACTTGGCAAAGTCGGCAGATATATGTGTCTTTTGTGCCATAATATGGGAAAGGTTAACTATCGAGGGGTTTTCATACAACCCTTCAGGTCTAGATGAGATGGAGAAGAAGGGTATTATTGGCATTCCAGCCATCAAGTCTAAAGGGGTTTATTCCGGTCTATTCTCTTTTGCGATTGTTTTTGTTTCTTGGTCAGGGCACAATTGGAAAGGCATAACATTTCTCAGATTCACTGTATTGGAAGCGATTAGTAAGTCTATCCTCCTCTGTCCTATTTAAACAGATCTAACAACTTCAGACCTTGGGGACAAACATAACAGGGCTATTTGGAAATCCGTGTTCGATCGGCAACAGTCAATTTTGCGAATACGTCGCTGGCTGGAGTCATCAACCACAACTTCCGAGCTCCGCCCTCAGCTGCCTACGAGGCTTCTTCATTGCCAGCCATCATCAAGTCCCGGAGGTGACCCTACAGTTAAACTAGTGGATGCCATAAATCTTGATCCCTTGACTCGCTATGCCGCTCTAACTCATCGCTGGGGGGCCATACAGCCTCTTAAGTTACTGGAAGCTCGGGAAGCGGCATTTCATGACGATGTTCCCTTTGAGACTATCCCGGCTACGTTTCAAGATGCCATCAAGTTAGCAAACGACATCGGAATTGAGTATCTGTGGATAGATTCCCTATGCATTATACAGGATTCAAAGGATGATTGGCAAGCTGAAGCTGCGCGCATGGCGTCTGTGTATTCTCAATCTTATGTCACAATCGCTGCTACTTCTGCGCAGGATTCCGCCGCAGGGCTCAAAGAGCAGACTTCCATGCTCAGACACCCATGTGAAATCACTCCATCATGGACAGGCTTCGAGGACGAGATCCCATCAGGGCCTGTACGAATTATAATTCGGTCTGGGTTTTGCGATGAGGTTCTTTCGAAGCCCCTGTTCCGTCGAGGTTGGTCGTTCCAGGAATGGATTCTGTCATACAGAACGATCCATGTGGCCCGAGATCAACTCTGGTGGACATCAGCCACGAGCATGAAGTCTCAAGGCTATGCTGCAAACGAGACTTGCGAAGCATATGACTTTGATGTCGATCGAGACCATATTCACACAATGGCGCCTGGGGCTCTATACTCGCTTGCTAACGAGCGGGCCCCGGAGACTCTTTCTCGAGTATGGCATGCTCTATTGCAGGAATACATGTCACGGGATCTCACCTTCGAATCTGATCGTCTTGTGGCCTTTGCCGGCATTGCAGCTTTGTATCAAAGCTTTGCAAAGCTTCCTCCTGGTTCGTACTTGGCGGGAATATGGCGTCAAGCCCTTCAACAGGATCTATTGTGGTCTGTTGTTGCAGGGAGAAAAGTCTTACCGCCACAACTCTATCGTGGTCCTTCATGGTCCTGGGCTTCAGTTGAGCCAGCACCGAACTGGAATGGTAGGTTTTCGATTGGCACGAGAGACATAAATGTCAATCTAGAACCGGATGAAGAGACATGGGCTGCTGTAGGTACTGTTCGTGAAGCATCAGTCGAGACAGTAGGTTCTGAATTTAGCCCTGTGTCTGGAGGCAACTTAGTATTGCATGGGCCATTGATCAAAGCCCGCCTTGGCTTTGTGCTGATAGACCTCTCGAACCGCCTCACCGCAGAACAAGCTGCTGAGTTTGTACCAGGTGGCAAGTTGCGATTCATAGAGAACTACGTATCGCTGCCAAATCATGTGGGCGCTGCGGCAATAGCACGCGCCGAGAAGCAAATAACAATGGCTCATTTAGACACCGTTCCTTCGTCGGCGATGGCTGATGAGGAAATTGACATCTACCTGGCCATCATCTATTGCCGGGTCGGCCTTAATGGCCGTCCATCTGCTCGTGCGTTGGCTCTTGTTAGGGGGCTGGAAAAAGGAGAATATCGGAGAATTGGCTGCATTGATCAGTCTGAAGATATTATGAACCCGTGGAAAGAGACCAGGGATTTTGGTGTTTTCGACGCTCTTCCAGACGAGAACGAGTATCTCAGTGTTGGAGATTGGCCCGGTTATTACAACTACCGTATCGTCTAGGCTGCTAGGTAGAGTTTGAGTTCCCTGAGGTTCCGTAAAGTCAATGCGTATTGTGTGGAAACTGTTACAAATGGTGGATAATGCACGTCATGACTTGATATTATGGAGTTGTAAACTCATTGCGGGACCTTTACCAAGTAACTATAGAATGACGATATCTACAATTTTTCAAATCGCAATTTGTACCTTTCCCCCCCAAAGACACACAATATGCATTGAAGATATCGTATAAACATCTTGGCAATCGGTTGATCAAATCGAGGCTTTACGTATTAAGATTCGATACAACGAAACCGGTTGGTTGATGGAGATGACCCAATAACAAAACCACGCTATAGGTAATCAACGAGCCGCAAACAGTGGATCGATCATGTCAAACCACTTACTTACATAGACTCAACCTCGACCAGGTTTTTTGTTCTTAAATAATAATTTTCACCGAATTAATTGTTTCTTCTTTTCACTCTTTCCATGAGTTTTTCATAATCGTCCTGTCTCAAAATGTCCTTCTCCATTGAAGGGGATGGTCGTCTCGACCTTAAACAGCGCGTCCAGGATATGGACAACGACAACTGGAAAGAAGGCCACACCCGAGTCGCAGGCCAAAAACGCTTCAAGTCGTCGCAGAAAGTCAGCATCAAAGAGCGCATGAAGCATCTGACCTGGGCTTGGTTCACCTTTGTTATGAGTACGGGCGGTATCGCGCTGTTGCTGCACTCTACACCACACCAGTTCAGAGGGCTCGAAATCATCGGGAAGATCTACTATATCCTGACGATAGTACTATTCCTCACTATAATTTCAGGCCTTGTTCTGCGATTTGCCACGACACCGGATGCGCTGAAGAAGAGTTTGATGCACCCGACAGAGAGTCTCTTCTTTCCGTGCTCTCTACTCAGCATTGCGACCATCATATCGAATGCAGGTGCTTATGGTGTTCCTTCCTCAGGACCCTGGCTGGCCGATGCTCTGAGGGTCTGTTTCTGGATCTATGCTGGTGTCACGATCTTGTCAGCTATAGTCCAGTACTTTGTCCTGTTCACCGGAGCTCACCTCCCCATTCATTCCATGACACCCGCCTGGATTTTGCCCATCTTCCCAATAATGCTTACCGGAACTCTTGCTTCATCCCTCATGTCTACGCAAAGCGCAGAACACAGAATGTCGATGCTGGTAGCTGGTGTGACTTTCCAGGGCCTCGGATGGACTGTTGCATTTCTTATATACCCATTGTACGTGGGCAGACTGATGCAGGATGGTTTACCGGCGCCGGCGATGCGGCCGGGTATGTTCATCGCTGTCGGCCCCGCGGGATACACCTCTGTGGCCATCATCGGCATGTCTAGGGCGCTTCCGGAAGGTTATGGCTATTTCGCGACGTATCCGATGGCACAAGACGTTCTCCGCATAGTGGCGCTTTGGCTTAGCATATGGATATGGTGTGTTGGGTTCTGGTTCTTCGGGTTCGCCCTCCTTGCCGTGTTGTCGGCTGCGTTTAAGCGCAAGTTGCAGTTCAGCATGACTTGGTGGGCTCTTGTTTTCCCCAACATCGGCTTTACCATTGCTACAGGAAACATTGGACAAGAGCTTGAAAGTGAAGGAATTCAGTGGGTATCAAGCGTCTTGACGGTACTTCTTGTGATTATGTGGTTCGTTGTGTTGTATGGGATGGTATCAGCAGTTGTTCGCAAGAAGCTTCTTTGGCCTGGGCGGGATGGAGATGAGTCTTAGGGCTGCATTTTGGAAAATGATAATAGTTTTTAAGTACATGTGTTTTCTAGACAAAAAACAAATGAATGACAATCTAATCGGTTTCTCTCTTTCCTACCTTTTATAGTTTCCTCGAATTTTCCCTTTCTGCCCATGATAACTTGCAAAACACAATCCATACTAATCAAGATCCTTCCTATCGTGCATAATCTCATCCAATTCTTCCTCGGTACATTCAGGCAAATGGTTCAAAGAGTCTGGAGATACACCGTCCAGTCCAGGATACCCCTTACGCAGAATTTCGGGGCCAGGATTACACATGAGCGTGAATGGACCATACTTGTTCTCCGCAATCGTTCTATCCACAACCTTCCGGATCTTGTCAGCGAGGTCTAGAACTGCGCTCTTGGAAGCGAACTCCCTTGTGTTGAAGACCATAGCCCAGTCGAAATCCCCACGTGTCTCGACGTAGGCGTAACCACCTTCTATTCCTCCCCTGCGGTAGCCATCCCTGCGTTTACCGATTCTTGCGACGGCTATACATTTATGGGTTAGCTTTGTTTTGTAGTTTTAAACAGGAAGGGGATACTTACAATGCTGACCAGCAAACTTCACGAGACTGGTGGCGCTTGAGCGGAGAGAAAAGGCAGCGGCGGTTTCTTCCTTGATGGCACCATCTCCTCCATAAACTCCAGAGACATACTCCCCTTTCGCGGGATACCTAGCATCGACACCAATCTGTAAACCTTGTTGAACAATCTTATCTCTCAAATGAGCTCTAGAGTCGGTTTCGAACAGTGATACATCAAGGCCATCAAGTATATGCTTGTTCAGGAAATCCACGTAGGGCATCTCGGTGAGATTAGCTACCACCGCGCCCAGCAGCAGCGAGCCATAATGGGAGTGTACCATGCGCTCGCCCGGGTTAGAATCGAGCCTCTGCTTGAGCTTGTATTTGATCACGTCGTGAAGTGTAGCAGGCTCTGTGCCATTGTGCGGCAGTTTCAGTCCAATCTTGCCGAATTCGAAGGCGGCTTCTCCAGATGCTTCGCTGTCGTAACCTGCTGTATGATCAAGAAGATTCTGGATGGTGATGTCTTCTACTCGCTTGTCGAAGGCGTTACGATAACCCAACAACTTGTAGACGGGTGTGTCGTAGGTTATCAGCAGTTGGTCGATGCACCATTTGACGGCTGCGTGTAGAAACATCTTGCTGACACCTCCGATGAGGAAAACATCATGAGGTTTCACGGTGCCGTAAGCCATTTCAGCCCATGTATAGCTTCGCTCGATCATGGCGTGGCCTCTTGCTCCGATGGCTACTTGGGCTTGCCGAATGCCGTTCTCCTTCAAGAAATCCTTCATTATTCCGTCCACTTCCTTTTTAGCCTCCTTGTTATTCTTGAAGCCTGAGACCTGTCCATGTTCTGCCCATAAACGAGGCTGATATCTTGTGCGTTCGACGAAAATGGCATTGAACTGTGTCTTCCCGAAACCTGAGGCTCCCTGTATATCGACCGGCATGAACCACTGATTGCCTTGCCTACTGATCTCGCTAGCCATTGCTGTTTGATTGAGACGAACTGCGACTGACCAACCTCCGACGTTCATGTCAGTCATCAGAGGTGTGATTACGCCATCGTCGGACATGAAGAGTTTGGCAGGTCGTAGGAATTGGCGTGATACATGCGGGTAGTTAAACTCGGAGATCCAACTTTCGTTTGGCAACAAACCTGGCTCCGAGTGTTGCAGTGCCCAACGCTCATTACCGTTGTTCTCGTGGAGTACAACACAATATCTTCTATTGTCGAGTTCTCCGTACATACGGAAACTAGCAACCCTCGATATACCGTTGTTATCCTTACCTGCCATGTACTTGTCTAGGTTCTCGATCTCGCATTTGTAGGTCCATTTGAGCTGGTCGAGAGCAAGTGTCATAACGCCATGGAATTCGGCTTTGCCTGCTGGCCCATTCGCGCTGATGATAGCCAGTCGAAAGCCCTCATTCCTCCACTTGAGAACCCATTTGTCGAAATCTTTCTTGTTCAAACCCCATGCCATCTGCCAGGAGTGGCCAGCTCTTCCATCTTTTATCCAAGTCGCAGCGTATCGGGTCTCAGTTGGGTTTCCATAGCCGCTCAGCGACATAGGTCTGAAGCCATCGATCTTTAGCTCTCGTGCACGGTCGGCATGTGATTGTGCGGTGTTGTCGATATACCATGCTACAGTCGGACGGGAGTCTGTAGGCATCTCGCTGATTTCGTTCGGGTCTTCTTCTTCTTGAGCATGAAGGAGTAAAGGCAGGAATGCCAAGAGGCATCCCAGTATACTGAGTCTCATCTTGGTTCAAAATGCAAATTTGAGTATGAGAGAGGGAGTGTGTGTGTGTGTGTGTGTGTGTGTGTGTCTGATTTCGGATCTGTGTTGGAAAAAGGGACGGAACCTGGGTGCAAGCCATTCTATTATATGATTGTCCTGACAAACGGTAGAGTTTGGGAATACGCAGTGGACAGCTGCGCAAATTAATAAAGGAGATTTTCAATATGGTAAGAAAATATATGTTAAATATCGTTTATTGTCCTGAGTTTATTCGAATGGTCCGAGTAGATAAGTCTGTCGCTGCCTATAAAACCGAAAGTCAATAAATACACGCACAAGGTTACAGGAACTGATGCATAGCGTCAATCAAATTAGATTTTTCTAGAACTTTCAAAAGGCTTTAATGTCAGAATCTCATATACTTTGTTAGTAATCGTAGACCAATAGCTTTTCTGGTAGTTTAGGCAGGTCATTAGCAATGAGGGCATTCTAAACCTGCGTGCACCAAACTTAACCATAATATGACAACTGAAGCATGGTCAAAATTGATAACTGAAAGCCTACCTATATCCTTGTGAAACCTAATTTCATTATTCGTCAAATAATTGAAGTATTATTCAAACTTTTACTTATTAGCGCTCCCTAGAGTTAAACTTGTCACATCATGAACATTTCGCAACTCTAATTTTTAGTTGTATGCTCGGGGTTATTTCATGGTCAGAGACCCTATCAGAAATTGCCAAGCCTCCATAATCTACTCAAAATCCAACTTTGGGACTTGCTGGTGTAGTTATGTGAAGTTCCTGAGAATTCTTTCAAGCACTGCCTCTTGTTTGATTTATTTTCCAATATCGAAGATTAACCTTATTCATTCACGACCAAAAATAAATGCTCTCATGCTTATCATTGCTTTCAGTGAAATTCAAAGGTTGCGACATGTGTTAGTAGCTATAAATACTCGACAGATTATGTCGTTAGATAACTAAGCGAAGATGTCACACAAAGAGTTTTGTTTATGTACCTAGGTATCAACCAGCTGAGTACAATTCTCCGATTCGTTGGTAGTGCAACGTGTTGGCTGTGACACGAGTGATCAAATCGGAGATTGCCAAGAAAATGAGGCTGTATCCTAAAAGGAAGCAAGTTTCATAATATCTGTTGACCGACAGGCAAGCTTAGGTGAGCTTCTCGTGAAGTCGATAGTTGAGATGTTGTTGAGTTACCCTGTGTTTTGCCGATCTTGATCTGCTGCGTTAGCTGTAGCTTTTAAGGCTAAGCTCGAACAGGTTAAAGGTCCATCTATGCCCCATCTGTGCGGTCGCGCTGTTTCTGACGATCTCGCCCTGATTCTGATTGTGCATGGTTAGGGCAACTGCATTTTATCACGTTACAGTGAATCAAGTTTGGTCAGTTGACAATGTATGTTTTCGTCCTGATGATGGTGTTGGGGGTTTCTATGGAACTGGCTGAGATTTCAGTTGATCCTGGAGGGAATGAACTGGTACTGTAGTTGATAGGCGGTTGCAAGCTTTAAACGCTGTATCAGTAGCTAATACAGTACTGGGTGCCTACCGTGAGCGGCCTCAGGTGCTACAATGGATCAATAGCCTAATCAGTCGCATCTCAACTCCGATTATAGATTGTTGCATCATCTTGTACAACCTCGACAGGGCTTGTGCTTCGTAGCAGACGCCGTGTAACCGCCAACTCAGATGGTATCTGACGATAAACGCCTTATCAAACTGAGGCTGTATGTACTACTTACTTATTCTGGCTCGAGGATGTTGGGAATATTGATAACCGAGTCAATCTTCTCTTTACACAATGACACTGCAATCTATCTGAATCATTTTATTCGGGTAGAGGCAGATTAGTTGACGTTGAGAATAGAAGAGAAATCCATGGTCGTGTGATTGATCACACAGTGTCAGATCTAGGTCTTCGATACGAAATAGAGGTGCTCTCTTAGTGGAGGTATGCACTGCAAGGGACGGATAACAAGACTTGCAGCGCAAGGACCAACGATTTGTGCCCTGTAAGCGAGTCCACTGTGGATTGAGAAATGCACTGGGACTGGGCCGACCAAGGGATCCATTGGAAGGAAGGAAGGTTACCCTTGACCCGCTCCTGCAAAAAACCTGAGCTCAAAGCCCAACCCGCCAAAGCGTGTCAAAACTCAACTCTCAAACTCGATTCGACTCTACTCTCTCCTTCACACATCACCACAACCCACGACCTTTCTTCGAATCCTCTCTGATTTGAAGTTTCTCCTCAGCAACCGCAAAAAATTCAACTTTACGGTATGTTTTCGATTTTATTATGTCGTATTTCAGCATTTTCCCTTCACCTACAACGCCCACCTCTGCTATTCTTGCACGGGCTCACCTTTGAACTTTTGCTCGCTTGAAAAAAATCCTGGAAGAAAATTCCCATACCTGCCCGCCATTGGAAATCTCTGCACCCCGCCCCCGCCTACCACTTTCAGCTTTCAGGGCCCATCTATCTAGAGTGGATTCGAGAGCTGCTAGACTGTCACTCTGTGCGAAATCAGCAGCAGTCGTTGTGGTTCCCGACAGCGAAATAGGTCACAGACACAGCATCACAGCTTCAATTGCAAAAGCAAACAAGCAGTGAATCACATTCAATGGCTCGTCGTTTGCTGCCTCGGGACAGAAAGTCTGCCTTTCTTCAGAGCCACAAACAAGGCTTTCATTCTGCCCCTCTCTGCTCCGTCACCACTCGCCTGCCCCTCATTAATCTCTTGCCTCAAACGGTTCTGGGGTCGGTCAACTACGCTAGCTCTTTCTGCGCCTTTACAGCTTCAACTCAACCTTTGATTCTTCAACTAATTCCAAAATCTCAGAAACTCTTTCACACAACATCTCAACCTCTCAAAATGGATTCCTTCCAGCAGCAGCAACAGCAGCAGCCCCGTGGCGCTTGCTACTCTTGTAAGTGTCAAATCTCTCACACCAGTCTCTTGTGGCACACGCCAAACTGCCTTTGCGGATCGTCGTACTTGGTCTCAGTCTAAACAAGCGGCGCACTATTTTGGAGCTCTCCTAGAGCGAAATTGGAGCCGTGGCTTGTTTTTGACTTCCTTGTACACAGCCAGACAGGTCTCGTGCCATAGCTTTTGCGTTGTGTGTAGTCCTGGCTTGGCATGGAGATGCGGACCCTCGGACTCCTGAGGCACTCATCTCGCATCTCGCTTTGCATTGTCTTTACCGCAAGTCTCTGAATTCATGCTAACATTTCTCAGGCGGTTCCACCGCTCACCAGGTACGATGATTGCTTCGGCTCTCAATTATTTTTACACATGTACTCACTATCATATCTAGGCTCGCGACTGCCCCACCAAGGGTCCTGCTAAGTGGTAAGTTATTTCCAATTCTTATAAGGACGACATGCTAACAGACCTCTCAGCTACAACTGTGGTGGTAAGCTACTCACATCAGACAATTGCTAGAATTCTCCGGACTAACATATCCGACCATAGGCGAGGGCCACATGAGTATGTTTCTGACTCTCGCTTCAAAAGCAATAAGCGCTGACTCATCACAGGCCGTGACTGCACTGAGCCCATGAAGGACAACAAGTCCTGCTACAAGTGCGGCCAGCCCGGCCACATCTCCCGTGACTGCCCCATGAGCGGCGGTAGCGGCCAGGCCACCGAGTGCTACAAGGCAAGTTTTTAGGTCGTCTCCTTGTGGACTTTGACTAACAGATTTCAAGTGTGGTGAGATTGGCCACATTGCCCGTAACTGCAACAAGTCTTCCTACGGTAACAACTACGGTGGTGGTTTCCAGCAGGGCGGTGCCGGCAAGACCTGCTACTCCTGCGGTGGTTTCGGCCACATGTCTCGTGAGTGTTTACTCTGATCGCGGGCGGCTTGATTGTGACTGACCAAACACGCAGGCGAGTGTGTCAACGGCATGAAGTGCTACAACTGCGGCGAGTCCGGTCACTACTCCCGTGACTGCCCCAAGGAGTCCGCTGGTGGTGAGAAGATCTGCTACAAGTGCCAGCAGCCTGGACACGTCCAGTCTCAGTGCCCCGGCAACTAAAACGGCGACTCGATTCCTCAGTATAATGACTGAGGCGAGAAGGACGTGGCGACCTGTTGATACCCACGGACAATATTTTCCTAGTTCTCTTACGGCATTTTTCACAAAAGTTCATTTCCTCACACGACTTTAATGATCATCACGGCAGAATGGCAGCTCACAAAAACACAACGTGCGCGATCCTCGACGGCGGCTGGCGGCGCCCAGCCTTGATTGGAACATATCAGCATTGGATTTCGTCACCGAATGGATGTACGACTACGACCATACATACGACTCAGCTTTGAGAGAAAATGGTGACGGGTGGAGAGTGACGAGATCAAAAAGGTTATCTGGTGGCTTGTTGGTGGAGAGCCCAAGCTCAGCAGAGCTAGGTGTGCTCTTTTGGTAGTCAAGTCGAGATGAAAAGTGTTGATCCCGACGTCGTGGATATTTCAACCTGGTGTGACTGTGTGTGTGTGTTTTGACTTTGCTCGTTGCTGCTCGCAAGCAACTGGGCAGGTGTAGATCAAAGACTAAGATCAAAATCCTGGAAGATGAACGAGTCTGCCTTACAAAGGTCAAGCTATTGCTGCCAGCAACGACATTACTCTTACCTAAGGAGGACAGCCCAAGGTCAGATTAGCTTGTCGATTGGTGGTAAACAACTGGCCAATCTTCAGGCTGAATATTCAAGTGCGTACGGAAGCATGACACAGCGACGGGCTCCGGAACTGAAATCCTCAAGACAACGAAGCAAGGTTACTTCACCTTCACGATACGAGTTAGCAATCAGTTCACGAAGGTCACAAAGCATCATTCGGTTGCCTTTTGTTTCTAATCCCCGTCGTGGTTTCTGGCTTACTCTCTCTTGCGGGAGAAGAAGATGCTGGTGGCTCACTTGAAGAAAGAAACTTCTTTGCAGACCTCAAGTTGATGGTTTTGCTGAGAAAGTATTTTTGCAAGCTTTTTTCTTCTGTGTAACCTCGGTCTGCCCCAGGGAGATATCTCTGCTACAACGAACGAACGAATACACTTCTATGCATCGTCATCAACACCGCAGAAAAGTCTATCTGATATCTCTTGGGAAGTGGACGAAATTACACAAACTGCTGATGTCACATTGTTGGCAGTTTATTTGAAATTCAGGACTCAAAAGAAACGGCATTGTTGAAGCCTGGCATTGACCCGGAGGAAGAAAAACGACGCAAGAAATAGAAATATAACGAAGATCCAGTCTTTGTGCTAGGCTTATAGAGTATACATGTCAGGAGTATGGCGTTGACGTACACAGGTAGCAAGTACGTCAACACTTGGTATAAAGTAGTCATATAAGTAGATAAATTATCGCACTCTACAATATATATCTATATACTTTCAAGTCCAAGCACAAGTATAAAGCCTTTTACACGCCACCTGGGATTTCCATATGAGATAAATGCATATAGTTATCATTTAATATCAAAAGCCAAGTAGGAGCATCAAGTCGGTCCATGGCCTATGGGCAGGACACTTGACAAGATCGAGAGCAATTTGGTTTATGGATTCCCCTTGTCACGGCTGATCAAGGCCTGAGAGGTTTCTTGCAAGCCTAGTGACCATCTGTGCTTTAAATTTCATTTCTTTGTCCCGCATTTTCTGGATCTCCGATTTCACTATCCTGATATTTGCAAATGTCAACAGCTAGCCAAATATATGTATCTACCCATTACATGTAGCATTACAGACATCTGGAATATGACAGTCAACTGCAAAGCCCGATAAGTCACGACTTGGGATGTCTTGAAGGCCATGTGCTGGCTAGTCGACTACACAGCAAGACAGTTTGATATGATCAACCATAAGGGAACCCCTAGAGATGTTCGAACGAGATGATGTACGACATCGGCTTTGAACGTTCGGCTACACGCCTTCCGTCAACTAGGCAGATACAAAAGGGTGATGCAACACTGCAGGGTTTCATACAGATGACTGGTGAAAGGCTCCAGTGTTGGGCCAACTTAATTCTGCTTGTGTATTCATTATTTGATAAACAAAAAAATCGCTTCGATTGTCGGATATTTCCAAAAGGTACCTAAAATATGATAACTACATTTACAACCCAAGATGTTCTTACAATTTGGCGTTGGGAAAGTTCCTCATAGCCTGTCTCACACCAAGATCTCCCAAGACCTCCTCGGCGCCGCCAAGAATGGCATCAAACTTATATGTTCGGTGGAACATCTCGATGAACTTGCCCATGCCGGTCTGGGTGATTCCGCGGCCACCCCAGATCTGTACAGACTCATCGGCGACCTCGTGGGCAGCGCGGGTTGCGCTCATCTTGAGGAGACCGATGGGGCCGGCGAGGTGCTGCGCTTGCTGGCTGTAGGGCATGTGGCACATTTGGTATGTGACGGTTTCGAGCCAGGACTGGTTGGCTTCGACGAGGGCGATCATCTTGGCGAGTCTGGAGGATGTTAGGATTGGGTTGGGATTGGTGATTTTGGGGCTGCTCACTTTTGACGAATGACGGGCTGGTCGATCAGCGACTTGCCAAATACTTGACGCTGGTTGGCCCACTTGAGGCACTCCTCAACGATGCTTCTTGAAAGACGAAGACTTCCACCTGTTTGATAGTAAGCATTTGCACAGTTATAGTTTGTTAGTTGGATAGAGGTGGCACTTACAAACCATGGTCCATCGCTCGTGGTTAAAGTTGCTGAGGATGACCTGGATACCCTTGTTCTCCTTTCCCAACATGTTCTCAGCAGGGACCTTGACGTTATCGAACGTCACGTAGGCTGTACCAGCGGTGGTAGAATAAGAGGTCTTGATCTGCTTGGTCTCGACACCCTCGCCACGCTCGATAAGGAAGACACTCAGGCCCTTGTCTGTGCGAGCACCGGTAACGAAGTAATCCGACCAGACACCGTTGGTGATCCACTTCTTAGTTCCGTTGATGATCTAGCAAATGTTAGCTCCACATACTCGGCCGTTCGGGGACAGTGTTTAACTTACGTAGTGCTTGCCATCAGGAGTCTTCTCGGCCGTCGTGCGCAGTCCAGCGACATCCGAGCCAGCGAAGGCCTCGGTAATGGCGAGACAGATCTTCTTCTTGCCGCTGAAGACCTCGTCGGCAATCTTCTTCTTCCAGGCCTCGTCACGGGCAAAGTTGAGGACAGCTGTCAAGCTGATGGTCATACCGGCCATGTTTCCATCAGCAAAACCACGGGCCATGGCACGTGCGAGCTCCTGCGACACGATCAAGTCGTGGAAGTAGTCGAACTCCTCGCCCTTGACTGCGCCTCCCATGAGGTTGACTCCGTGAAGATGCTTTCCGGGTCCGAGACGCATGTGTAGGATACCCAGCTCGCTCATGCGATCAATCATCTTCTGGCTGATGTAGCGACCTGTCGCCTCGCACTCCTGCGCCTCATCGTACAGCTCGCTGTCGACAAACTCCCTGAGCTTGCGCTGTAGCGCCCTGTGGCTGTCCTTGTAGTAGGGGGAGCGGAAAGGCTCAGCGAGCCATAGGGGCTCGGCGTAGGGGACCTTGCTGAGGTCGCCGGGCTGTGGGGTGATTACTTGGGGCTTCTCGCCCTCGATGGTGCCAACGGCGAGGTCCTTGTACTTTGTGAGGACCTCGTGTCTGTGGAGGTTGTAGAAGGCGGTTGTGGCATCTTGACCGGCGACTTGGCGCAGGACAGTTTCACCACCGGGATGAGCATCGACGAAGTCTGTTAGATCGTAGACTGTGCTGTCGATGATGCACCAGAGGGATTCGTCGGAGGTGTGCGAGCGGACCTCCTCGCGGGAGAATGTGTCTGTGGGAGTGCTCATTTTTGTGATGGTATTAGACAGAGAAAAGAGACTCCAGAAGTTTGAGGGTATACAGAAATGAAAGAAGAAGAGAAAGAGTAGGAAATAAAAGCTAAAGGAAGAGCTGGCTTTTGGTGTTGACGACAGACACACCCTTGACGATGATTACCCCGGATGAGACTGGCGTTGAACCTCGGCACCGACTAAGTGGGCCTATCGTGATGAAATACAAAGTTTCCTATTGGCTTTGACGGCATCACTTCCATTTTGCGGGGGCGGGGCCGAACCAGTTTCATTTGCACATGATGGAGATGGAGATGGTTCTTGAGCCGCTTTCATCGATATTATTAGTGTGGAATAGTTGTTGGACATTGAGCTACTAACTAACTATGAATATGTAATGCACTCGTATTTCTACTTTGTACAGTTGGACAGAACTCAGAAATGCTTCAGGGTAGCTCGCTCTAGAGTGCGACTTGTTTTCATCTTATGAGTTTCCTGGAGCTGTATTGTAGACGAGTAGCCTTAACGTATTCAAATCGAGGATCAGATGAATATGGTGTCAAATTGCCAAGGAAACAAGTTGGGAAGAATATCCCAATGATGTAGTAGCTCGTCTTTCTTGTTTATGGCACGACTCGTTATCCTAGTCATGGACCCACGTGCTAGGTGCCGATAAAGATACTCTGTTGATAACCTCAAAGAAACTTTTTTCCTTTAAGCAAAGCACGCTTCTCAGGCCACTCACTGCCTTTTTTAATCTGAAGCTCTTCTGAGTAGCATGCGACGTTGCTTGTTTCTCTCTATTTTACCACACTTACAACCTGGATTCATAGCACGGTACGTATCACTTTTTACTTAACTTGGTGAAACCCTGCACCCTCTTATCTATCACCCTGCCTCTGTCTTACATACATAGCCCTGGTCTATGTTTGACTCACAAGTCCCGAGCTGTTCTCTCCCAAGTTAATCTCTTGTATCATCGGTGTATCTTTTGTTTTTCTTAGTGGCCCTTTGAGGGGTTTCTATAAACGACGGTTGTTGCCTCGCACCCATGTTCCCATGAGCGTCGTATCAAAATCTCTATTGGCCAGGTTATTTGGACCTTTGGACCTGCAGAAACAAGACAATGATGCACAATGTCCGCCTCACTACACTATGCGCCTGTCGCCGAGCTTCTTTATCGGTCATCTTGCTCCAATCGCGAGCCTCCAAGGTTTAGTTAAGGCTCAGGCTAAAGCAACAAGGCGTTCATGGCGGACCTCTCCCCTGCGCCCACTCTCTAAACGGCCTGTGCCGGTTAGCTCTCGCCTGGCCTCTCGTGGACCCTCGTTTGGTTGCTTTCCCCGTTATCTCGAGGTTTATAGACCGCCCAAAGTTGTCGCAGCATGCGTCTTTCTTGATTGGCTGGTTATTGTCTCGACTCGAACTGGGAGCTAACACACGCCCAACTTCATCCACCCATCCAAGTGGTGGATATCTCCCCTCGTGATCGTCGTCGTCACGATATCTAGCCCATTTCGAGTTGTCATTTATTCTCCGGGGACTTTCCTAGCCAAAAGCCAATGCTTGCCTACCATGACTTTGACATCCGGTGACCTACCTACCTGTCACATCTTGAGGCTTATATCGGCCTTGCTACTGCGTAGTTGATCAACTTCCTGCCCCCCCACCTATCACACCGTGCTATCTCAATATACCTCGATTGCCTCCTACTACTGGAAGTCCGGTTTATCTACTATTTCAACCACTTGTCAAATATTCGCAGTCACATACACACACTTTTTCTTTGTCAGCACACTTTCGCCGTCTTAAATGGATGCTTACTCAATATGTTGCACTAGTCCTGCTGCTAGACACACTTCTAGAATATATCAGGATCTCTGGTCAACTCGACCCCATACTCGAGTCGGCTTTGATCGAGAAAACATATCAAAGAAGCTTACCACGATGAGTAGCTTAAGGAAAATCGATCATACCTCAAAACCTCACATTGCTGTGGTTGGTGCTGGACTTGCTGGACTTCGATGCGCCGACATTCTCCTTCAGAATGGCTTCCAGGTCACCATTATTGAAGCCCGTAACCGGGTCGGTGGGCGTTTGCACCAGGAAATCCTTCCTAATGGACATCTAGCCGATGTAGGACCAAATTGGATACACGGAACCGACGACAACCCCATGCTGGACTTGGCTAAGCAGACCAACACTGCTGTTAGCGACTGGGACTCGACTTCATGCGTATTTGGCGAGGATGGCGAGCTTTTTCCGCTCAAGGATGGTGAGAAGTACTCCACCATGGTCTGGGATATCGTTCAGGAGGCCTTCAAGCATTCCAACAACTCCTCTCACGATATCGATCCTAAGCAGAGTCTTCATGACTTCTTTGCACAAAAGGTAGTCGAGAAGGTGCCAAGTACAGAGGCCGACCATGAGAGGAAACGAAATATTGTGATGCAAATATCTGAGATGTGGGGTGCATTTATTGGGAGTCCCGTTTACAGGCAGAGTTTGAAGTTCTTCTGGCTCGAGGAGTGCATTGAAGGCGGTACGTAGAAATATTTGACCACGATAAGGCTTGGCTGACTCTCACTAGAAAACCTGTTCTGTGCTGGGACTTATAAAAAGGTTCTGGATGAAGTTGCAAAGCCTGCTCTCGAGGGTGCCGAGATCAAGTTCCAAACAAAGGTTGACAAAATATCGTACAGAACGAGTCCCGAGGAAAAGGCAAAGGTCAGGACACTGAGCGGCCAAACACTTGAGTTTGATGAGATTGTCATGACTGCACCCCTTGGATGGCTAAAACGGAACCTTGATGCATTTGAACCTGCATTGCCAGCTCGAATAACCAAGGCTATCGGGGCTATCGGTTACGGATGTCTTGAGAAGGTATACATCAACTTCCCCAAGGCCTTTTGGCTCGGAAACGAAGACGACGATCGAAAGGCAGAGGGTTTTGTGCAATGGCTGTCTCCCAACTATGCCCCTGATCTGAATCCAAAGATGTGGAATCAGGAGGTCGTGGAACTTGCCAGTCTTGACCCAGAGGTATCACATCCTACGCTTCTTTTCTACACCTACGGCGAGCAGTCACAGTACATCACCGGGGAGTTGTCAAAGATGTCCGATCCCAAGAAGAAGGACGAGTTCCTCCTCAATTTCTTCAAGCCGTATTACTCACTACTGCCACACTACTCGGAGAGCGACCCCGACTGCAAACCTTCTGGCTTCATGGCCACAGATTGGCTTCATGATGAGCTTTCCGGGTTTGGAAGCTACAGCAACTTTCAAGTCGGGTTGGAAGAAGGCGACGTGGATATCCGGACGATGCGGGAGGGTCTGCCGGACCATGGATTGTGGCTGGCAGGCGAACACACGGCGCCGTTTGTTGGTCTTGGCACGGCGACCGGGGCGTATTGGAGCGGTGAGGCGGTTGGAAAACGTATAGCGGAGGCTTATGGGCGAAACAAGTAAGAGATAGATATAGATGAAACGGGTCGTTGTGTATCCTTGATGTCGGGCCATGGGAAATGCCACACCAGATAGGGATATATCCAGGATCTCAACGAGACTCTTCGCGTGATAGTCTGTAAACAGGTAGCTGTCTCAGGCTATCGGGGCGTGGGGAAAGGAGATCGACGATGCAATTGTTTGGAGTCATTAATGCTTTGACTCACCAGGCCAGAGCAGCAGATATAGTATAGAGCCATCAAACGAGGTAAACGGGTTCGGGTATGTAGTTGCTGTATGTAGTATCCATGACGCGCCTAACACATGGGCTGTACAATCTGATGGTGTTGCCAATGAGTTGAGTTGATTTATTGTACAGCAGGGGATGCGCGACTCGTATCACCCACTAAAAGCGCAATTCTTAGGTCAACTGACGCGCTTAGAGATTCATATGCTTCTGTCCGCCGCTCGAAACTACCCTTGAAACTGAGTCACGAGCCTCATGCTCCTAGTGACTTTAGCGCCTGGGGTGCGATAACCAGGCATGCCTCGGGGGTCGTAGAGGTCTTGACTCTGCTTGTAGGTATGGGTAATAAAATATTGTGGTCACTTTATGCTGTATTGATGCCGCTCTTGAGCTGTTTATTTTATGTACCCTAAGCTTTAGGTCCTCAATCATCCCCTAACCAGGCAGCCAGGGGACACTTTCCAGACCCTCTAGGTCTCTTACCACCTATAACTTGCCTAAATTCGGCAGTAATCGTCCCCCCACTTGCCCGCGCGTTGCCGCCTCAGCCATCATCCATGCCCATGTCGTGACTGTGTGACGCTGTCTGTGACGGTGACCCGACTCTTTGGGAAGGATGCCTCGAACATCTTCTAACTTTAGTTATCTTTCTTCCATTTTACACCAAACAACCTTAAACTTCCCAGTGATGCCTTGCGGCCACGCATTCACAACTCAGACTTCAACTTGAAAAAATTGCCACAAGGCCTTTCTTTCCTCCTCAACATCAACTCCCATGACCCTCTGTTTCTTCTAAACATGCCCTTCGGCCCCGCAGTTGGCCGGGGTTCTCAAGCTACCGACCGATAGATAGACGCAAACGCGGACCTCTGCCTAGACAGCGACGATACTCATTGACGACTCGCATAATAGCCGACTGCTCTTTTATACTTGTCGTCCTCCTTTATCCCCCTTTTCGGGCTGCGTGGGCAGTCATCGCTACACTATAACTCGATTCGGTCGCATCCTACGACGACATCATGGCAACCTTCTTTCAGTCGTTCCGGAGCTCCTCCATGCCCAAGAGGCTGCTCCGATATGCTCTGTCCCGACTGGAACTCCTCGACGCCGACGCTCTCGAGATGGACAACCTAGATCTGGCAATAGGAAGAAATACCGTCTTTGAATTTCGTGATGTCGGGATTAAATTGAAGGTAGGTTTTGATAGCGACGTATCATAAGTTGGGGAGACCATGATAGCTGATGGCTTATCGTAGAAACTCAACAAGCTGCTTCAGCTCCCCGACACGTTCAAGTTGAAAAAGGCAAAGGTTCTGTTGCTACGAGTCACGATACCTATGGACTTTTACACAAGCCCTATAATAGTCGAAGTCGATGGCGTCGATATCGCCTTGCAAGTCATAGGCACTGAGTCTAAACCGAGTCGTTCGTCAGGGACAAGAACACCGGAAGAAACTATCGCTGTACCAAATACCGTCGATCTCGCACAGTCATTTCTCGAAACACAACCAAAGTCAGAGCGCCAGAAGCTTGAAGATGCGCTAGCAGCCGAAAGCCAGGATCTGGGTGCTTCAGTGTCCATGAGTGACGATGGAAGCGAAGATGACTTGGCATATGGGACGGGTCAAGCACTCTCCCTGCCAGCGTTCTTGGCCGACTTCCTCCAGGGTATTGTTGATCGAATGCAAGTTAGGATAAAGGGTGTCAACTTTCAACTCGACGTCGAGGTACTCGTCGAGCCAAGTTCTACTACGACTGAGATGGTATCATTCCAGGTTGCGCTCGAAGGCATCGACGTTGAAGGTGTTACTACTCGGTCTTATGACGACGCTGGATTCCCAACCATCGTACCTAAGGAGGGCAAACGACATGTCTCTTTATCGAACGTAAGGGCATATCTCATTTCTGAAGCAAATGTCTTTTCTGTCCTTGCGAAATCTCCTTCAATCGCATCACCATCTCTTGCTTCCTCCCCAGCCATGACACGAAATCCACCGTCACGTCAGGCAACAGAGCTCTCACTTGCCAGTCTCCAGGATGAATCTGTTTCATCATCCCAGGCGAGCATTCGATCTGATGAGCCAGAATCGGCGTCGCACCATAGTCTTCCTGACGACGATCCCATCATCTCTTCGCAACACAGCATCGACCAACGACTTGCGAGTTCTTTGCGGCAAAGTCTTCAACACGATGATCCCCTGGCTGATTCGCAACAAAGCCTCCAGGACGATTACTTTATGGATCAAGAGCCTGTGGAGCAGGGTTATCCCTTGGGTGATAGCGAGGATGCACTTGGGATCCCATACGAGTTTTCGAGCCCTAGAGACGACGAAGCAGAGGACAGCCCAGCAACTCCCCGGGCTTCGATGTATCACGATTTTCACAACGCACCTAACGACGAAACATTGTTCCACTCAATCTTACTTCCCGCAGAACACGGTTCTCACTCTGGCGCTTTAGAAAATGAGAGGTCGATGTGGGCGAGCGCAGAACGAGAGGCTCGATCTGCCCCCAATCTTGAAACTCCGGCAACACAAGTCAACATGGAAGCTTCCAGCTCGAGTATACCAAATGAACAGCTTAGTCGGACCTCATCGAGTGAGAGTTTTGGAGCTGCGTCAACCGAAGAACTGGCACAGTCTCACATGTACACGCATGAAGAGGCAGAAAGTATGTATATGAGCGCTTTCTCACAAACCAATGCGCAACCAGCAGCCGTCTTGTCACCGGCCGTCCTGTCGCCTGTCGTTTCTCATAACAATTTACCATCACTTGAGACCCAAGACGAGCCAGCTCCAGAGGTGGAATACTTGGTTGAGCCAGAAAAACCAGGCTCACCAGTCTTGGACGCCAGTGTCCACGAACCGGCCCGACCCCAGACTCCCGAACCGGAACCCACAAGCCCCGAAGCGCCAAGTCCTAGAGTACCAAGTCCTGAAGTACCAAGCCCTATCACAGAAGATGCGCCGTCCCCTGTGAAAGAAAACCGCAAACCCGAGGGTTTTATTCCAGGTGCATGGGATGACGATTACGACGACCCAGAAGAAGAACATGTGGCATCGACGACCTTGAGACGATCAACATATCGAAGTAGAAATTTGTCTGATCCAGCAGACACCTCTGATAGTGAATCTTCTGAGCCTGCTTTTTCTAGGGCCTGTCTCACTGATATTGATCCAGAGAACCCAAGTTTGCCCACCAAACAGCAAGAAGACGTTGCTACTCCAAAGGGTCCAACTCGCCTCGTGAAGGAACTCTTGAATCTAAAGACCATATCAATATACATCCCATCACAACACCAGCACATACAGATTCAACCCGCATCTCCAGAGTCTGTGGCCCAGCTATCGCAGTCTCCTGGTCAATCAGCCTATCCACAAGCGCCAGGTGCTTTTTCCGTACATGGAGCTGCCCATGCACAACAGCGCAGTAGTCAAGGCACTTCAAAGGTTGATGATACTCTCGAAGTGGATCTATCGCCTATAAATCTACGTTTTGACGCCTCTCTTGGCTTCTTACTCGCTATGGTTCTTGGGAAGTTACTTGACGCCATCAAAGACAAGAAGCCACCTCCAAAAGAGGAGAGCAAGCAGGAGACAGCTTCGAAGGAATTGCCCAACATCAAGGTAACATTTGAAGAGATCAAACTCGACTTTGTTAATCGCTTGGGCGGAATCTCGGACACTCCTGAACGATACTTAGATCCTTCCGCGTTCATCTTTGACCAGGAAGTTCTCCTCAACGCAACCTTGCAAAACCTAGCTATCTCCGTCTCCCAGACGGAGGTGTCAACGATTCCTGTTACGAAGGGAAAGTTAACGACGCAACCAGCTGTTCTGACCAGGATAGATTTGCAAAAATTCCGATTTGGTTATGCGAATGGCGATATTATCTCATTCGACAGCGGCAAGCCTATGAGCACATCTGTTAGGGACACCTTCCTCTCCGATGGCACCGACATCGGTGTCAAGATTCTCCAATCAGGTGGTAAAACCAAAACAGAGGTACAGACATTGCCCCTTGTTTTCCAGCTTGATCTACGACGGCTCGATGAGACATTTAGCTGGTTTGGTGGTCTAAGCAGCTTCCTTAACATGAGTGCCTCGATCGCCTCAAGTCCTGCCCCAACACCTAAACCGGTCGCTGTTGCACAGAAACCTCGAGGAGTTCGGTTTGACACTCCAGTCGACCCAGATGACAAATCTGCGGCGTCAGAGAACAAGATCAACCTACGCATTGGAGGTTCATGGGTGGAACTCATTGGAAAAGACTGCAGCATGATTGCCGAAACAAGTGCTATCAAGCTCATAAGTCGAGACGGAGTCATTGGCATGGCATGCAGCATGATGCGGGTATCGGGGCCTCATTTGAAGAACTCGACGGCTGAACCCCCTATCAACACAGAAATTGGTGGTGTTCGGGTGGAGTTTCTAACAACCCCCAAGGATACCGATCTTGAAAAGCTCCTCGAGCTGATCATGCCCTCAAAGCATCAGTTTGATGGGGAGAATGATGAGATCATGGTTGACACTCTGCTACGCCAGCGAAGAAAGGGTTCGGTTTTGAGGGTTACAGTGGACACAGTCAGTGTTCGAGTGCAAAACATGCTGCTGCTTTCCGTTTTGCCCAATCTTGGTGAAGAGGTCGCAAAGCTTTCTACTGTTGCCAAGTATCTGCCCGAGGACGACCGTCCCGGACTGTTGACCTTGGCTAAAATTAGAAAGGTCTCTCTAAGCCTGGACTTTGGCGGAAAGTTAGGCCATCTGAGTACTGACATACAAGATCTCCATGTCGGCCACATTTCTATCCCCTCACTTGTTGCTATCGCTTTACACGACATTTCGGTATGGAGGAATAGGTCGGAAGAACTGGTCAGCACGTCTCCATATGGCCCCAAGGACATTTCACTCCATAGCCCGGTATTGATGGCACGTATGATTGGTGATGAGATCGAACCAGTTATCAAGTTGAAGATGCAAGATCTATGTATCGAGTACCGTGTACCCACCATCATGGACCTCCTTGAGCTTGGAGAAGATGCGACTCCACAAGACTTTGAAGCCAGTCTTGCTGCTTCGGTAGCAAATCTCGGCGATCAGGCGCACCATGCCTTGATCGGCTCTCCTGGATCTCCTGGGGGCAAATCCAAGAGCGGGAAACCCATGACTCTGGACATTGGGTTCCGAGATTGCCTTGTAGGACTCAACCCGCTGGGACAGCCCTCAAAGATGGTAATTGCACTTACGGACGCCCATCTCGTGGCTCTGTTGCCTGAGGATGTAGAGACAAATGCTGTTTTTACCATAAACAAGTCGTCCATTCTCCTCATCAACGATGTTACTGAAGTTAAGATGAACGAACTGCCCACCACTCAGCGTCCCCGAGCCTCGTCTTCGACATCTCGCCAGGTAGCAGACATGTGTGCCAGAGGATATGTAGATATTTGCTACATCTCCTCTGCAAAAGTTACCATTGATGTGAAGGAACTTGAAGATGGAGAGAAACAACTCGTTGTTGAGCTGAAAGATGACCTTCTTGTTTTGGAAACTTGTGCAGATTCAATGCAGACTCTGATTGCATTGGCAAATGCCCTCAAGCCTCCAACTCCACCGAGTAAGGAGAACAAGTACCTGACGGATGTGGTGCCTATGCAGGATCTTCTTGCTTCGATATCTGCTGAGGCCTTCGGTAGACCCGAAGGTGAGTATGATTTCGATCAGGACTTTGCTGGTGCTCAAGAGATGGCCGGCAGCGGCTCAGAAGCCGACTATAACACAGACAGCCCGTTGCAGGTACAGTCTCGGTATTACGATGAACCTGTTGCCGAGGAGCTTTTCAACGCATCAAGCAGCTCCATAATCTCTCGTGGATCTCACCATTCTGGTGGCCCTTTGATGGAGGACACCAACGAGGGTGTTTTACTGACAGGTTTTGAACCGACTAGCCAACAGAGCATAGACTCTGACGATTTGGTCATTCATGATGATTACTATGGTCAGGGAACGTTAAAGGATAGCAAAGCCAAGGTTTGGAACTCGAAGAAGAACAGCTACGATGGAGCACCAAGCGATTTAGTCAAGCGAAGCACTTTGAAAGTCAAGGTGCGAGACGTACATATCATATGGAACCTTTTCGATGGCTACGACTGGGTCCATACCCGAGATGTCATCACAAAGGCAGTTCAGGATGTCGAAGCCAAGGCATATGAACGACAAGCCCGTGCCGGTCAGGTCCATGTTTACGAGGAGGAACTAGAAGACGAAGAAGCCATCGGAGATTTCCTCTTTAACTCGATTTACATAGGCATCCCAGCTAATCGCGACCCTCAAGAACTGTCTCGCGCCATCAATGAAGGCTTCAACGACAACGCAACTGAAACCGAGTCTGTTGCTACCACGGCCTTCACTTCAGCCACCAACAGAACGGCACGCGCTCGTCCTCGATCAAAGCGACTTAAGCTCAAGCGCAGCAAGCATCATAAAATTACTTTTGAGTTACAAGGTGTCGACGCGGACCTATTCGTTTTTCCTCCCAACTCAGGCGAAACACTCAACAGCATTGATGTTCGCATCAAGAATCTTGATGTCTTTGATCACGTTCCGACCTCAACATGGAAGAAATTCGCAACATACGACCAAGACATGGGCGACCGAGAGATGGGCACAAGCATGGTACACCTTGAAATGCTTAATGTCAAGCCCCAACCATCCCTCGAAGCGTCTGAGATCGTGCTGCGCGCAACAATCCTGCCATTGAGGCTCCACGTTGACCAGGATGCTCTTGATTTCATTACGCGATTCTTCGAATTTAAGGACGACCAAGTACCTGTTCACACGTCTAAGAGCGATGTGCCGTTCCTACAGAGGGCTGAAATTAACAACGTATCGGTCAAGCTCGATTTCAAGCCGAAACGGGTCGACTATGCTGGACTGCGGTCCGGACATACCACCGAGTTCATGAACTTTATCGTCCTGGAGGAGGCGAGAATGGTCCTTCGCCATGTAATCATTTACGGCATCTCTGGGTTCGAAAAGCTCGGCAAGACTCTGAACGATATTTGGACGCCCGATGTGAAGGCGAATCAACTTCCTGGCATTCTAGCTGGTCTCGCACCCGTGCGGTCACTTGTCAACGTGGGCAGTGGCTTCAGAGACCTTGTTGAGGTGCCTATTCGCGAGTACAAGAAGGATGGCCGTGTCATTCGCAGCATTTCCAAGGGTGCCACTGCCTTTGCTCGCACTACAGGTACTGAACTAGTGAAGTTGGGTGCCAAGCTTGCTGTTGGTACACAATACGCGCTGCAGGGTGCTGAAGGCATGCTTTCCGACCCTCAGCAAGTATATGAAGGATGGGATGAGGACGACGTAGATCCTGATGAGCAGAGACAGATTTCTCTCTACGCAGATCAACCTACTGGGGTGATTTCGGGTATTAGAGGTGGATATCGCTCTCTCGCTAGAGACGTGAATCTCGTCCGGGATGCTATAATCGCTGTTCCCGGCGAGGTTATGGAAAGCTCTTCAGCGTCTGGCGCCGCGAGGGCTGTTTTGAAACGTGCCCCAACTATCATCTTCCGACCGGCTGTTGGTGTTACAAGAGCAATCGGACAAACACTGATGGGCGCGACGAATTCGATCGATCCAAATAACAGGCGCCGAATTGAGGAGGTAAGTCATTTTTCTTCTATGTTGAGACGAATCTTGCTAACAGCTGCTTAGAAATACAAACGGTACTGAGGCTTCTCTGTATCAGTGAACACGACTGGATGGGCTGGCAAGATTACGAAAAACACTCTATGGCGCATTGATGTTGAGATATTGATCTCTCGAGCATCATTGGCGTCTCTGGCCTTACATGTCCCTTTGTCCTTTATCTCAATGTTATTTTATGACTGAATGTTTAGCGGTTCTTGGAATGGGAGCACAGCTTGTTGTTTTCAAGGTAGAACCATGTTTCTACCCATGCCATCTATGATAGACCGGACAAAAACGGAACATGCATGCAGAATGCGCAAGATAGACCTGGGAAAGGTAGAAACGCGTTGGACAATTTTCGCTCTCATGGTTTGGAGTTGGATTTTCCTATGGTGTGTGGTTTGTGTCGAGTGCTCAGATTTGGGTTATGGTAATAGTTCTTGTTCATATAGATACCTGTCACAGAATGGAAGACTTGTCGCTTGAGTTAACTGATGCGTACTGTCCGATTGCTCGAACTTATCACCCGTATCAAATTCTATGTTCTTAAAAACTATCAGCAATACCCTTCTCCCTTTCGGCGTCTTTCCTCGTGCGGTTTACGTCAACCCACCACTTGTGACTCTCGTCCTTGCCCGTCCATTCGCCCTTATCATTAGTCTCATCCCAAGGCTTAGGGCTCAAAATGTAATGAACGTTCTTGACGCTCTCATCCCTCCAGAAAGCATCATGCACACCTTCCCATCGCATCGTCTTGAGCGCATTGTAGATGTACGGCAGCGGTACCCAACGCTCGCGGTACAAATCTGAGAGAAGCGATTGATCCGCGAAATCCATGTTGACTGCGTCGGCCTCCATATGTGCGATGATTTGCTCATATAGCCCTTGAGAGGGGTTGACGACTTGTAGACCACCGTTCATGAAACCTAGTGGTCCGACTGATGGGTCCGCAGCTTTGGTCTGGGCGTCATCTGGCGTCGAGTGCTGCGATGTGAAAGCGCAACTCTCGGGAACCCAGTCCTTGGGATAATGAGGCTTCTTGAGGGGATTGCATACACACGCATGGCCTGCTGCAAAGACACGCTTGCTGATGGTCTTGTCACCTGTCTCCGCAATTGAAGGAGAGTCCAGCTCGAGGTCCATCAGCTCGTCCATGTTGCGCAGAACTAGCATATCCGAGTCGAGCTGGACAACACGATCATATTCAGTCAGGGAGAATGGAGTGAGCTTACTCCAGCAGTCGTAAAAGCGAGGGTCATTGGAAAAGTCCTTGCCCTTTGTCGGAAGTAGGTAGGGGATGTGCTGGGTGGGAATACCGCGAGCCCGCAAGGCAGCATGGCCTTCAGCAGGAAACGAGTCCGTGTAAAGAGCAACAAGAGGGTATTTGGATTTTGCCGCGCGGAGTGAGTAGTCCAGAGTGAGAAGACCGGGCAAATAACTCAGATTTGTAATCAAAGTTGTCCAGACTAAGAGATTCGTTTGTTAGAAATGAGACGATATCGAGAGGATATGCATAGCATTTACCTTTGGGAGAGTCGACAACTCGTTTCCGTGGTTCAGAGTCTGCCATGTTCATGAATTGATGATCTACACACGAAGAGTTGTAGTTGAATAGATAGCAGAAGTAATATGGCGAGATGTGAATTTTAGCGGGGGAGGGGTAATCGAGAGAAAGTCAACGAACAAAGGCATAATCTCAGGTAGCACAGGCAGCACGCAGAATGGCTTTCATATATATGCTATTGAACGGTATCTTGATGGATCTTGTTTCCACTTGGAAGGCATCTTCGTAAAACTCCCATACTTGTAAATATCCAGATCATGAGTCTTCGATATCCAGAATTGGGTGTGGTCACTAAAGACTGCGGGTCATTTCAGGGTCCTAAATGACGCTATGGCGATCTTGCCTGTAGTTTCGATTGGAGAAGAATATGTATACTCACAGATCCTGCAAGTATTGTCCAGAACATGGAACTTGTCTGTCTGCGCGAGAAGTAGAGAGAACGAAACGGGGTTTATACCGTTTACTTGCTGGAACAGGTAACTAAAGATTCCAGAGTACGGCAGCATTCGCAAATGCAAATAAATGCAACATTCTGGTGTGTGTTTCTCACCAACTTGCGCAGTACTCGTTCGTGCTTGGAGTGCACGACAACTTACTCCAGGGTAATAGGATATATTGTCGCGTAGACGTTATTGGACAGAACCATAATGGGATGTATTGCGAACGAGAACCAAAAACTTCGTAGGACCAATGCAATTATCATGTTATTCTACCATGCAAGGATTCATGTCACATGAGGTTCAAACATATAAAAATGGTTCAGTCCTCCGATTCGGACATGTCGCCCGTCATGTTGTTCATCCGGACTTCAAATCCAAGACCTTCGGCAGGAAGCCGAGGCTTTGGCCCCAATATTTATATGCCGAAATCAGGAATTGCCATATGACCGACAGGTACGATATGCGTCTCATACAGCTGCCATGGGCGAAGCTGCAGGCTGCCAAGATCAAGGTCGCCAATGAAGCTATGGTGATCTCAGTAGACCAGCAAGATGTCTCCACGAAAACCAGGGTGACCTAACCATTCGTACATACCCTGTACGACTCTCTGATGCAGTCAAATTTGGATGCATCAGAGTTTCGGTGAAATCGATCATTGGCGACTTGAAGATTAAGAATACGGATACTGTATCTTGCTTGCCATGTTAATCGGTTTCTGTATTGGCCAACCTGATATCGAGAGTTTCAAGATAAGGCAGGTGTATCGCAGACAACACTCTGCTGCGGCTTGATTGGCCGATTATGTCTCTACCCAAGATGTTGCAACGCCTATTTATGTTGAGCTTCGTCATGCTGTCCTGGTGTCAGCTCCTGAACGGATTCGTAATCGTGTATCTTGGAGCGGCAGGGTATCCGATCGCCTCTGATTTCGGTCAAGCTTATGGCGGTGTCACAGCCATTGAACTAAAGACCCTAGCTCTTACGGTGAGGCCAAGGTGAGGGAGCTTTCAAGGCAGGTCCCGTTCAACAAAAATTGTTGACCGGCGCCTCCGTAATTCCAACAATAGCAATTGCCCCTCCATAGTCCATAGTCAGCCCCCTGGGTTAGTCCTGTCTGGCTGGCCTTGTCTTGCCTCGCTTGAATTTTGGCTCAAGATTTCCTTCTGGAATTTAGGTTATCGGGCCTGGGGGCTGGTTGCAAGGGCAGCTCAACAATTTCACACACGCGCGAATCTTAATATTCGCACAGCCTAGGATATGCACACGTCAGCCCAGGACCCGCGACCTAGATTGCCTGTATTTACTTCCTGAGTCTCGATACGATCGCTTCTAGATCTTTCGTCTGTAAGAGAAGCCTTGAATACCTACCGAGCCTCTGATCTCGGAGGGTTTCCGTCCGTCTTGCGAGCCGAGGCATTCAGAAGCAGTGTCCGCAAGAACGGAATCAAGTTATAGCCGAAGAGAAGCCAATCATGATGCAAAATGACAAGAAATGACTGTACCAACGGAGTCTGCACCATCTCCCCGGTCCAAAGGGGGCGACCAAGTTGACGGGTTTCTAGAAGTGGACCAGGAGACGTTCGATTTTGGTTGTTACCAGCCCTGGAGTGTCACGGGCCTCTTCCCGTCTTGGGGGCTTGCTCACTGCCGTGCTATCACGCCGCTTTAAAGCTACAAGCTCGGCGCGGGCCTGTACTAAGAAACAGCAAATTGACGAAAGGCGTCGGCTGATTTCATTAAAAGTTGATGTTATGATTTTGGTCGCTGCACTGATAAGATGAGGCTTCAGACATTGCAGCATGGTAACTGACGCGTACCTAGACAGTAAAAGGGTGGCATTAGCAAATAATAATCTGGATCGCGGTCTCTGACCGCCCTATTAATGCTGTGCCAACAATTGGACAAAACCGATGGCGATCCTCGAGAGCGACAGGTACGCTCCACGTGTGCTAGATTCGTAGATTCCCCTGCCGAGACTCGTCAGCAAGAGTTGACAGGCCTGACTGGCTGCCAGACTGTGCTGGTTTCTTGTTGGTGGCGAGCAAGTGCTAAAGCGGCACTCATCTGACTACAGTGCAGCACTGTCCAGACCCTTGTCTCACCAGCTGCAGTACCTGTGAGCAGGCGAGCTCAACGAGTTCCACTCCCAGATGTATCTAATTGTGATGCTCGTTTGAAGGATGGTACCATATCAATTCAGCCGGCAGCGTGTTACAACACTTTTGACGCCACTGTTTTCCTGATATGATACCGTTATCTCTAGGTGTCGTAATGTGTGAAACAACCTGAGCCAGTTCGAGCACATAGCTGATTTAGCATTGGCACCTCCCATCTGCTCGTCGTCCACTTTAGCCTCATGTTTCTTTCGGACATTGACGGCTCAAGTAACCTGTGGTTCAAGATCGATAGTTGAGGAGCAAGCTCAGAGCCATGAGCTTAGTGACTTGAAGAGGCCCATAATTGTCCCCCTTTTCAACTTGGGGGTGGAACCTGGCTTCTCATTAAAAAAGCTGGAGAAGCGAGCGAGACAAGAGGAATTTGATGAGAGCAGCAACGCAGTGATACCTTGGGAGCTGCACCGCAGTGTAGAGTGCAGTAGGCACTAGAACTGGGGCTCCTAGCAGGGCTGTTCATTGGACCCCCAACATACCGACTTTGTGCCATGGATGTTTAATGGTGTTGCTTTTGCATAGGTAGAGTAGCTGGGTAAGTACCTTGTACACACTCCGGGCGGCATTCGGTATCCCATCGCCGAGTCAGGAACTGTCATGGTTTCTGGTGAAGCTCTTGCCGCTTGTTTCATTATTTGTTTGCAACAGAACGCGACAGAAACCATAATTGTCGTCCTTCTCTGGCATGATGATGTTTTATCCTCGAGTGATCGTTTAGTGGATTAGATAATCGGATTGCGGAAGTTTGTTGATTGACACCGCCTTTACTTGTCCTGTTCGATTGGAAACAACGACAGCTTCCTTGGGAGGGTGTGTATCAGTTCTGTGTACCTCTCCACACTTGCAGGATCAACGATGGTGTAGCTAAATTAAAGTGAGCTAACAGGGCGGGAAGCTTCAAGCTGTCCACACACATACTGTACGTACTTTGACTCGGTGGAGGCTGTGAGTGACTCTTTCCTCAACCCCGTCCCTACCCAGGTTAGTAGGTTAGGTAGTAGCTCATTCCAATCTCATCCTCATCCCCCAGATCACACGGGCTCCCGGACGACTATCCGTGCCTGCCTCACCTCACCTCACCTCACCTCACCTCACCAAGACAGTAGGTACACCCCTGGGACAGCTGTCGAAGCTTGCGCCTTCCCCCTCCTCTAAGTAGTAGTTTATCTGCCTGGGCCTGGGTCTCACCTCCCTCACAATATAATACATAAACCCTCCTCCCCTCCCTCCATTGAGCTATCCGTTTCCCACTTGCATCTGCGTCTGCACTCCATAACGCCATATCGGCCCCTCTCACCTACATCGCCTGATCTTGTAAACTCGTCACCGCTATCCCAGCTCAATCTGCTCCTTACTACACAGAGTGTATAAGTAGCTAGACACCGCCAACTTTTTACCACCACATTCAACCACAATTGCCAACCCCAATCTCTATCACAATGCCTAGAATCACCGCTTCCGTTTCCAAGGTCACTCGCACTCTTGCCGAGTCGCACCGCCATGCTGGTGTTGCTCTTATGCCCAAGTATGCCGAGCTCCTTGGGTCTTCTTCAGAGCAGTCCCAGCACTCCGAGGTGAGTTTCTCAATCCTCTCATCAATCTAATTCTCGTACTAACGATTTCCCCAGTCTCGTGGTCTCAAGACTACCCACCGTCCCACTCCTCAGCCATCCATCGCTGGTCGCACACGGCCCCTGATGCAGTCCTTCAGCTCTTCAGCATCTTCTCGTGCTCCCGTCAACCACGTTGACACCATGGTGCTGCCCAAGATTTACGCTACTCCCAACTACAACGAGCCTCTTCCTCGTATGCCACTTCTTCCCGACAACTACTACGGCTCTTACCACAGCTCTATGTCTGATGCCACCGACTTGTCCACTGGCAACCGACCCGTCATCTTCGCTATCAACCCTGACATCGTCGTTCCCGGTGCCCCCATGGCCAACATGGATGCCACCAACATGGACAGCATCGATGTGAAATTTGTTCACGACCAGCCTAAAATCTCCACCGCCGCCGCCGCCGAGGAATACAACCCTGAGCGAAGCACATTTATGCGCGACATGTATCGCAGCATGAGGGAAGATATTCTTAGTGTCGCACCTCAGCTCACAAAAAACTAAGAGTTCTGGGATAAAAGCACAGAAAGAAAGAGCGGGAGTTTTACTGAAACAGCCTCGGCCAAGAGAGCTGTAAATCTATTAAGCGTTGTAATTTGTTTTCACGGAACGGGGTGCGATCGCATCAATTAATGGCCCTTGTCTAAGTGGCTTGGCGAGGCTCAAAGCCATTCATTACTTTTACACTACGATACACAATGATCATATGAAAGCCCAAGTGGCAGACTCGAATAAATACAAGTCCTTTGTTATTATCACAATGCCGTTCTGTGAATCATGAACGTTTGATCTACGAAACCGTTTCCATCCTTGGTTATCGACTATCGCGTACTGGCTCAAGTAAAATGTGAGCTTTGAGGACATTTAAACACTCGACTTCAACAACGAAAGGCTCAATGTCAGCTTCATTGAACCTTTGGCACTTAATTCAAACCGAGTAATTACATAGACCCCTATCTAAGTCCTATTCCGCTATTCATAAAAGCAAACTACTTAGAGATGACCCAAGGACGTAAACCACAAGATTAATTGATGTGTGAATGAATAGGTGCAGATGTTTTGTTGTGTCTATGGTATCATCTCTCGTAAAACACCACTACCCGTATTCACTCCGTGGTTCAGAGACCCGACTTCCTCTCTTTTTTGAATCCAATCAATCTTCCGAGTCTTTGTCAATGCCGTAAGTACATAATCGCAAAACGCAGCCAAGTATTAATCACCCATCCAAACCCCCTCCCATTCTGAATTCCATCGCTGCCAAGTCCTTTACTTCGTTTATCGCTTCTTTGCGGATGGCCTGGGCTTGCATTCATCGCCGTTGACGGGGTGCAGCATGACCTTGATAGGATAACTTTGACTGTTGTGCTGATAACCCTTGGCCCAGTCGTATCCAACGGCGTAAGCGAAGATGTTACCGTTCTTGTTGAAGGTAGTGGAGGTGATGCTACCCCCGACGTTGGGGTACCCCTTGAGACGATGCTTAGCATCCTTATCCCAGAAGTGGAATGTTCCATCGGAGCCGGCAGTGCTGAATGTGCCGTGAACGGGGTGGAATGAGATGGCGTTGACTGCGTGGACGTTGGTAACGCCGTTGGCCGGGGGGTCGCGGTGGCACTTGAAGGAGAAGTTGGAGCTGCTGCATGTTAGTTCAGGTCCTCACCTGAGTGGTATCACGTTTCTGGGGTGCTTACGTTGAATTCTTGTCCTCGACATATTGGATAGCACAACGCCCCTCGATACTACCGATAGCGAATCCAGCAGAGTCGGTAAAGCAGCTGACAACCCGGGTCTGCCACTTCAACGGGCTCTGCAGTGTCTTGTAGAATTTGGTAGGGTTCTTGAGGTCGATAACGTTGATGTAACGATCGGCTGTGCCAACAACACACAGATTGTCGCGAACGTCCATCGTATAGACTCTTTCTTGACAAGTCACTGTGGCAGCGGGTCCTTGCTGTCGAAGATCCCAGTATTTCACCGTCTTGTCCCATGATCCTGAGACAACCATGGGGCCGTTGCCGCTGTCGAAGAATCGAGCTGTTCGCACAGGCTGGTCGTGTGTGCCTACAACAATGTCCTGCTGGGAGGCGAGATCGCAGACCTTGACGTTCTTGTCGGCACCCGCAGAGACGACTTTTGTTCCATCCTAGACGAGACCGGTTAGTGATCCTCTTGTCATGTCGGCAGCTTGCTTTCTTTCGTACCTTGGAGAAGTCACAGCTCAACACAGGCTGGCTGTGCTCGTAGGCGTGTCGGCCTTGGCTCTGCCCGTTGGCAGCGATTTCGTAGATGCGGACCTTGTTATCCCAACTGGAGATGGCAAGAAAGTCGGGACCGTTTGGCGCAGGAGAGAAAGAGAGGCCGGAGATGGTGTCGGTGGGAGGGTCGGAAAGCGCAACATCTTGCTTAAGGTCGCCGATGCTCGTCGCCGCTGCGCTCGAGGCGCTGCCAAAGAGTGTCGACATGATTATGAATAGATGCGCGTGGTGGAAAGATGAAGGAAAACCAGTCGGTGGCTATTTTTTTTTGTTTTTACTCCTTGAGTAAGTGGCAGTTGCAGAAAGTCGAAAAGAGTCAATGACTCGAGACTGGGGCTTTTGGAACTGATCGGACAGAAATCCAGATTTGTCGAATTGATGAGAGTTGTCTGTCTACACCGTCGAAGCTTGATGCGCCGCGCGAGCTTTGTATTGAAGACGAATGAACAGGCACGAAGGCAGCCACCCAGCCTTCTCAACGCGAGGTCCGCATTGGCTGAAAAGCAACTGGGCAAAAAAAGGCAGCTACAGCCACACCTCAAAGCTTGGATCACTAGCGCCACACCTAAGCCCCATCTTTGACATAAAAATTCAAATCGAGCTCGGTTTCTTTTTTCTTTTCTCTTTCTTTCTTCATCCGCGCCCCTCGCTCAATAGATCGCTATTCGAAGCTCACAAACAGAGACACTGTGGTTTATCACAGCGTCTCGATCACTCTTAATGGCTTTGGGAGAAAGTCCCCGGACGTCTTCGTTTCGACGGAGTTTGCGGAAACGCGCCGCCATAGAAGCACTGCGGTTGACCTTTGCGCCCAGGCCCTCGCCCTGCGCTGGCCCTTCCCTCCGCTACATCTACCTTTGTCAAAGGCCTTTGTCCCCCGGTCTTCGCTGCCTTCGGTCCCCTTGGATGAGGATATGAGTCCGCTATCGAGGTGCGGGCGAGTTCTGGACGGACGGGGTTGTCTGGCAGGTGGATGGTGGGTAGACGCTCAGTGCTCGTGCGTGTGGTGTCGGGTCGCTTAGGATTTTTTGTCGAGATTGACAGGTATGCGATTGCCCGGCGAAAGCTGGGTTACTCAATGGGGCTCATTCTTGATGCGAGGGGCCGGTATCCCGTTGACCCTTGGGTGACGGTCTTGTTCCCTTTTTCACACTCTAAACTTCGCTGGAAGTTCTCACAGGACAAAGACCTGAACCCGGGACGAGATGGGTTGGAGTTTTTATGATGATGACCAATATTAGAGTCAAGCACTGAGTCAGAAAATCTGACGTTGTGGACCACCAAACTATGTCAACTGAAAAACTTCAACCTTCTTGTTTTGGGTAGAGATAGCTAGATAGACTTGCTCGTGATGGTGTACACTCGAGGCGATATGTTCTCGTGATTGTAGTAGCTGGTATTGCTTAATGCGCTTTGAGTGCGTTCTGCGATGTCTTGACCCCGAGTTTCAGCTACCATGGGGTAGGATTCAAACCTACATGCCGCGCGTGCCTTCCTGAATCTTCATCTACCCTGACGGCTTTTCTTGAGTCTTTGTTACTTTTGTCTCTAAACGCGGGTATATTTCCGTGCTCGGTGGGACGTCTCACGGCACGGCATGGTAGCAAGATTCGAACAGCATCTACCCTACCTATCTCTTAAGTACTGAGGTATGGTCGGTAACTATTAAACTTGCAAGTGGAAAAACAGCCGTCAATTCCACATGAAGCCTTCCCGCCAGGAGTCTGAAGGTCATTAAGAATATTCTTGCCTGGCCGTGTGCTTGCAAAGGCACTTGAAAAGGATCTTGAAACGACTCGAAGCCATTGTCTGATCAGCCCGCACTCGACCGAGGAGCCTTCAAAACTGTACTGTCACTTCTTAATATGACCCTTATGGCCACTGATCCATGACGTGCCGGCCACCACGCAAGCTTTGACGATATCATAAAGTCTACTAGGAGTATGAACAGGTAGGGATGATCAAATGCATCTTAAGCCATGAAAGTTATGCTATGTCAAGCTCTGGTGGTAGAAGCGTCTGGACGAATGCTTTAGCAGGGCTTATGATGAATCTTCTTTGGTCATAGATCCTCGTCTTACTGCGCCCGGTGTTGCTTTTATGAGTAGGCGAAGTCTCTGTCGGTCGGTCGGTCAGTCGCAGAATTGCTCAACAAGAAGTAGCTATCAGGTTGGAGTCATGATCCATGCATCGATTGTGAATCAGATCAGCTTAGTACATATGCTTTAGGGTGGAACTTACTTGCAACAGTTTATTCGCTGTTGAAGGAGTAGGAGTGCAGGCTTCGCAAAGACGGCATTAGTACGCAGACACAAGGCCAAAACTACATAATGCGAGCTGAATAGTGGAAAAAATCATTAATAACCTGTCCATATATCATCTTGGAATATCTTTCTATTCTAGTACATATCCTATCCTCATAGCTCGTTTCATCTGACATGCATTGCAAATAACGATGTTCAACTCAGACATCAAAGATGTCACCAACACCTTCATTACCCCCTCTCCTGATGTCGACAATGTCCAGCCTCCAGCCTTCCCAATGCTTGAGCGATCGCTTGATTTCTTTAATCCGCTCGATTCTTCTCTTAGACTCTTCCTCTTGCGCCTTACGAAACGCATCTTCATCAAAGTCCATGTCATCGTCCTCGAGAAACTCATCATCACCGCCCCCAGCAAGTGCGTTGAGGCCACTTGTGAAGAAATCGCCGATTCCGCCAGGGCCGGACTTCCTTCGCTGAGTTGGAGACATGCCATGGCCCGTAGTGAGGTCGACGTCTTGGAAACCCGGGCTGGTTGCCTCCAGTTCACGGCGTTTTTCAATCCATGCCCCACTCCGAAGCTCATGAACCTCGCTCTCAAGAGCACGGATCTTCCTCTCGAGCTTCTGGCGTTCCTCATCCTCAAGCTCGTCAACACCTTCATCGTCCAATCCACCACCCCCTTCCAGAGACTTGCGGCTCTTAAGTTTCGTGTTTTCACTTTCGAGCTTCTCGACCTTTTCTTGCAACTCAGTGACTTGATGTTCAGCCTTCTCCTTCTCCTTTTTAACTGTTTGTAGACGAGAATCTTGCTCTTTGTGTAATGTGGTAAGCGTCGTGGCTTTCTTATCTAAAGCTTCGACTTTCTTCTCAAGCTCGTCACGCACATTCTTCACTTCTTCAAGTTCATGCTCGAGAGTCTTGACCTTGGTTTCAGCACTCGTCCGCTCGCTTCCCTCGCGCACTGCCTTTTCTGCTGTTCTCTCGAGGTTGCGCTTGAGGTCCTGGAGCTCACGCTGAGCCTTGCCTGCCGCAGCCTCAGCACGTGCGAGTTTATCCTCGAGAGCAGTGACCTGCTCCTTCTCCGATGATGATCCGCTGGCGTGGCGCTCAGCCTGGACTCTTAGTTTTGAAATCTCGGCTTCCATGGATTCAATGGTCGCTGTCTTGGCTTCTAACTCAGCTTTGAAATCCGCTGGTGGTGTAGCCATTGACACGGATTGGCGATGGCCATGACTGGGTCCACGCGACACTTGCTGTTGGAGCTGAGCATTTTGACGTTCGAGAGCAGCCATTTGGCTCTTCTACAAAAGTGTCAGTGGGCTTAAGAGCAAACGACAGGCCCATCACTTACCAAGCTATCCAAAAGGCCATTATCAAGACTGCCAGTCTTGCCACTTTCCTCGCCCTCAGCCTCGCGGATGTCGGCCAACTCATTCTCAGCTTTCTGCCACCTCTTCTCTGAATCGGCAGCCTCTTTAGACAGTCGCTTATTTTCCTTTTCTAGCTCTTCAATCCGAGCCAGGTGTTTTCTGTAAATATCCGGTGCAGTCTCGCCATCAGGGCTAAAGGGAGATGCTGCCCCTCCTGAGGGAACGGAGCCGGCGCGGAAAGATGTAGACCTCAATTTTGACTGCTGTGCAAGGGATGTGGTAGCGGCAGGTGAGTTTTCGTCATCGCTGTCACTCTCGCTATCGCTGTCGCTGTCGCTATCGCTATCGTCTTCCTCTTTGGTTTCAATCTTGAGTGGCTTCTTTGATTCTTTGACAGGTGCCTTCGCAGGCTTATCATCTGTATTCTTGGGAGGTTCTTCGGCTGATTTCTCTTCGACTGCAGGAGTGTCTTCGGCCTTCTCCTCAGCAGGTTCAGGCGCAGGGGTTTCGGCTGCTTCTGTCTTTGTTTGCTTGACTGGGGTACCCTTCTTCTTCTTCTTCATTTGCTCGACCTGAAATCGCATTGAGTTAGTCGTGTGATTGAATAAGAAGGGAGGGGCGAACGAACTCGCTTCTTGGCCGCAGCAATCTTCTCCTTGCGGGCCTTTTCCTCTGCATCGGCCATGGTGATGGTTTAGTGAGCGCAAAGCTACAGAGAATCCGTCTTGCGCAGAATGATAGTTGTGGTTATTAGTGAAATCTGTCGTCTTGGCGCTAGATGTTAAATGTAGCTCCACGTTCAAGGGACGGGTTTGAAGGGAGCTCCCCCCACTGTCATCGTCTCGAAGCTTAGCTGGCCTGTGCGAGCACCGTGCCTAAAGTGGCGTTAGTTGCCAGATACACTGTAACTGTACCTCAAGTTGTGTAAGTGAGCCTCATCTCCATCCTCTGCATATTGGAGTATTCATCCATCACTTTGTTGAATAATACAGAGAAAAACGATAGTATATGTATACACGCCTAGCGGTCAGTCATCCTTAGTATGATACACTTAAATTTCATCAGATCAAATTGTCTCAGATCAGGCCCAACAGTGTTGCATTCGCCTATCGTGGTTCCAGCAGATGTTTGTTGATCTAACAAGATTATAGTTGGCCTTTGTAATAACGACTAAATATGAAGGCAAATACTACCTAGAAAGATACTTGTGCAGGTTCTACAGGTATGTATTGGTTGATAGAGTCCCTATCTAGGTAGCTAGGTAATTCGTATCATGAGGCTTGACATCATACTTGATAAACAATTTTAAACTACCCATATTTCAGTCAGTTACTACTAGGAAGGTTGGTAGTAACTAGCCACCAATCATGCAGGAGTGATTGGGAATTCTGGCTTGTTGGAGTCGAGTAATAGGACGATCAATGTTGCATGCCTGATTGTCTCCCATCGGTCCTTCCTCAAATGATGCCCAAGGCATAGTGTTGTTGCAGGAACGACCAACTGCCATCTTGTGGTTACTAGAGTACGTATTAATCAGCTTCGACATCTTTCCCACAGACTCTTCAATCCCAACTCGCCTTGTTTCTCCACGACCAGCCTTGATCTCCCTTCTGGTGAGGATGAACTGGACTGAAGGTGCACTGGCTCGTCACTCCCGCCGCAAAGGCTGGGACAAGGATGCCGCTCGGCAAAAACAATACTTTGCCAAAGCCAGAGCTAGGAAGAATGCCCCTTCATCAAGCAAAGGTCTAGACATTGTGTCATTTGTCCCCGATTACATTAAGCAGCCACAACCACAACAGCCTCAGAACCACTACTCGACCTCTTCGACTCCTGCAAAGAAACAAAAAACACCAAAGAGAAAACTCATTCATATACAGAATGATACCAGCAAAACACCTTGTCGCGACCTTGTTCAAGGTATCAATGCTGAACTCCTAAAGTCTGGCGGCGAGCCTTCCCTGGTACGTCATTCCAAAAAACCATCCCAAGAAATGGACATCGCCACAAAGAGGCGTAAATTGCTTGAAAAGAACGATTGGACAGGGGTCAGTGCTCAGAAACCTTTGATGGTGAACTCTGCTTGGCGAAAAGATCGTTCTCCCCGACCACGAGGAACCTCCAACTTCAGACAAGATCTCACGTCTCTTCTCCCAACATACGATCGACATGGCCACTCCAATAAGAGAACGCTGGGTCGACTCTCTAACAATGAAATGAGAATCAATATCGGAAGCCAAAACCTTCGCTGGAGCCGGGAGAGCAACTCAGTACGAAGCTTTGCCACGCGACAAGGCCTACCTACTCACATTAATTCGAGCCCAGACAGGTCACTGAACCTAGGACCGATATCACCTTACCAACTACCCTCGAGCGTCGAAGCACCCATAACGGCTATAACAAAGCCCCGAAAGTGCGATACAAGTCCAGACCGCATTGATCGTCGAAACAAACTATCCAGACTTTCAAATACTGCCCTGGATACCGCATACGGAAATAGTAGCCAGAACCGGAGTAAACGGGAGGGACCTGATGAACCAAGATTTGTTGCAAGAGCTCGAATACCTATCATACATCAACCAAAACCGACCAGGGAGACACGACCCTCAGTGTTCAACATACGTTCGCCCGACCTCGAGGAGACTATGAGTACCACTGCTGTGCTGGGCGCTCCAAGGCGATCTTCTAACCATATCACACCTGAAGATATACGGTGGAATTCATGGTTGAATTCCAAGGCTACACCAGCATCAAGAGAATTGACTGAAACGAACGAAATGAGAGGGTCCCCAATGTCTATTAGTCCTGGAATCAGCCACTTTTGGAACTCATCAGAGAAACATTCGCAAACACAAAGCCCAGTCCAGACTCGAACTCCACGACAGAGATCGTTGAGCCAAACCGATGAGCCACAACTACAATCCTACGACATTGCGTCGTCTGATATCCTTGCATCTGACAGTACCCAACACGAGATGCTGAGCTCCGAACCAGAACTGCCTAAAGTACAGGCGGAATACGAACCAACTACACCCACTGCTCCAGAAACTCACGGGTCGCTCAAGAACCGGAACCCCGATCAGTGGGAGGTCTGTGTCAAGCCTCGAAGTGACTGGATGTTTTCGGCTCGGACCAACGCACAAAAGACTACCAATGTCCGAAATTTGCTAGACTTAATGGCCGAGAGCGAAGACAGGAATGGAGTAGTGACTGAAAAGCACATTAGTAGGAAAATGACACCAAATTTAGAAGACGAGGACGAGATTTGGAAAAGGTTTGTTTTCGATAACGATCCGGCTGAGATCATCCGCAAAGCACTTGACGAGGCGAATGAGCAGACTAAACGAGACCTGGGTCTCAAAAAGACGAGCGGTCACCGTACGTTTCAAGATTTGCCGCTGGCTTCAAGCTCGACGGCACCGCGAAGCGATATTGTTGAGCCCCCATCAGCGTCAAGAGTCAGCTCACTATCGATGAATAAAACCCTTGGTATCGTGGGCGATCAGATGGAAAGGCCTTTGGGTACAGACCTAGACTCAGACCTGGAAGAACAGTCACCCTCGGAGGTGACCGCAAAGACAGATACCACGGATGCCATGAACTCGATCGTTGCTCAGCCCTCGTCGCCCGGACCGCTAGAGGTCGAGTTCAAATTCCACCAGCCGCAACTCTTCATTGGAAGATTAGCTGCTGATGCCCCCTTTGATACACCATCAGTAACCTTACACGGACCAAAGAAAGGCAGGCAATGGAGGAAACGCAGGGACAAAGGGCGGCCTGATTTCCGCGCCATGCCCGACTATGACGATGATCCAATTGAGGAAGACTAAGATAATCATCGGAAACGAAGCAAGATCTGTGGCCCAGAGGTGACTCAGAAGTCAGCCGGGTCTAAGAACCCGCAGGCTACGTATGTGGTCACGAGCTGGAAATGCAGTGCGCCATATTGTGCAATGTGGCATGGGGGAAGTTTGGAGAGCATTCGGCGCCGTGTAAACCGTCCACTACGTTCGTGGATAGGGCGGGGAACACAACCTTGCTGTGCAACTAGGGTCTAGTCCAGCTAAGGACGATCTCCTACTATTGTACTCACTTATCTCTCGTCTCGCTACACAGGTTCAGGACAGGGGAATTTGCCATTATGTGACACATAAAAGAGAGTAAAGAGAAAACAAAGTCTCAAGTTGCATCGCCATCTTCAAGCGAGGCGTCACAATGTGGCTATCATGGGTCCGGATCTTGATGGAATACAATAATGATTTGTCTAAATACGCCATAAATTCTAACAAGACTTCCTAACCATAGAGAAAAGAAGAACAAAACTCCCGCCGTCTATATAATAACACATTCTATGTACTGGGTTGGTCTCATGTCTCGTCATAAACGTCACTGCGTTATCAACCCGCCAATAAACATACAGTCTTATCTCGGTGCCTTCAACTTGAATCGCGAACCCCAGTCAGATCCCAGTAGATCCATCCAAGAAAGGAAACTCGAAAGAAGGAATGGAAGCATGACAGAAACATCCATCTTACATACACAGCCACGCTGAAATGATCCCCACAGACTGCCCCGCCTTACCCGCTTCCAGAACAATTCTCTCAAGTCAGCCTCAGCGCGATGAGACGCCCCAGTAGGGATAAGATCTGCAACGCATGGGCGTTTTCCTGCAGATCTCCAGGACATTCATGGCAGTAGACAACAGAAATGAAGGACCAAAGGCCAAGATTGAGAATGCCTGGCACAGAAATATCCTGCAGAAGGGTTGTTTTTTGGTGTGTGTGGGTTGCATGCATGTGAGGAAACAAGACGAATTGATGTCGTTTTGTTGTCCTTTGATGTAACAGTAGGTATACAAGAGCTGCAGCTAAGGCTTTCGCCGTCAGAGCTGGGTTGACTGTGAGAGATATCTAATATCGGTGAGCTATTCAAAGCAAGAACAGCCTACAGGCAGATGACACATGGCAGAATTTCTTGCTTCGAATGGCTTTGGTTGACATACTCCCAGCCGTAATGCTGTAGTTTCAAACCATCGAGGGTAATGTTTTGTGGTGTTTTGTGGTAGGCTGTTTCTGCGTGCAAGGCTGTTTTCTTGCTCGCAGAATTCAGGATCGGCTGCGGCGCTTCTCCTTACGCTTAGACTCGCAAGATGTCTTACACCCAGGGCATTCGAAGCCGTTCTTGGAGACGTAGACTCGAACAAGGCAGCGTGGGCAACGCCACCAGCTAGAGGGTGCATATCGGCCCTCAAGCCATTCCTCATTGACAGTTGCTCCACGCTTTTGGATATCTTCACGGTGATATTCACGGAGATGATCTCGAAAGTGATCTCGACGGTGGAAGGGCTCTCGGGAGCGACCGCATCGCGGATAGTCGCACAAGTAGACGTCCTTGCTCGACTCAGGAGCATGAGTATTCTTGTAGTGACGTTGAAGATCCGCAGTCCGCTTGAAAGGGCGAGCAGGGCAGCCAGGGTAAAGACACTGCACTGGCCAGTCGTTACCACTAATTTGACATAAGGGTTAGCCATGAGACAGGTCAAGGTTAGATCATAGATTGTACTCACGTCTCACTGCGGGGAATGGTAGACTCTTCGGCCCTGGCTTGCCCGCAAGAGTACTGCTGCTCATAATCTGGTGTCTGTTGGTAGCCGGAGTAGTTGTTCGGTGATGAACCGTAAAGAGCGTAGTAGTTGTGCAGTACTGGTGACTCGGGAATAGTAGAAGCCTGGGAGCTGCCGCCAGAGCTCATATCTCTGGCCATAGGCTGAGACTGGTAGTAACAGGAAAAGTACTCCGCAGGTGATGAGACCTGATCCTGAGGAGAGGAGGCGTGATACCAGCCGTTGCCGTACCATTGGTTGGAGCCCATAATGATGATTCTTGTTTTCAACAGCTTGCTTCTCGTGGAGAAACTGTTTATCGTGTAAGTTGATCAGCTGGGATATAGAAAGCACGGGTGCTTAAGAGGTCGAGCCGATGACTTATGAATCAGCTCGCGAGAGGTTGTAAGTGATGCAAAGAACATGCAAGTATAGCCCGCAACCAAAGTAATATCTTGATGGCGGTCTTGGAAGGAAAGAGATGAAGCCCGTGGCATGAGAATTAATATGATATTGATGGATTGATGAAGCAATAAAAAGAGGACGAGAGCAGTGGTTATATGCTTGAGAGGGATATGGGAGAAGGGGTGTTGCAGAAAGCACACTAGTACAGGCCAGGACGTGTAAGTCAAGGTGAGGCTCAAATCGCACATTGGTCAGTGAGGCGAGGTTAGGAGTCATCCGTGTAATACACAAAAGGTAAAGGGCAGCATGGACTTGAAACTGTAAGAGACCTCACATACACAAACAACCGCGGCCAAATCTGGCAGCAAAGCCCAGCAAGTGTCGTCAGGGTTCCAGAGTACATTCTGGGGTTAAGGGCATGACCGGGGTAGGTGCCGGGGAACGCAACTCGTGGGACCCGGACCAACCCACGATAAGGTAGAGCATAGTGAGCTGGATGACAGACGGCTAAGAGATAACCAGTTCCAGGACCGAGGACTGGAGGAACGCAAGGGGGGCAGTATGCAGTACACTGGACAAGGGTTGAAGGCGAAGCAGCATCTGGCGCAAGCTGGCTCGTGATGTGTCTGTGTGTAAGTAAATCGAGACTTTGTCGATTGGGTGGGAACCAGGGTAAAGTCAAGCTTGATGGAGACAACAACAAGTATGCGTGGAGACCACGTCAAGGTTGTAGGTACCCTATCAAGAGTGATGCATTCTTGGCCGGTGTCCTGAAGCGGGAAAGATGGCGGGCGATGCAACAGTAACAAAGGAGCTAACGTAGTGCATTCGGAGGTCAAGGAGAGGACTTCAGGAACAAGCGGTCGCCTTACGGAGCTCCGGGTTAAACGGAACTTGCGAATGGCGCAACATTAGTGTGTAGAAGGCTTGTAAGTCCAATGGAATTTTGCAATTGACGGTATGGAACTAAGCTTCTGGTCAGAAGCAAGGGTGGAAACCCATTTGGGGGATTCGTCTTGGCTGCAGGCTAAAGGCTATGGATGACCGATTATCTGCTTTGCCCATAATTGGCAGGTTTAGTTGGTATCGGCAACTCATGATGTTACCGGTTGGGCGGTGACCGGGCGTGGCAATGCGCTGGGGCTGAATACCAATTAACAAATGGTTCTGGCACGGGCTGGCGGGAGTGGATGCGGCAGTGATGACAGTAAAGACAAAGTTGGTGACGAGCGATAAGCGAACACTGACTGTACTGTATGCAACTGTAGGATAGGGGCTGTGCGAGGCCAGCGCAGCGATTTCGGTCAATACCAAAGGCAAAGTTGGCTTGGCCAGTACTCATTTGTGTGCTTGTGACCCTGATTAGTACTAATAAAATCACCATTCAAAGAAGCTTCGGTGCATCAAGAAACGGCATGGGTGTGTATTAGCCGCGGAATGTAATCATCACTTTTGACTCTCGGTAGCGGGAGGAATTACCTAGATCGACATGACCTGGGATTCGTCTATCTTGACTATCGGTCAGAGGGGACAGGTTGAAAATGACGATGGAGGAATGGATAACTGAGGATAGTCTGGTGGTGGCAGAACAACAAGGCAGAGTCCGTACTACAGCAGAGGAGGTACCTTCTGTGTCTTTTGTGCCTACCTACCTGAGTTAGAGGTACCTGTGAAAGACCTACCTGCCTCTACACAAGAAAGATGCAGTGCACCTCAGGTGGTACCTGCCCTGCCTGCCATCACTTCTGTTTCCACTTGCCATCATCGCACTCGTTACCCCTCCTGCTCCTTTGCAGCTACCCCCTGCGTACCCTGCCTTCTATTTGGTGTTCTAGGCGAGTAGACTAGGTACTCTAGTGCTGTACCGAGAAGCTATGACCCAATTCACTGCAACCACAGGGTGCCTTCCATTGCAATGCCAACAAGGGAGAAAGAAGATATTGTGACCAATTGCACTGACATCTAGCCTCTTCCCCAATCCTCTTTTTTCTCAAAACATTGCATCACATCATGCACTTCTATGCGGCGGCCTAAAGTCGATGCTTCGCATTAGCACTACACCATCACTGCAAGGCCAGCTTGTCGTGCCGATCTCTGTGATGCAAAGCCATTAAATAACCGCCCGATGTTCACAAGCATGAGCACAAGCACAAGCACGAGCCTCAACACTATGGAGAAGGCTTAGGAGATGCGCCAATCAAGTGGTTGTTCCTCTGCTGGATAACCAACAGATCATCCTGCTGCAGCAGGCAGCGAAATAACGTTGTTTTAGGGATAGTTGATTGATCAACATCCATGGCAGTCAGTTCTGTCAAGTAATGGCAAATAGCATTCAACGGCTTCGATGCGTCTGACACAACCCAATGCACAGACAAATTGAACCCGGCATCGTCATTCCGCCATCTCCCACACCTTTCACAGCTCCCCACAATTCGGTCACTTGTCGTTTGACCTTCAGCGTTGTGTAACTTGTCCTGCGTCTATCACACTCTCACATCGCAGCCAATTTGACATGTCTCAAAAAATTGACGAGGCAGTCTCCCAAGGCGTCAAACTAGTAAGAAAACCAGCAACCATCTCTATGCCTGATCAAGAACAAGTCTGGGCGCCTTGTCTTATCTGTATGACCTGGCGGATCCTCTCCGGCACTTACATACCACCACCAGGAAATTTTCCGAATAGGTTACTGTCGGTTATTTCAAGAGACCACGATTTAGGTCTCTGGGTGAGCTTGAGATGTATGAGTGAGGCTGACTGAAGTCGAGGATAACAAGTACAGGAGGAGTGTCGAAAATGGTTCGCCTGTCATGAAATCATCGTCTTTGACAAGGTCATCGGACACCTCATCACCCCCAGGACCCTTCCTCACCTATGACAGCCTGGCAGGAGGACTGATCCATGTCGCCCATTGCGCAGAATTGACGCCCGCTCAGTAATGCCCCTTTCTCGTATCCATAGATCTGCATCCGCGAAACTCTAAGAGCGCATGACGGGCATAGAAGTCTTCCAGAAGCCTTCCTGATGTATCATGCATTGGTTCGTTTCATATCCCAGCCAGCTCTCACGGCGAACGCCGACTCGGTTGGGGGCGGGCGGCGACTCTTTTCAGATGAATCCTTCAACTTTGGTGGTGGATGGCAGCAAGCGCAGAACTGTGTTGCTGTGCCGCAAGCTTGTCATTCGTAGAGGAGCAAACCTCACCGACAAATGCGGCGGCTGACGAACGCCAATGATCAGATTGCCTTGCCAGGACTTGATAGGTATATCGCTGAGGGCATATGGAAGAGGCAACTGTGTCGGCAGCGACGAGGCCACCGAGGCATCCATTTCGCTAGCCTTGACTTCTGATAATACACACCTCATCATGATGGTCTTTTCGCCTAGCAGTAGAGCTAGAAATTTGTCGTGTCGTGGCATTCTCAATCAAGTCATACACATGTCAGCCCAGGCTTAATGAGCAAAGAGAAAGCTCAGGATAGCACAAGTAATTGCATTTGCATTTGCACTTGCATTCATTTCCTGAGGGCAGCAAGGATCCGTTTGTGTCTCGTTCACTCATCTGTTTTGCCATCTCCGAGAGCCACGTCGTCTGAATGGTGTGAAATGTGCTACAAGTGTAGCATTGCCTTGTTGAAGGTAACAACTTACCAACCCACGCGAGGCGTTGTTGCGTCTGTATAACTGATAGAGAAAAGGGAGTACCAGAGTCTCAAGGTCAATAACGAGACGTCTACTTCTCTACCGAATTTAGATCTGCTCTTATAGTTATATCATCTCAGAAGCTCTCGGAATTCGGCATCTTCTCAGTCCTTGGGCAGCAATGCAGCAACCTCAAGTTGTTGAGTTCTTCGCTTCAGAATCTATCATTTGGGACGCCTTACCAAGGATATGTTGCAACAGACACTGCATTGGTCGACGCAGTGAGGGACTCCAGAGACAATGTCAGCAAGGCAGGCACATAACATGGCTGTACGCCACTAAGCAAAGTTTCTGCTACTGCCCCCAAAGCCAACCGAATATGAGGCTGCAGTAAGTCAAGAGGTAGCCAACTTCCCCCAAAACTAGGCTTCTCACCGCTTCCTGTCTTCGTGGACGAGTCGCTACCAGAGGATTCACAAGGCAAACAAACTGGTCACATTTGCTTTCATATACCGGGAAGTCTTGTCATCCAGGGCTGCAACCCGGCACTCGAAAGGTTCGTATTCATATCTCAAAAGATGGGGGAACTAACGCCCCTTGTAGCATATTTACCTGTCCCAATAGAACAACAAAAGCGAGGACAGGGAAAGAAGATGAGGCTGCCGTTAATACCGTTCTTATCTCCCCGTGCTCCCAATGTGGCCCTCTCCGGGAGGTCACAAAACCAAAGTACAGACTGCCCGATCCCATAGCTCCATTCCATTTCTCTCATGCAAACCAAAGAGAGGCGATTGTCGGATGTCGGGGCGATCTAGAATCAAACCTCATCCTCAAGAAACTTGTAGGCAAACTTGAAGTCGGCTTTTCGTCGATTCATCCTGCAATCATGTCAGCATACCACACCTCGATTAATGAATAAGAGTATACTAACCAAGTGCTCTCATAGTCGAAAAAGCGATACGTTCCCTGCTCGAAATCTTCGGTGATGTTCTTAGGCTCCTCATGTCTTTGGAACCACGTTTGATATTGCTTATGAAATCGCCAGCTTTGGTCCTTAAGAGCCTTGGCAGCCATGTATTGTTGGGCAGATCCTTGTTTGTAGTAAAACACGTAAAATAAAGTGTCGGGATCGATGCGCGAGTACAACCGCGGGTCGTCGAAAAGGGGGAGCGGCTCGCGGGGAAAGTTGGACCCTGTTGGGGGTACCGGCACTTCGGGTCGGTATGTTCGTGGCACATCGGCATCCACAACATCGGGGCAGCTGGCTTGACTGGCAGTCATCATGCGCAATGCTGATGGTGCGGAGGGAGGGTATGGCCGCTTTCTCGAAGTCTCATACGTATCAACCAGATCCTGCAATGACGCTGGCAGGTGATAGATGGACTCCTCCTCTTCCTCAGTAGGCTTGACACCATTGGATGTGCCATTTGTTCTTGCGGCTATGTAAAAGTCAGTAATCAAGATCAAACACAGTTGTTGAGTATACATACGCTTTGATGGCGCTGGGGTCTCGGGCACCAGAACCTGCTTTCCAGCAGCCTTTGATCGCTTGGACTGTTTTGTAGGTGCGGGCACGGGTGCTGGCGCAGGCACAGGTTCGGGTTCAGCAGGTGCTGGCGCCGGCGTAGGCTGCTTGGACTCTGGTTGTTGAGAAGCGGGCTGGGCAGAGGATGTAGCAGGGGAGTTGGTGGCGCTGCTTCGAGATTGCGGCAATGGAGATATACTTGAAGATGCGGCGCCGGGTGGCGGAGGTAACGGAGCAATACCCACGTTATTCTTATCACTGGCGGCTGCGGCCGCGGCTGCAGATGCGTACTTGAGACCCTCTCCAGCAGGCCTTGAGGGCACTGATGCGGGCTTCATAGCGGGTGTTCCAGAGTTACCATTGCTGATGGTTGGTAGAGGAGCGTGAAGTGTCGCAAGGGCGGGTAAAGGTGACTTTGTTTGGGAGGATGTTCTCCGTACTGGATCGACTTCCTTCGGCGCCTTCCTTGTCAGTGTCTTTGGCAAGTCAGTGTCGGTTGTCAGATCCTCTTGCACAGATTGCGCATCCTGGGAAGAATTCTTCTCGTTGTCGGCGCCCATGCCGTAGGTGCCTTCCTCGTCCTCAAGATCCAGTTCCTCGTACATTTCCTCATCCTCCATAAAGTCCTCGTTCATACCGTCCGACACGTAGTATCGAATGCTCTCTTCTAGGTCGGTCACTTGCTCGGGCTCGACTCCACCGTTCTCCAGGGATCTCCTGATGAGCTCCAGCTTGCCTTGATGCCACTTATGTCGTTCGATAACCCGTTCGACTTCGGCGATGCGTTCGGCTTTTGCGGTGTTGTTCTTGCCCTTCTTCATGGTCGCTTGTATCGATTCGCCCTCGGCTTCGAGAGTCTCGATTTGCTGCTCCAGCTCATCGACCATACCGCTAAGGAACTCGCTTGCCTCGACCTTTGCCTGCTCTTTGGGATCGAGCTTGGCGGCGGCCGATAGGCCCTCTTTCGAATATGCTTTCGTCTTCATGGCCTTTTCCACTGCCTTGAACTTTTCCATTTGCTATTTCCACAGAACTGGGTCAATAAAGAACTTGTACAACCTTGCTCGTTTTGTCAGCGGGGACCAACCGTCTCGATCAGCTTCCGGTGCTCCAGCAGCGGAGCTTTGTCCTTAATGTCGTTACTGGCGGCCCATGTTTTGATCTGATCCCTCAGTCGCTGGAGCTTCTTGATCTCGCGCTTGAGGTTATCTTCTAGTTTGTCCTTCTGGGCAGGGTTACTCGATTGTTCGATCTTTTCGTAGATGGCTTCAAACTCAGTCACGCCTTCGGCGACCTTTTTGAAGCACTTGTCGACCTCTTGGGCCAGTTTCCTTGCCGCCATTATGGATAGAAATATGCAGCCTCTCGGGCGCAGGATCTAGTCGTTCGTCAGGACTCGTCTCGGTCGACTGCTATGTCGAGTGCGTCCTGCCTGCACCGGTCGGGGAGGATGTGGCAGCGCAGGGGGGGGAAGTTGGGAACCGCGCGTCGCGTGCGATAGTACTCGTCGTCTTTAAATACAATGACGTGATTATACAGTATCCGTTGTTAGGAGACTCAATTCCGCGAGCGGTTGGTGGATGATGCGGTTGCTAAAGACAGACAGAGACAGGCTGGCCAGCATTTGATGTTACTAAGGTTCGAGGTGGGAGATGTGGAGTATGGATGCCAGTGATGAGGCCAAGCAGCCGCAGTGTTTTGATTGGTTAAAAGAGCGCGGGTCAACTGGGGCGAGGCGCGGTTAGCTGCTGAAACAGGTCGTAGGGAAGTTTTGGGAGGGCTACAACAGCGAGCATTACAGAGCCTTGAGAAAACTCAATTAATAGCTGCCCAGAGTCAATCAAGACTGGAAAAAACGGGTTATCGGACAATGTATTGATTATAGATTCAATAATGATGTGATATTGTATTATTGTAATTACGGGGTAGTTTCAATGACGTGGTTTTTCGCTAAAAGGCTATGCATATGTAGCACAGATCGTTAGTAGACGCTTCTCACATCCACATGACTGACATTCATGTCCATCCATTGCCTGTTAAACTCCCCTTTCCAGGAAGGGGTCCTTTTGTGATACATTCCAGTAGGAGGGGCTCATGGTTTAAAGTCGTAACTCAAAGTGAAGGCTGTTCTCTGTAACTGCCTCAATGGTCCTAAACTCTCATAACTACCTTGATAGCAAACCGTTGTAATAAGAATCCTCTCATAATATCTGAGAGTGGGTGATAAGTTACACGGTAAAGTCGGAACCAATGCCGATCCGGCTACGGAGCAACATCTACATACAAAGAGCTTGACTCAAGCCCATCTAATAATTCACCTCACAATCCCAAATACACAAGTTTTTGAAAGACAAAAAATCTCACAAATCACAAATATGAAGGGTATGTGCATTTCAATAGCCGACTGGCAAAGCGAATGAAATACGAGGGCTGGAAAAGAAAGGCTGACCAACCTCGACTCAAACAGTCATCTTGCAGCGTGTCCTGTCGGCGTCCGTGACCGTCGACAAGGAGATGATCTCGTCGATCGGAAAGGGAGTCCTGGCCTTTGCGGCCGTGGCCCCTGGTGATACAGAGAAGGAGGCCGATCTTATGGCCGCAAAGGTCTTGAGAATGAAGTTGTGGGACGATGAGGAGGGCATCAAGGTAAGAATCAGCCTTGATGTTGTAGATGCAAGATTTCGGTCTGACTGTTTGGAAATCTAGTGGAAGAAGAGTGTTGGCGATATTGGCGGCGAGGTTCTCTGCGGTGAGTTTTGACTTTGAGCCTTTTCTTTGTTTTCTTTTCCCTTCCTCTCTCCTTCCAGCCACAAAAGGGAGGAACAAAATGGCTGAGACGTGATATCCGAACACAGTGTCGCAGTTCACTCTACTGGCCAGCACAAAGAAGGGAGCCAAGCCCGACTTTCACGGCGCAGCTAACCCGGAGGAAGCGCGCCGGCTATACCACTACTTTGTGCAAAAGGTCAAGGCTGGGTATATGGAGGAGAGAGTCAAAGATGGTCAATTCCAAGCGTGGATGGAGGTAGCTCTCGTTAACGACGGACCGGTAGGTTTTCACAACGCCCCCTTGTTTGTTTGTCTGCGAGTCTGTGTTAATCATGACAAAAAAAACTACAGGTCACTCTTGAGCTCAACAACGGTGCCAAGACGGGATAGATAGGTTGAAGGTGGCTTTCTATAGCGGACATGGATTATAGGGACATGGTCTATAGAGGTATAGACGGACTAGACAAAAGAATTGAACGTTTGACGGGTTTCATAGACAACTGGGTAGCAGAAAAGATGACCTCTAAGCTTTAAGGTATGAGAATAAATGAACTAAAACTATAGCAATAAATGGCGTAAACAGACCTATTAGTTTTGTCACCTACACCTCGAGCGGCCAATTCTTCTAACACCCTGAGGATGGAGTAGAGAATTGATTGGCTGGCGGGAGCATAAGAGACAACATAGTGAATCAGTATGAGGCGGTTTCTCGTATATCACACTTTAAATTGGAGCAGCGTTCTTCAATAACTCACAGACTTATTGATAAAAGGACACACCTTCAGAATCAACCATCTTGGCGTCACTAGTGGAGCATGATACGATTGATGTGAGAAGCCGTATTTTCGGGAGGGTAGTCGGCTATGGACTCTTACAAATGCAGTTGAAAGTCCTGGTGAGCAAAGACCAACATAGACACTGCATGCCTTGTACATCTCTGAGAGGGGTGCATGCTGTGTCGTGCTACCAGGGCTGGAATTCCGTGTTTGCTTATGAAAGAAGCAATCCAAGGCGGCTCAAACATGATATGTCTATATTCCATGAAACGATACTCAGTGCTACATAATGAGAGAATGGGGTTTGGTTGATACATCTAGATGACTCAGACCCGCATAACTTCACAATATACTATCCTACTGTTTTTCTCAGAGTCGATTGACTGGAAGCATCCATCGTGTGTGCCAGTACTATGTAGAAGCTGGCCGCTTATCAAATCCCTGTCCTGTCTGGGCCTCATGTTGACGACCCCTCCTCATCGTCATCTTGCCCCTCCCCCACTTCTGTAAGATGAGAGCGGGTGCTTTGCACGATGTGATGTTGTCTCTTTTCTCGACAAGAGGTTGTTTTTGAATCATCAATATGAAAGGTTCTGATAGATACGATAGTCCTCAAATTTCAGCTTTTTAACAGACACTGCTCTATGTTAGTATAGAATGAGCAAACTTCAAGGGTCATGTCTCTAATTTCTCTTAGATACAGGGTTAATTTGAGCCTCACTAGGGCTCATTGATTTGGACACTTTTGTTCCGTACAATTCCTGTTTATCGGCCACTGAAATTAATATGAACAGATAGTTTTTGCTTATCTTCTGCCGTTCATAACCGGTGCAAGAAAAAGAAGATGCGCCTCCTACTGTCTGTCCCGCAGATAGATGTCTTCAAGGGACGGGAGGGGCTTGACGGGATCTACTTGGCCCTAGTTCAAGATATCCAAGTTGACATGTTTATCACTGATACTCACAGTGAAAATATTGAAACCAAAGGCTTTACATATAAAAAAAACATGGCAATGCATTATATTTACCATCATTGTCCCCAATTCAACTCAATTCCACTCAGTTCCTAGTTCATCTATTATTATCGTACCCTGGCCTCAATCTAGTTACCCACTTATAAGCGGCACGATTACTTGCATCGTGACGGAACCTTTCCATAATTGGCAAAGAAGCTCCCCTCTTCTGTTTCCTTCTGTGCGATTCTGCCTTGAACCAAACAAACCCCACGTCGTGATAACTCCTTCCTTCCTCCATAACAAAAGACTCCCTTTTCAAATCCTCCTTTCAGCGACTGCATCTTTCCCTTCCTCTCAATTTCCCCAAAACCCATCACCAAATTTCACAATGGCGGCCGAAGGCGACTCCCCCGCGCGACCCCGCGTCTACTTCGACATCTCCCTCGGCGGCAAGCCCGTCGGTCGTATCACCATGGAGCTTTACGCCGACCTCGTCCCCAAGACGGCCGACAACTTCCGCGCTCTCTGCACTGGTGAGAAGGGCATCGGAAAGTCTGGAAAACCTCTGCACTACAAGGGTTCCGTCTTCCACCGCGTCATCAAGCAGTTTATGATTCAAGGTGGTGATTTCACTGCTGGCGACGGTACTGGAGGCGAGTCCATTTACGGCAACAAGTTCGACGACGAGGCTTTCCCTATCAAGCATGAGAAGCCTTTCCTTCTGTCCATGGCCAATGCTGGTCCCAGTAAGTTTGCTTGACCAGACTTCTCTCGTACCATGTCATGATGCTAACGGGCGTTACCCCACTAGACACCAACGGCTCCCAATTCTTCATTACTACCGTCCCTACCCCTCATCTCGATGGCAAGCACGTCGTATTCGGAGAGGTCCTCAACGGCAAGTCCGTTGTTCGCCAGATCGAGAACCTTACTACCCAGTCCGGCGATCGTCCTGCCAAGGAGGCTCTCATTGCCGACTGTGGTGAGCTCACTGGCGATGCCGCCCTCGCTGCCGATGTGAAGCAGCCCGACGCTCTTGGTGACCCCTACGAAGACTTCCCCGAGGACTGCACCGACACCCTCGACGCTGTCGCTGTTCTCAAGATTGCAAAGGCCAGCAAGGACTACGGCAACACTGCTTTCAAGTCAGGTAACTACTCACTTGGACTCGACAAGTACCAAAAGGGTCTGCGCTACATCAACGAGGAGCCTGAGCTTGAGGACCAGCCCCAATCCATCAAGGACGAGCTCGTAGCCTTGCGCTTCACCCTCAACAACAACTCTGCCCTTCTCAACATCAAGCTTGAGGCCTGGGATGATGCTGCCCGCTCTGCTTCTGCTGCCCTCGAGGTTGACGGAGTCAAGGATGCCGACCGCGCAAAGGCCTTCTACCGTCGCGGCCTTGCCAACATCCATCTCAAGGATGAAGAGGCTGCTCTGCGCGATCTCAATGCGGCTAACAAGCTCGCGCCCAACGACAGCGCCATTACCCGCGAGCTCAACGGCGTCAAAACCAAGGCTGCTGCTCGTGCTGCCAAGGAGAAGGCTGCTTACAAGAAATTCTTCACCTAAGTGATACCTGCCCAGAAGGCATCACCGAAAATAGAGGGCGTCGTTTTTACTCATCATGAGCGGTATAGAACGCCAGTTGTATTTACAAAACTAAAGCCAATGTTTGACATGACGGACGGGGGGGCGGAGGATATGATCCATCTTTTATTATAACATGACCCATGCGAGGAAAAAGCGGGTTACATAGGAGTCGGCGCTGAATGAGATACCATCGGATTGCATATGTTGCAATGTACTTTACGATACGGTGTCATGATTATTGTGATCTGTGTGACTGATTTACCTTTTACCGTATTGAACTGGACCAAGGGGTAATGTGTCTGATGGCAGCCTCTAAAGAACATGATCGCAACTACTGGTCAAGTTTATCTCTTATTTTATCTAAAAGGCACTATATTCCACCCCTTTTTATGTATGATGGCCCATCAATTTCCTCTGTTTCTTCACCGTTACATAACGCCCAGCGTTATTATGGTCTGATACCTCCCAACCAAAGACTAGACTCCATTGCTAAATACATTGATAGACGACCACTCTATAAGTCTACCATGCAAAATATAAACCACAAGCCATCCAACACCAACCCCAGAGAAAGATGTAAAAGAAAAAAGTATAAAGGAGAGAAGAAAGAAGGAATGAAGGAAAAAAGAATATTGAAAAGATGAGACAAGATATGGTGTTTGAAAGAAGTTGTATTGTTTCATTCAATCATAAAGACTAGCTCTCTCCCCAATCTAGTCACCAAGAAGGTATATATGTATATATATGTGTGTGTGTATGTGTGTGGTTGTGTGTATAGATGGATATAAAATGTTCATTTTCTGACTCTTTTACTTGTGATGCTTCGACGAATCCTTGCCCTCGGGGCTCTCGCCGCGTCCTCCTATGCGCATGATGCCGCTGAGAATCGTGCGTCCCACGCGTCCGTTCTTAGACTTGAGCGTGTTGCTCGCACTCGCACTACCTCCCGCGCTCGCATGTCGCTGCTTACGGTGCTCCCAGCCTTCTTTGTGGTGGTGGTGATGGCGACGACGTTCCTTGCTGCGTCGACGGCTATTCTGTGCGGCGTTTTCGTCATTGACTTCGCTGCCTGAGCTGCCAGGTGGGGGAGGCTCGTAGACTTCGTTCCATGCTGTTGAGGAGCCGCCGTATGAGATGGAGAGGGATTCCATGAGGGAGGCTTGTTCGGCGACGTCTTCTGTTGTGGCGTTTGTTGCTGTTTCACTGGCGCGTTCGGATTCGACCTTCGCGAGACAGGCGTCGGCACGTTCTTGGAGAGCGAAGCAGATGTCGTTGAAAGTGATGAGCTCCGGATCTACTTGCTCTCTCTTATCATCGACTGGTTTGGCATCAACCCATAACTTCACAAGGCTTGCCATGTTTCTCGTGTTGTCGATGAGGTATGGCAGGCTAGGGAAGCCCTCCTTGGAAGTCGGACTCAGACGGCCAAGGATAGTGACAGGTGTGCTGTAACCAGCCGGAACAAAGTTGTTAGTGTCGCGATCCGCAGGAATGCTGCAGACCTGGTCGATATAGTCCCGAACAGATTGTCGTTGAAGGTTCAAGAAGCGGTTCATTGGTTCCATCCACTCTTCTCGCTTGCCAAAGTTGGACAAGTTTGCTAGCTTTTGTAGTGCCTTTGCGATAAGGGTAAACGTTCGTTGCGCTTGGGGTCGGGGGTGATCACGAAGAAGGTTGAACAGCTTTGGTGACAAGATAGCTGGGCAAATGAAACGAAGGAACAGAAAACCAGACACAGACGTGTATGTGACGGTACGCAAGAAGTCTCCGTAGCGATCTTCTGCAACTGCTCGAATGTACTTGAGTATGTGTCGTAGCTCAGGGGGTAGTCTGTTGGCTGAGTTGGCGATGCACTTCCACACTTCAGTCGTGTAGTGGATGAGAACAGTCCAGTGCTGATCCAGATCCGCCTCGTGGGAAATCTTGCTGGGATCAACTTCGCAGTTCGGATTGATCTCGTTAATCTCAAAAAGCTTCTCCTGCAGGATCTCTTCCATATACTCCTTGCCGAGGCGACGCATGTGGAACTCGAAAGACTGCGTCAGTAATGAATTGCCACGGAAGAGCAAGTTTGCTTCTCCAGCAAGGGACTTGCTCATATCTCGTACAATGAGCTCGCGATCCGTAGCTGCATCAATGGAGTCGTTGGATTTGAGGCGACTGCTGAATCGATACTTCTTCATAGAGGCCTGGTTACCAATTCCATCGATTTCGTCTTCCACCAATCCCATGAGCCACTCGCTAGCAGTACCAGATGTCTGGAAAATGTTGAGAAATAGCTCTGACAGTCGACGCAAATGTCCCGGCAAAACAGCCGAAATCTGATTCGTCAACCCTGCTGGAAATCGGTGCAGGATATCTTTAAGAGGCTCATATTCCTTCGACAAAAGCACAACATGTTCGTCGTGATTCACCTTGATCAGCATCTGTCCAACAGATTGGTGCTTTTCGTCAAATACTTGAAGCCATTGTTCGTTGTCCTTGCCCCGATCAATCTGGTCAAGCGAAAGGTCAACAGCTCCGACCACAAACTCTTGCAAGTTCCGTGTCCTTGGCAAACCTACGGAAGCCTGAAGGAGATTGCTCGAACTGTCCAGGTTTCCTTCTACCCTCTTCAACACAACAGATAATAATGGTGTAGAAGGTGGAAGATCAGTAAAGTCGCAGTCTTCTCTCCAGAAAGGATTCTTCGTCCCTGTCTTAGTCGTCGTCCGCGCTCGCACTTCGCCATCTAGTATAACCTCGGCCAGATAGTTCCCGATCAAAGGATCAGGTTCTGGTCGTCCTGGTTTCTCGTGTATTGTCGATTCAACCCCGCCGATCCCGCTCGGCCTGGCCTTTATCTTTGCTTCAGTGACTCGGACACTGATCGTCTTTTCGATCCGAAAGACCTCACCCTCGTGTTCGGTTTCGATGTTGTCTACTTCCAAGATTTGTGATGTGTTGGGGTCGTCGAGGTGATATATGTCTGGTACTGCAAAAGCTCGGAGGAGACACAGCCAGACCTCGAAATGAACTCGGCTGTCGAGCGCCAGGTACACCGGTCGGAAGATGGAAAGATGAGTGGATGATGAGGCGTAGATTGGGAATATGGCAATACAATATTCCTCGTCAAGTACTGTGCGGTCAAGTTGTTGGACGGCACAGCGAGAGAGTTGTGAAAGGTCGATGATAGACAGGACCGTAACATCATTTTCCGTCATGAGTTTGAACTCTCCGCCGTCCTGGAGAATGCAAGAGACCCTCCTCCACGACGTGGTTGGTGAACGAAGATCTCTTGTTGATGGCCGTTTGACGATGGCCCTTGGTGAGAGAGCCAGACCCTTATCCCACAACATCACCTTTCCGACCTTGATAATACTCGTGGGCTTGTTCTTCTCTTGGGACCAGCCATGCCTCTTGAGCTCGGGTCTCAGTGGCATAACCTGATTAGTTGGCTTGCCGTTGGAAAGCTTGATACCCGTTGGTCGTAATTGTTGCCAGCACAGTAAAGCTGCCAACCACAAATCAAACTCTTCCATTTGCCGAGGGCATATCAGAATTTCGATGGGAGGCTGCAGGCAAACCAACTCCAAACATTCTTTAGTCAGTTCGGGATAATCGACAGGGAGGACCCTGCAACCACGCAGATCGGAAACAAGTGGGATGTGAAAGGGTCCATTTTGTCCCGAATCAAACATGAGACACCCCTTCTCTTCTTCGATGTAGGCCACTCCACTGTGCCAGGGGCCGCCCGTTTCGCCTTGGTACTCGATCTCGCCGCGCATCCGACCACACAGGGTTCTCATAAGAAGCAGAACTTTATTCGCATCATCGGTAGCTATGGGTAACGGTAGTGAGTCGACAGAAGGCGGTGGGGAGATGAGAGGAGAGGTAGGCCGAGACGATTGCCGCTTCATAAGCCTTCTAGCTTTCTTGTCTTTAGGTACACAAGAGGAATCTCGCCCTGTTATCACGGAGTGGTGTAAAGAGTCCAACGAGCTAAGCTGCGGTCTTAGCTCATCTGACGGGTGCAATGACCCTGATGAGCTCACACTGCCAACACGGTGTCGCTCTGATGTAGGTGGTGGTACGCTTCTTTGAGCTAGCATAGAAGTATCCATGGTGCGCGTTCGAGGCCGTAGGCTCCCGCTTGTATGTCGCAAGTGTTGCCTGGGAGGGCTGGATTCGCTGCTTTCGTACGACTCGCTGAAAACCTCGTTGAAAACCATACCTTGCCTGCGAGTAGGACCGCCAGAGGAGGGTATCGAGCGGGGTGAGGTCTGCTGCAGGAAAACATCTTCTGGGGATTGAAGAGAGTCGGTCGTCACGCTGAGGATGGGGGGCGTGGGAGGCTCGACGGGATCGGGAGTCACGGAGCGAACGGTGTTGGAGGCATTTATCAGTGTATTTCGAAAGGCAGACCTCAGGTTGGAGGTGCTTGAGCGTTCCATCTTCGGGTCCCGAGGAAGGTTGAGGTCGGAGGTTGAGGCTTGGTTCCAGGACGTGGTATCACTGGAGGTGCCAGATCGAGAGTTGTCTTGTTCGTCCATGTTTGGCGGTCGCAAGCCTAAGCCATTGCTTGTCCACATCCACATTCACGCGCCCGTCCCGCATTGAGGTGAAAGAAACAGCAATAGTAGTGGGTTTTTCGCTAATAGGGTCGGTGTCTAAGGCTGGGTTGGGTGCCTCGAGGGCTTTCTTTGTTGCGGGTGAGGAGAAGCAATTAAACGATTAGGGCCGTCTCAATGAGGGTCGGTATCGAATGCTAGTGATGCGAGTATTATCGTCGACTGGGACCAGATAGTGCGCCTATCGTGAAGGTCTTCGGGTGCTGGAACCGATTGTTGAGAGAGATCTCATAAATCAGTCACTGGTTGCGGGGAGGGCTTGTTAGTTAGTCTGTGCATAGAAAGAATCGAATCGCAAACTGGACTGGACTAGACTCGGCTGGGCTGGGTCGGGCGACAGTAGAGGGGGGGGGACCAACATACAGGTTGGAAATGCACTAAAACCAAACAGACCAGTCGAGAGGGAAGGTTGAATGAAAAAGATGAAGAAGCCAAGAATACATACATTAAGAAGTATCCCAATACAGATATAGCAAGATGCGAGACCAGTATGAATGACGCCAAGCGTAGGTACGCTCAGACAGACAACGAACAAGTTTCTACCTGGGTAGGCAGGTAGACACTTGTGAAGGTCTTTTTTAGAAAGAAATCGAATTGCGGTGAGTTAAGTCGAGGTGACTTGAGGATGCGTTTTCATGCAAGGTACAGACAGGACAGGTAAAGAATCGGAGAACCAGATTTGTCAGAGATGGCAAGACAGCGAAGTCAACCAGAGAGGGGCATGTGCATTTGAAGGAGAGGAAATAAGAAATAGAGAAAAACACGTCACCACGCACGAATATCCTTCAGTGTCAAAATCAAGTCAAGTCAGGTCAAGTCAAAGTCAAGCCAAAGTCAAGCCAAAATCGAATGTCATGCCTCTCTACGGATATAGACCCAAGGACTCGGCACAGAGCCAATGAGTTCGCCTTGTCTGCCCGCAAGCTCAGGCTCAAGCGTACAGTAGCAGTAGCCGTAGCCGAGAAAAGGCCCTTGTCTTCCATCTTTCCAGCGCGCCAGCCACCCTTGAACGCTGTCCTAGTCCTAGTAGGGGTCTTGTATCTTTTCTTGGCCACGAGGAGGGATGAGGAACCCAGGTTGACCTTGAAGAGTCTTATTAGGCTATAGTACAAGGCACTCTATCTCGAACAACTGCCGGAGGTTGATGGGCTTTGGCCGTTTGACAATTAACCTCTTTTCTAGAAATTCTGATCGAGTTAATTATCTAAAAATCTGCATCTGATCTCTCCGTGCTTCTTTCAAAGTCTTGGCTCAGCTTGGAGAAGCGGGGATTTAGCAAATAGGTAACCAGTCTGTGTTTTTTTTTTCTGCTGCCGATCCCCAGCCAGGCATGCAACCTTTTTCTTCGGCTTTAGATCTCGCTCGGGTGAGGGTCAACATCCAATCATTTTATTTGCTTGTCTTTCTAATTGCAGGAAGATGCCGAGACAGGACGGGCCGTGGCGAGAAAAAGGGGACATCTTACATTACATGCACTACGATGACCTACCTCTTAGTTACAGACTGTTTCAACCAACTCTTTGCATTTTCCTTTTTGGGGAATTTTTCGTGGTAGGATCCGGAGTAAGTGGAGAGAAAGTCGAAGTTAAAGCATGACTGATGATGGTCATGCTAAACAAAAAAAAAAAAGAAAAGAAAATTCCCAACCTAGACAAGACAATACAACAGGAGCCCTGTAAGTTGGGATCCTGGGCTTTGGTCCTGGTTCATGATCCTGGTTATGGGCACGCAACGCAGCACGCAACAGTGGAGGAGTGGGGAGGATTTAGAGAGACAGCGGATCTCAGCAACTTAGCTACAGGTGCTTTAGCTACCAACCTGGCAGACTAGCGCTACCTAGCCCATAAGTCAGCTAGGTTAGCTGATGAGCGGACTTTCCACAAACAAGATAGGTCACTGTCGCCTACTACGTAGTAGGAGGACAGCAGCCTACGTATTCGTTCGTCGGGCTCTTATCCCTTTTAATGACCTGCCAGCATTGAGACCAAGACATACCATCAAGTCTATCTATCCTTATACGCTCCGATCCATCATGTAGGTTCTTGCTTGCTCACCACTGCATTGATGCATGCCATCACCATCACACAGCGCCGCACGACATCCCTTGTTCGAGTTTCATCCCAAGTCGCCCAGTGTTTCCACCAAATCCCGGCGTCCCTGTCGATAGCCCCATCCCGAATACCAGAGAAACAAGGGTCTTTCGGGTGCTCTCTTCCAAAGAGATGGATGGCCCGCGGATGAGCTTTTCCAGTAAAGGCTCTTTTTGCGACTGTAATAGCTACCTCGACCACAATATTGTGGGATAAAAAGTCATCACCTGGATATCCTTATCCCGGACGACCCGCCAGCTAGGAACAGGGCACATCAGAAGTACAATACACATTAAGTTACACACAATCTCAACGTTCGCTAGCTTGAATACATACTCGGAGATAGCTATGAATGACTCAAGCTGTAGATCACTCCTTTGGAAAGGCTGCAAGCTTTAGCTACTAGCAATGGAATAAGAGTGAAAGGAGCTCAGGAGTTAAGTTCCTGGCGTCAAACTGTCAGCTTATTTGCGGGCGTAGAATGGGAATAATCTGCCGGAATGTTACCCGGGAAGTCTCATCCTCTGCCCGCAGCGAGCGGGCTGATTGATATCACTTGCTTTGTTAGCATCTACGCAACTCAAACTTGAGCAGCCGCTAGTGTGGATTTATTAGTTCGTCACGTCTCTTCGTTCTTTGAGTCTTCAACTCTGACTGGCTCAAGAACGAGATCGACAATACAAAAAGGAAAAAGACAGGCCAGGGGGAGGCACCGGGGAAGCTGGAACCAGAAAAGTCACATTAAATCTTGAAGCTGGCCTCCCTCTTCTAACTAAGCCCGGGGCTCGAGTTTAGACGGCCGATAGTATTCGTGTTCCTGGCATATATCACTAAGAAACTTAAGATTTGAGGCCCGATTCCCCCACATGGCTATCTCTTGTAGCCAACAGTTCTTGGCAAGGCTGGAAAAAAAAGCGAAGAACAAAAGATGATTTCTTCTTCACCCTGTTCTCTCCAAATATAATGATAGTATGCCGGTCGTCAAAGCGTATCTCATTCGTACTTGAACGTATTGTCATCGTCGCTGATAAGGTTTTCTCCTGAATGTTCCATTACACCCCTGATGTTCATATCAGAATCCGGGAATAAGCTGAGATATGACATTGATACCCCTGAGCTCACGGCATAATACTATACGTATCCATATCCTCATAGACTAAAACTAGTATTATGTGCTACTGGTTATTCTTGCAATTGTAGGAATCAAGTAAGACTATTATGCATGGCTACCCAATCCAATAAATTACATCAAAAAGGCAAGGTTGTTGATTCTAACGACGCGGGTCTTTTGTCCCGTCCCGCCGGCGTGGGACATACATTCGCACGTGCATGTAACATCTGCAGAAGAGCCTCTTTCGATCTCCCATAGGCAGATAGATATTATTTGCTTTTTGGTTACGTTGCATGGCATCAAGATTTCATCCCTTACGTGTCAGCGTCAGGCCCTGTCGTTAATGAAATTTGACTTCAGCGTGTTTCTTTTTTCTGCCGCGATGTCACATACTTGTCACAAATTTAGCAGAGGCACCTCTCGCTTACACGAGAATCATCAATCACATATCATATCCGCCCGCCGAAGGTTTCTGGAAACTCTCAATAGGTACGTCGGGGTTAGTGGCTAAGCAACGTAGATGTATTGGAGCAGGGGGGGCCAATCAGTCGAAATTGTTTTGTTCCCAAGTTTATACAAACTTGCCTGACCGCGTCCCCATTCGCGGCCTCCGTAATCAAGCACAGTCCATCACTAGACCTGAGAACCTTTCGAAACATCGTCAGCTCATGAGCGTATCAAGCAAGGCCTCGGGCAACACAAGCACACCGCTTCTTATCAACATAGATTCAAAATTCCAAATGGCTGAATCAAAACATTGCCTGTGTTTCCCGTGCATATCAATATCCTTCTCAGGTCGTCGTCATGACTGATACCAAACATTTATGTCTCATGTAGTGCTACGCCATCGGTTCCAGGAGTCTGCATTGAGTAAAAAATCTCGTCTACAAGACCTACTGTTATAGTACATCACATCGCGCTCTCTCATTGGAACATCCACTACAGTCTCCGATTCTGGAGCCCTTCGGCGAAGGGTTTGTCGTAATGACCATGCCGTGTTCCATCAAGATCACTCATGAGATGAAAAGACCCACAGTGTTGATGCGTGTGTTTTCACTATAAGATGAACGCTTACGTCTCCTTCGTAGTCACAACAGATACATTTGCCGTTTCAGAACTGGTTCGTCAACCAAGGATGGTCGTTTGCGATCACTCTGTGTATGAATATGATGCCTTGATCGGTAGTCAAATATGACAGTTACATAGCACCCCATTGACCGCGTTTCCGTCCGGACATCTATGGGGCGACATTGGGAGGCCATATTCTACCCTGGACCCTTCCTATGTTGAAAATCACTCACAACGATGGACGAGACTGGACCAAAATACATAGTACATATTCAATACTCGACTGCCAGCTCATGGCCGTTTTTTGTATTTTCCTCATATCAAGAAAAGAAGACGACAACGGCCAAGAAAGCATGACATATGTACATAATGCCTGTATCGCGGAAAAGTTTCGACGCCTCGTAGAACTTTCTCTTCAAACTCCCAATTGCCAGATCCCAGTGTTCCCATTCCCCCAAAATGACGATGCCCGAGGGGGGGTATCGTAGTCGAATCGAATAAAGTGAAGAAGTATAATCACCACCAAATGGTAAAAAAGAAATAGAGAAAAAGCGTTGCATTTGCTGTGTGGATATCATCATTGCTCCCCCTCAAGTGTCTTGTTTCGATCATGCTGAATGTTGTCTTTAACGAAGGTGGGAGCTTTCAATTGGGCTTGCAGGACCGCTACGAACATGACTGAGATCAGTGCTGCCAGTCCTTCGCAGAGCCTGGCTCATTGTCTCAATGTTCAAATCGCCCCCTGAAGCGTTAAGTTTGAGGTTATTGATGCTCGTTGGGCTACCCAGAGGTCGTCGCGAAGGGCTCAACTCAATGCCCTTCATACTGCCGGGGTTGCTCGTAGGAGGGCTTGTCTCGGGACCTTGGCTCGATACAGGTGATCGAATGGGTGAAGGTGAACGGTTCATTGCTGCGGGAAGAGAGGTAAGACCCGCAAGATGGATGCTGTCGCGGGAGCCCGCAATACCTGAGGCAGGGTTGTGTTCAGCTTGTACAACGTCGGCGAACGAGATGAAGGATAGCCTGCGCACATCGGCGGAGTCCAAGGATCCATAGTTGGAAGCGTTGTCTGTCGAAACAGCGTCCCGGTCGGCAAAAGATGCAAGTTCCGCTGCCCACTCACTTGCAGAGGGATCGTACGAGGGGAGGCCAGTGTTGGCCCCTGTGACTGTCACCGAGGCGGGCTGATGTGAGCTGTGAGTCACAATCTCCACCGAATCAGGGTCCAGCTTATGATTCGTGATAGCTTCAGACGCATCATCGAGAACGGGAGGAATGTAGTTCTCGGTTTGGATATGCGTCGGGATGGCTGGGGAGTTGGGCAAGAGAACGGAGCTGTCCTGGACATCACGCTCGAAGATCTGTGATGTAGCTGGCGAAGACAATCGTGGAGAGCCGGTAAAGCCGCGACTCGGGGACGTGGGTACAGTGAAACTCTGCTCGCCAGTAGGGGACCGTGATGGGTGGTTCGAGGATAGCTTGGAAGCGTCTCGAGATAGAGATGGGCTAGTAAAATTGGAGTTTACGTTGGAGGGAGTTTGAGACTCATATTTGGTGTCGTTGGTATCGGTTTTCGAATCAGATTTTGTGAGCGACGATGACTTCTTCTTGCCAAGACCAAACAAGCCACGCATTTTACTCTTTCCGTCCTTCTTTGCGTCTTCGCGTTGGGTATCAGTCTCCTTGTTGAGTTCGCTGGCTCGAGGTGTCGAGTCACCTAACCGCTGGTCGTCATATCGATCATCGCGGGTGATGGGCGCAGCTTCGGCAAGGCTCATATTGACGAGTGGTTTAGCTCCCGAGGTGAGCTATATACACTGGTGTTCAGTGGTAGAATATATACCACAGAGGTTCTTCTGGTGCAAAAGTTTGTCTGGTAGACTGCTCAACGAGGTACAGTCAGTAACGAAGGTCGTGGAATACAGGTCTAAGTTTGGCAAGCGAGAGGAGTGGGATGATAGGCCGGGGGAGATGGTATAAGTAGGTAGGTAGGCACGGAACGGTACAGTAGCGAGTCGAAATCGGGACGGAAAAGGAAAAAAGGAAAAAGAAATAAGCAAAAACGGCCGTGCGGAACTGAGACTCTGGACTACTGTATATTTCTGTTTTCTGTTCCTGCCGCCGCCTCCGCTGCCCTTGGAAGTGAGAGAAACATTGAATATTGGATTGGATGATTGCACAAACCTTTTGAGACTAATGACCTGTAAAACAGCCCGTAGCTCCCGGTACAATACTGGGGACCTCCGTAAACAAAGACCCGCAACGGCCAGCGCTAAGGGTCGCTGTGGATGAGGTTGGAGACCTGCTAATCGCGGCAATGCCGTTGGATTGTCCCGTCCAGCCGCCGTCTGGTCTTCGGATAGCGTCGATGGAACGCGTGACGGTGCCGAGATTTACGTCTCTAGCTGAACAAGACCGAAAATGATCTCTTTTTCTTGGTTCTTTTTTCTTTTGTCGTCAAGTTGACGAGGCAATGATGAATGGCTGGATGGATTGCGGAAAAGCGAAAACAAAGGCGGATTAAGACGACCTTGGTACCTGAATGGCTGCAGCTTATTCGTGCAGTGGAAGGGAGATGAGAGACCCGATAGGTACCAAAGGCTATTGTTATTGTTATTGCCTTTTTTTGTCGGATGCCGCTCGCTTCTTTACCTATTTCAAGGTAGTAGTTGCAGGGGTTTTCAAGATGGGTGTTGTTTATTCGTCTATTGTCTGCCGAGATGAACGGTAACAGAACAATAAGAGAAGGGAGAGGGGATGAGACAAGTCAGATTCTATGGGAAACCGGGATTTGAGAGAGGGGACGACGATATCTAAAGGAATGAACAAAGTAACCAAAGAAGGGTGGGAGGGGGCTGACAGCGGCGTAGGTGGCTTTAGAGATTCAAACTTTTGGAGGATCAGCGCACCTTGATCAAGGCACGGGATCAACTGAAGGCACGCACTATCCAGGGCAGTATGGGGCAATTTTGTGAGTCGCACGGAAGGCAGAAAAGAAATATCCACTACCTTCCATGTCTTTTCTTTACATTGCCAGGGACGAGAGATTTAATTGCAGTCCTTTTGACCACGGGACCTTGGACCTCTGCCAAGTTGAGCTAACGAACGACAATTCTCGACTGTTGATGTCAAGCCTAAAAAACCTGCTTGTCAGGGATGAAACGGGAGATACACCGAGATGTCATACATGTAATGCAATGCAGTGAAAAGGGACGACCTATTACAAGGTGACCACGTTTTGGAATCTCGTCCTTTCAGATGTTCTGTTGGTTATCCATGTTGTGGTCCTACATTGCATGTTACGTATGTCTGGTACCGGGCTGCACGAATCCTGCCCATGTACGGAGTATGCATGCACTCGACAAGGGGACTCTCGTCCATGCAAGTCAGGCACCAGACCTGAAAGCCCAGTGTTCAAGCCCAAGGGACTTTTAACCCAACAATACGAATGTCAGCCCTGGGGTTTCTATCTCAGATACTAAGGGAATGATCCGATGGGCTCAGTTATCCCTTTGTCGCCCTGAAATCTCATGATATTTCGGCCTCTCCCTTTGACACTTACAACAGTCGCAATAACATGTGGTTGCTATATTGGGACCAGTCAAGCCATTATCTCCCTCAAATTGACCACCACTGTCTTTCCTTGGAACGGTTGGGTGACAGCCGTCATCGTCTTGGTCCATCACCTCTCTTATCACACATCCCATGCCGTTGTTGTCACCAACCTCACAACCTGGCCATGACCCCGCTACCGAGATGGGCCTCGTGACAACTCCTTCAGGGCTGTTTTCTCATGCCCTGGCAGAATAGCATAAAGCAAGTTAACAAGGGGTAAAGATCCGCGCGCATCTACATCAAAAGATGTGAATCAAGGAGGGAGATGGGGGAAAAGCCTGCCCTGCTTGTGCATCGATAGGTTTTTTGTCTCAAACACTATGGACAACACCAAAAGTACAATCTGCGATGCACCATTGGGTTTCGCTTTTAGACCCATTTTTAGAACTCAAGCTTTTTGACATGCCATGTGCCGAACCCCCTTTTCCCTGTCATAATTCGCCACTGATAAGGGGTCGCTGATCAATCCCTCCACAATTATCTCCAGTGTTCCCAGGAAAAGAAATTGTAGATCTGCTCGATGTACTTGGAAATTGAAACAAGGGCCTCGTCAGCTGGAAGGTTTCAGTGTTATTGGAAGCGCGGGAGCTTAAAGCCACGAGGGGTCAACCAGTAGCTTTACGGATACAGTCAACTTGCCGAGAGGGGCTAGTTGACAATCGACGTCATGATTTGACGAGTCTTCAACGGACAACGGTATAACGATATCCCGAGCCTGGAAGTCATGTGACTACTTCAAGTCTACCCACGTGATGAGAATCAGAAGATGCTAGCATTAGGTAAGCAAATTCGGAGTGGCAGAAACTTCAGATCATCGACTTCGAGGTGTTTGGCAGGGTCCAGCTGTAACCACACGACACGCCAATCGCCGCGGCCAATCGTCTTCAGCCTGGCGCGCGAGGTCCATACGATAATCCAACACCTCGACCAGCACTCTTATCCTCAAAGTGCTCCTGGCCGTCTCAATTCGTAATTCGATAACACTTCAGAACACACCATGGAGTTCCGAACTCTCGCACGACCAGCGGCTCGGCTGTTCAACCCTCGCTCATCAGGCCTTCCTATCGTCCCCTGCCGTGGCCACAAGACAACAAGCCGAACGAAACGGTCCCTCAAGATTGCTCCCCACGAATCTTTCCTTCCCGACCGAAAGGCCGCCTTCCCCGCCTCCGACTCTATCATCTACAACCCTCCCTCTTCCGAGGCATCTCCTCTCCACACACCCTTCCTCTTCCTCCCTCCCAACGATGCGCGCCGTGTAGCCCTCACACGGCTTCGACACACTCCCGGTTCTCCCCTAGAGCCTCTCTCTCAAAGCAAGCTGCCCCCAGAGATGAAGTACAACCGCCGCAGTCCCAACTACAACCTCACCGCTGCCGACATCAAGGAGATGAAGCAATTAAGGCAAGAAGACCCCGAGACATGGACCGTCAACAAGCTTGCCGAGAAGTTTGGCTGCTCTGTTGTTTTCGTAAAGATGGCGGCTCCCGCACCCGAGAGTCATTTGGAGAATGTCAAGCGCAAGCAGGAGAGGAGGGAAGCCCGATGGGGAGCTATCCGAACCAACGCCAGGGAGGAACGCAAGAGGAGGACAGAAATGCTGTACCGTGGCGAGTTGTAGGGGTGTCTTGTTGAGGTGCCAATGACCTGGCCCAGCGGTTATCTATCAAACTTGTATAAACACATAAAATCGCCAGGAACTTGTGTAGGATTATGACGATGGGGAAGGGTGATATGTGAATCATGATGGATTCAGCCCATTGAGTTGGGCAAACTCTGTATAATGCCAAAAATACCAATGAACCACACCAACGCAACAGTCTCTCATATTTCTAAACCATGTTGATTTTCCGTACATGATGATAAGTCACCTTCCAATGAACTTGTGATTTGTAAATGTAGAGCATTTTTGCAGTCCATACGTACTTCTCACTCCTTGGTAATAGACCGGACTATGATAATTGATTCATACATATATATAATTATACCTGTGCCGGCACAGCTCATCACCGGCCAACGACATCAAGTATAGGTGTATCCATTCATTAATTCTTTACTTGAAACAAAGGTCCAAGTTCTTATATACTCCATGTCTTTAACATACAAGATTGGCCAGTCCCGGCAGGTCATTACTGTACAAGTCGCTTACAGCAACCGACCTTTACTAATACGTGTGCCTATATAACGTTTATGAGATGAACCAAACCCACACAAAGCAACTCAGTCAAGCTTCATCTCAACAGACCTGGTGGACGTCGACGTTCGTCGGCTACCTCCTGCGTCTGAAGAAGATGAAGAAGGTGGCTCATTGAAGAGATCTTTCTCACCAGGAATAACACGATTGCACCAACCGCACCATGATCGTCGAGCACCTCTGACCTCTCGGCCAAGAACACGGCTACCGCTGGAACGCTCATCATCCCACTCAGGCACGCCATGGCCGACACGCACCATGCGAACACGCTTGCGCTTCACGACGCCGCCAATGCCCTCTATCTCATGGCGCAGATAGCCGGGACCAAGAGATGGTGACGGCGTGCGCTCGTGTGTGAGGCGGAGCTGGTCGATGAGAGCGTCGACTGGAGCTTGTTGCGGGGTCGAACCCGCGGCTACGTTTCCATCCCGGGCATCCTCAGCGTCGCAATCTACTTGGTGCTCGACTTCTTTGGCTGCGCAGCAGTTTGCTTCGCGGCCGCAGACTACACCACGATCACCCTCGCCAATACCAGTGCCAAGACCGCCGAGGACTTCGCCGTACTGATTTCGCCAACGCCAGATACTGTGAAAAGTTAGTAGGGAAAGATGAAGTGTTTTGGGGGCTTAGAACGCACCGCTGGTAGTCATGATCTGCGGCCCGGATACTTCGCCCACACGGCTGGCAGAGCCAGACACCATCATCGGCGCACTTACAGACCTCCCGTGATACTAACTCTGATGAGAGAGGAATGTCTGGGTCTACAGGGGTTTTAACAAGAGTTGCGATAGGCGCGTGAACACAAGGCTTGCAAAGCCTCCTGTGTCTTTCTTTGAGAGCGACAGAAGCCGGTGGCTTGATGGCACAGTTCTGCAAGGGTATGAGGTTAGCATATGCAACCTATGCGACCTATTCAACAATCGCCATGTGCCTGCCGATCGATCGTGTGCATGTACGTACCCGACATATCACATCTTCGCATCTGCGACACTCGCCGACCATGTCACGAGCGCAATTGCCCGACTTTCCATTGTAGCTGCGGCCATCTTCCATGTAGAACCAGTTACCGGCGCGAGCACGGTAGCGAAAGGTTTCAGAGCCATCGACCGGGATGTCTTCGTTTTGGCAATGGAGTGTTGAATTGATAAGTGTAGTGCGGTACTGAATGAGGCCGTAATGGATGAGACGACAGGTTCGCGAGAGAGCGTCGAGGGTGTTGAGATCTATGGAGGAAGCAATGGCTTCAACAACGCTGTCGAGGCTTAGTAAATGGTGTTGTCATGACATGAGGGCGGGGGGTATCATGATAAGGTCCAGGACTCTTAATCTCAAGAGCATGGCAGCATTGAGATGAAGAATCGAGTACACAAAGGGCCGGACTCACGGATAGCACTGAAACGCATTGGTGACAGGCGCTTGGAAAGTAGAAGCATCCATGGTGCCTAGTGGCTCTGGGTTGTACAATGAGTGAGGCCAAGGTCCATTCCGGCTGCTGCTAGACGACAGCAACTCGAGCTTCCTGAGGAGTAAAAGATGTTGGTCTTTCTGGGTGAGCTCGTTGAGCTGGGGGTCGTCATGATGTATAGATTCCAGAACTGGCGGAAGGGCGGCCTCATGATGAGGAGGAGGATGAGCATCGTGGACGGGAAAGCCGCCAGGGCCGGCCCCAACATCCTCGTCTTCTTCCAAATCCACAAAACGCGCCATGGCTTTTGTTCTTTTTTGTCCTTTGTATTATTTTTTCACTAGTGATTTGCGGCTTGGCACTTTGACATGTACAGTATGTGAAGCGGAAAAGACCCCAGGATCTGATAAGCAGAGTGAGCACGGGGTGATGGGGGGCGTGTGTGGTCAATTCAGATGGCGGTAGACCGGATGTTGAAGGCCGGATGAGAGAAGCAGGGATAGTTATGATGCGATGCGATGCGATATGAATTGGGGCTAGACACGGCAAAGGAAGGTATGTAGTGAATTGTAGGTCACTGGGATCAAAGTCAGGGAGGGGGTGTAGGAAACAGAGGATGGTCAAAAGGAGAGAGAAAAGAGAAGGTGTTGTTATCGTATTGTCTCGTTTACGGAAGGATTAATGTTTCTGAGTGTGACGATGGGTAACGTAACGCAGCTGATGGAAACTGGGATCCCAAGAGTCAGCAACAAGAAACAAGTGGGTTCTTTGTTATTTTTTTGGTTTATGCTAGCTACTGTAGCAGTGGTAGTGGTGGTTGAAGCGGGGATACGACAGTAGAGTATGTAGAGTTGATAGTAGGTAGTTATGATATGATACGGCTTTGAAACAAGACATGGGACAAGTTTTTCATCAATTGATCAAATCATTGGAGAAGAGTTCTATTAACTGTAATCGTAATTGATGAGAACAAATAATGGATGATGATGATAATTGCATCAACAGGTATCTTGTTGTGAACTAAGGTCAAGGCTGCGTCGGTCACTTGATACCAACTACATACAAACTAGTATGTCTATGGCAAAGTCCAGGACCAATTCGTGAAGCTTGAAAAAAGACCGATTTAAGCCTAGCTACAGTTGTCTCTGTACCTGTACTTGTACCTGTCCATCATGGAAGCGAACCAAGACCGCCCCCCTCTCATTTGATCTTTGGACGGGAAATCCCTACTGCTTCCAAAGACTCGAGTGGAGACTTATCAGGTTGTAGCTCGAGTTTTCACCGAACAAGAATAAGACCATGCATGCATACGATCCGGCGGTGACGGCTTCTTCACCTTGGAGTACTTCCATTCTCCAATGCAATGTAATGCCATGCTTCAATTTCCTCTTCGAAAATACCAATCCAATCCATTCTTGCCAAGTCATGCGGGGTGTACAAAAAGCCAACCCCACGTGTTTTCACTCGTCATGAGACGAGAAGAATTTCCTATATCCGCATCCAACACCATGCATATTGCTACATATCGCAACTTCACCGTTCAAAATCACAACAATAAAAACCTTTTCCAAATTTCAGTTACGTACACTACCATGTCTAGGTTATAGATCATCACAATGTGCGAGCAGAAAATTGCGACACGGTTGCCGGTCTCGGATAGCAGCCCCATGCCATCTGATCTTATCAATCTAATCTCTCTCAAGTTACCCCATACTTAACGCCAATTATACCCACCGACAGGCTTGTTGGCGTCCTTGACAGGTGAAGAAGTTTGTTGGGTGTACGTAATAGTCCTTCAGCTCGGGTTAAGAATTGCGTGGCTTGGAATTGCACTCTTATAATGACGCCCCGGGATGTGCGACTGGTCTTGTAAGTCAGGAACTGGTTTTATTCTAGAACGTCCTGAACGAGTTTCTGTACATACAAGGACCGTACTGTTCACTCACTAGAAATGACGGTCGTTATGAGAAGGCGGTAAGTATTCTGAGCTAGCAGATCTACAAAACATACAACAGCAACGGGGTCAGTACACTTTGTTAGATAGGATTTTGCCAGCTATAGGTGTAGGGAACTCAAATTACGTGCTATAATAAGGTCCTTCCTGACCTCTTCATGTCGTGCGACAATCCTTGTCATCACTCTAACAGCAGGTGAGGCTCTTGGTGACATGAGAACAAGATTCCCTTCCCATACTTCAATGATACTTTTGAACAGGGTATTTGATAATCTGAATGAGAGGAGTGGCTTAGAACGAGAAACCTGAGCACTAAACCAGATTTCCTGAGTTCGACATTTAAGCAGACCAATGTCAACGTACCTATGTCATTCCGAAACGTTCAATGTGTTCGATTTCGCATACCCTATAGCCGGAGCTCCTCAAGTCTACTCGGTCGGTCGAAGTAACACTGTAGCTTTCCAAAGCGATAAAAATGATCTCCAAGGTCGATGTAACCGTAAAGGTCAATAGTAGACTTCCGTCATGTATGTTAACTCCTGTAAATACAAGTGGTTCATACGACGAGAGTCCCTATGTTGTTGGTGGTGTAACTCGTGAGTTCCATCCACTTACATGAACATGCTGGGAAACACATGATTCTATCTATTCAGTTGGCAAAATGATTGTTCGATTACATCTAAACTTTTACACAGAATCGACTGGAGTGCTCGCGGCTGTGCGATGATAGCGTCTTATCTGACACGGATTGCCTTCAACGAACCGCCATCTATCATGAGTGACGAGTTGACAGGTTAGGCGAAGCATCTGTGTCTATCCGAGCCTCCCGACGAGATGCCGAGTTTCGTACAAGTTTCACAAGACAAACATTCAATCTCGTAATGACGCGTAGTTAAAATGAATGCATGCACTTGGGACACTTGATGGACAACGCTTTCCTAGTTGACTTTTAGAGTATACACCTGGTATCCTTGTTCTGCAAAGCACGTTTGTTCTAAAAGCTCGAACAGACTATAGAAACTCGTCTAATATTCCTCCTTGACCTTTCGTTAAGCGCGGCGCTTTGAGCTATACGAGTGGGATTATTCAAGGCTGTTGTTTTCGGGTTTGACCGGTCGGATGACGATCTTGCAATGTAGGAATAATAGCTGTTTGATTGATCGATCCACTGATCTCCAAACCCACTTCAGTTTGTCGATCCGTGCTACGCTGTGATACTACGTAGGTAGGTAAGGGAACGGACAACAAATGAGGTCAGGTTGTGCTAATGGTTCGAGTAGTTGTAGCATGTTCGATCACGAGATACCACCAGAAGCAACAACTAGTATCTGCTGTGTATCAGTTGCAAAAGTAATGCTACCAAAAATGGATACCACAAACTAGATGACCTGAAGTCTAAAGCAAGTAGTAGGATTTTGACATCCCTGACAATACCAAACACTCAGAAAGATTGTAGACTTACATGCTTCATCAAGATTAGTATTCGTCATTTCTGCTTCTATCCTTCGGAAGGATTGAACGTTGCCCTGTCTAGCCTGTATAACCAAACTTGTTTGCAATTAAATGTAAAGTCCTGAGACTACTAGCAAGGCAAAAAGAATGCACGGATAGTGATCCATCAATCTTGTGCGAATGCTTAATTGCAGTCCTAGTTTGTTTCAACGAAATGAAGTAGAAACAAGCTGACTCAGGGAAATGACCAAGCTACGGAAGGATTCAGCAGACAGGACGACACCTGCAGCTACGCAAATAGGCAAGGTGATAAATTACAGAGATGCGATGATCCGGCCGTGCCATATCATAGCGGGATCTAACGAGTGGCGCTTGCAAGGAATATGCCATACAAGCGCGCACTTGATAGCAGTGGTGAGCTAATGCATTGATTCGATTTCATCCTTGTCTCGGATCAATTGAGACGAAGATCATCCATCTTTTCCATTGCCAGCCAAGATTCTCAGAGTTTGTATCACAGTTGTCGTATGAGCCTCAATTGTAGCTTCCAGAAAAAGATGGGACATATGATTTATTGTGGAACATCGGCGATGTCCTTGATGATACACGTATATACTAAATAAAAAGTAATAAGAGAGAAGATAAAGACAGGCTAACTAGAAAGACAACAAGAAATTCTCCGATATAGAGAGATAGACAAAACAATTGGATAGATAGTTTTAAGTGAAGGAGGCTGTGTTTGTTTCCAAAGTTGAGTATAGTTGCAGCATCCTCAGGAAGAGATTATGCTTGTTTTGTGTATGATGGATTCCCTTGGGTTTGGGACGAATGACAGCTCATTCGTGTTAAAACGCATGAACAAGTCACCTCAATTCGGCGATGAACTCACTTCTGAAACGAGGTGGACGACAAGGTTGCTCGGGCTTGGGCTACGTACAAGGCGTAAGGGGTGGAATGATGAAACTTGGTCTTGATTCATGTTGAGTGAGGGTATGGAGCTTGGACCGGGGTTAGCTCAGCTGTTAGTTTTTGTCACTGCTTTTGGTGGTTTTTTTTTCTTTCTTCTCATTTCAGACATGACCTCTACCGTAATTGGTAATTTCTCTCAATGGAGGATACTGTCCGTGGTATTACTTGGATTGTAGAAGTGTGAGTTGTGGTGGGCTCACGATCAGAAGAACGAATGACACAGTTACTTCAAACTACTAACCTATGGTAATCAGTAGCACTAAACTAATGATCAATTGTCCCTCAATTTGTTTATACGGTATCACCATTCGTAGAAGAAATGATATTCCCTGGATGGAAAAACAAGCAAATATGTAACAAATAAACCCTTGTCGGTCGTACCTGCCTTTTGTCTCTCGTGCGACGTTAAACCCCGTTTCCCCTGCACAACCCACTTTATGCATATTCCCGTATATCCACATCTCCCAATCAACACCTTCCATTGCGACTTTGTCAACCTTGTCTCTCCGCATCAAACGCCTAAACTACCTAAAGTTCGAAAGCAACATCCGACGCTACACTATGCAGGTACACACTATGGTGACTGTAGAGAATAGATAGGCTTTACGGTAAATTGCGAGGAGGATCGACGCAAGCCTCAATCGACAAACTCCATCCATCCATCCCAGCTCTGCCTTGGAAGGACTACTGACCAGACTGTTCATGATGACAGGTCAGCTAATATAGCTGTCTCATACATACAAGTGTATACTATTGATATTGATACCATCGCTAATACTCCGATACGTACCAAAGCCAGCTTGGCTTGCCCTATTTTTGGACATGGCTTCGGGAATAGTTTCACCGTTGAACGAATAGTCCGTCCACAAACAATCACTAAACAAACGCTCGATCATACTACACCACATATTACTGCTCTCCCAAGATCCTTGACTCTCATTAGAGCTACCGAATCAACCGAGCGGCCTAGCCGTCCCATCTGGAAGGCGGCTACCTAGACCGACAGACGTTGTTTTTGTCGTATTCGCCGCCGGAAAATTAACCTTGGCAAGTCGGACAGTCACCAGAGACGACATGGGATCATAATCCCTCCACTATCTGGAGAGGATTGCCTGAGCCTTGTGCCTTGGACCCATGGGTTTCTAACATCCATCATCCAGTCTCCAAGGCAATCCGCCATTAGCCTAGGTGCTCGACCCCAATATGGCACCGCCTTGCCAAGTTAACAAGGTTCTATACACTGCGTCTCGTCTACAGTGAACTGAGACCTGGGCACTTACTCTTTCGAGGCAGATGAGGAGGGGTGGGAGGCGTCAGATCCATCACGTCTCAAGTTAAGGCCACTCCAATCAACCCCCGATCGATGTCAAGGATGGCCGTGCTGAATCATACTCCGCCTATACCCATGTCACAGTTGACGCTGGGGACTTTCGTCGAGGCTTAGCAGAAATCAAGATGCTGTTGCTTAAAAGCGATGCATTCGCCGCAGCATCTCTGGTTTTCTTCCTCTTCACTTTCAACTTCAATACATTCCTTAGTTTTGTTCCCCTATTTGGGCTTTTTTCTTCTACAGTCATTCCCTTCTTACAGGTGCTTTGGTCGCCTTTGTTAAGCTTGATCGCTTTTACTTTTTACTCTTTGATAGAGTCATTTACTTATCGCCAAATCAACAAAACACCAAAATCCATTAAACGCCCTTTTGATTGAAATCCTTCACCATGTTTATGCGTAACGTTTTTGTCGCGGCTGTCAGCCTGCAAGCTCTCGTTGAGGGTGTGGTTGCCCAGGAAAAGGTAACTCTCACCAAGTATGTCACCAAGGCCAAGGCCAAGGCTACCAACGCCTACCCGGTTCCCGATCTTCCTGAGCCCGAGGTCACCGTCATCCCTACTTCTTACATCGAGGACGGAACCACCATCTTTGTCGACGAGACTGTCACAATCCCTTGCTCCAGATGCACAGCCAGCACTGCTGGCGATGCTGATGCTGAGGCTACTTCCGAGGCTGAGGTTTTCAGCACTGTCATCACCACCGATGCTGGTGAGGTTTCCGACCAGACAGCCGAGGTGACCGTCGTCCCTACCTCTTACATCACCGATGGAACTACCATCTTTGTCGACGAGACCATCACCATTCCTTGCACCAAATGTGCTGGAGGCAAGAAGACCGAGACTGAAGCTGGTGCTGAGGAGACCTCTGAGGCTGCCGTTGAGACTGAGGTCACTACTGGTGGTGATGCTCTGGCTGAAGGTACCTCTTCTGAGGTCGCCGAGACCCTTTCTACTGATGTTGCTGAGGCTACAGAGTCTGGCGACGTTCCCGCCCAGACTGCCGAGGTGACTGTCATCCCTACTTCTTACATCACCGACGGAACCACCATCTTTGTTGACGAGACTGTCACCATCCCCTGCACCAAGTGCGCTGGTGGCAAGAACACAAAGACTGTTCCCGCTGAAGGAGCTGAGGAGACCACCACTGGTGCCGACTTCGAGGCTTCCACTGCCCTGGGTGTTGCCACTTCTGAGGCTCCCGAGGAGGAGACCACTGTTGCTACCGGAGACGCTCCCGAGTCTACCCCTGTTGAGAACGATACCCAGACTGCCAACACCGCTACTGATGAGGTCGATGCCAGCACTGATGCTGAGATCCCTATCCCCACCACCATCATTCCTAGTGTCATCCTCACCACTGGCAACAGCCAGGACACTGTCACTTCTCAGCCCGGTCCTTTTGCCAACACCACCATGACTGCTCCTGCCGTCGCTGACACCACCGCTATCGATGAGCTCCCCGCTTCTTCTGAGGTTGCCACCAGCAGCGCTGTTGTCAGCAAGATCAACAAGCCTGTCATCGTTGTCATCCGTGAGGTCACCATCTTCCACCGCACCATTGTCATTGGTGCTGCTTGCCCTCCTGTCAAGCGTGGTAACCAGGGTGACTTCGTTGTCGGTACCGGTTCGGATGAGAAGAGCTTCACCAAGATCGATGAGGCTCTCGACGACGCTTGTGGCAAGCAGGCCAAGGCTTGTGCTGAGAACGCTGGAAAGAACTACGCGGTTACCGACTGTCAGAAGCAGCTCGAGATCTGCCGCGCCGATGCCTCTTCCACTGCCAAGGCCCCTACTGGTGACATGAAGGAGTCCACTGAGACCGCTACCGTTATCCTTCCTTCTGATGCCGCTGTTACTACTGGCAAGGACAACAAGCCTGCTGTTGGTGGCCACGTTGTCATCTCTACTCGCACCCTCACTGTCTCCGAGTCTTGCGTTGTCTCCGATGGTACTCCCGTCATTGAAACTCCTGCTTCCACTGACGCCTCTGCCACCACTGTTCAGACTGCTGATGCCGAGACCACCTCTGATGCCGAGTTCGAGGCTTCTACTGCTCTGGGTGTCGCTACCTCTGACGTCCCCGAGGTTCCTGAGAGCTCCGATGTGGTTTCTACCCTCACCCTGACCAAGCCCAACGGTGAGGTCACCGTCACCTCCATGACTCTCACCCCTGGTGTCCCTACTGGAACCGGTGTCACTGTCCCCGCTGAGGAGACTACCGCCGAGGCCCCTGCTGAGACTACTGAGGCTGCTTTCGAGACCACTTCTGATGCTGAGTTCGAGGCCTCCACTGCCCTGGGTGTCGCTACCTCTGAGGTTCCTGACGTCCCTGATGTTGTTACCACTCTCACCATGACCAAGCCTAACGGCGATGTTAGCACCACTGCTCTCACTCTCACCAACGGTGTCCCCACTGGCACCGGCACTGCCGTCTACCCCGGAAACACCGAGACCAAGGTCGTGTCCGATGCCGAGACTTCTGAGGCTCCTGTTGAGACCATGCCCGTTGTTGAGACCCCCCCTGCCGCCGAGACTACCGCCGAGGCTGAGGTTTCTTCTGCTCTCGGTGTCGAGACCAGCGAGGAGGCTACCACTGTTGTCACTGGAACTCAGACCGGTGTTGTTGTCATCACCATGACCAAGCCCAACGGCGAGGTCAGCGTCACATCCATGACCCTCACCCCTGGTGTCCCTACCGGCACTGGCACTGCTGTTGTCACCGTCCCTGCTGAGCAGACCACCGCCGAGGCCCCCGCTGAAACATCGGAGGCTGCCATCGAGACCACTATTGTTCCTGGTGGCCAGGAGACCACCGTCGTCGGCGACAAGACTGTCACACACACCGTCACCAACCAGATCACCTCCTACGTCACCGTCGGCGTCGACACCGTCACCGCTGGCACTGAGACTACCACCAAGACCTTGACCAACGAGGTTACCCAGACCGTCACTGTCCCTAGCGAGGATATCACCAAGACTGTCACCATTCCCAGCGAGGGAGAGGTTACCAAGACTGTCACTCTTCCTTGTGGTGGTGAGGAGGGTGCCAACGTTGTCACCTCAGTTGTCACCATGTGCCCTGCCCCTACCACCATGGCCACCGCCTCTACCAAGGCTCCCGAGACAGTCTATGTGACTGCCACCGTCGAGGCCCAGAACGTGAAGCCCAGCCCCTACCCAGTCCCTGGCCGCTTCCGCCGCATGCTCGGTCTCTGATCGATCAAAAACAAACAAAGCAAAAAGAAGCATAACATAGCAAAGCCAAATTTTCCTTTCTTCACTTCAACATTTAGGATTCAACCAGAAACAGGGATATTTTAGACAATTTTGGGAATGGGTTTTCCCCCTCTTTTTCTTAAGTAGAGGGTATAGCAAAGCCATGTTCATTGAGCCTCAACTTCAAGCCCTGGTTTGAAACCGGCAAAGATGGGCTCGGATGAGCGAGGTTTTGCTGAGGAATGAGAAATTCAAGAACTTGGAGTTGAACATTTATCGTTCCCTTTGTTTTATGTGCAGATGAAATTTTTTAACCTACGGGTTGTGTAACACGATGTATGTACCGCATTTCAATTAGAGAATACAGAACGCAATTACATGAACTCTTTTGTCCTTTGGTTTGTCGGTTCGCTTGTGAAGTGACTGATGTCTAAAACCGGTCATCTCACAATTGATAATGTTTGTAATATGTGTAGCGTCTGAATAAGTCTAAAGGTCGCGTATATTCGCATTTATGTAATTACCACGTCGACAGAAGAACTTACCAATCTCTCTTGGTATGCAGTTGAAGACGATGCTCGAGGGTGGAACACATAAGAGCTTGCTAGATTAGAGCAACGCAGCAGTCTACAGTTCACTAGGGCCGTGTGCTAATCCTCGCAGTCACCATATACCGAACGCACAAATGTGGGAGAGCAACGGTTCTTGTGTATTATATCCTGACCGGTATAAAATAACGAACGTATGGTCAACATCTCCCTAACCAAGCTTATGAAGCTATACAACCTCTCCATCCAACCATAACCAAAAAAAGACACAAAAACGCCCACAGAGCTCACCAAACGATAGCGTAGCAAGCATTGTCGCTGCGAGCTCTGGTTCAACACACTATCCGCAAAGCGATGGCGTAGAAGCACTTTCGCTGCCGAGGGAATCAAGGGGGGTAAACTCGTAGGACAGCGTGTACAAACGCTGATGGGGTATCATAATAACAAAAAAAAGAACAAAGTCAATACGTGTACATCAAGGCCAGGAGGCCAAAGAAAAGATAAAATGCCAAGATAGTCCGAGAGGAGGGTGAATGCTGAGAGGGCAGTCTGGCCTGGCGAGGGGAGCGTGATGATAGCGCTGAAGCATTGTCATAACGATTTTCGCTAGGCCAGGGCATCCTCCGAAAGCAAATCGTTGTCGAGGCCGTCGTAGAGCGGTGGGCGTGCCCTTTTTTCGGAACATGACGACGCCTCGACGGCGAAACGGTGGACCATCGTCGGATGGATGTAAGAAGTGAATGTCGTAGGCACAATATTAGTAAAATGCCATATTTTTACATGCAGCTGGACCGGGAGGTTGGGCTACCGGTAGCTGCTATGCGCCAGGAGTCGTCGAGCTGGGTGATTGTTGAAGATGCGATCCAGACGAGCGAATCCGGAGAGTTCTAAAAGAACTTAGGGGCGGCTCGACTTCTTCCAGGGAAGAGATCGGAAACCGCGCTCCTGACCCTCTCGTCGGGCTGCACCATCCTCAAACTCACTGGCCGAGTCAGATTGAAGCTTGCTGCTAGCTGGGTTGCCAAAGTACGCAAGAAGAGCCTTCATAAGGAAAGAGCTGAGAATACTCATGCACAGGATTCCAATCATGGTGTAGTTGCTCTTGCGGTACTGGCGAGGACCAGGGGCGGCGTCCTCAGGCCAGCCAGTGTAGAGAGCATAGGTTGTCATGACGCTACCCAAGTTGCCGAGGCCGGAGACAAGAGCAGTGGCGGCAGCAACTCCGACTTCTCCGTGGCGCTTTTGGAAGATCTCAGAACTCCAAGCCATACAGATGGGCACAGTAGGGCCAAGACCGAAACCAACCATGAGAAGGCCTCCGTATCGAGCCCAGCCGTTACCAGTCGCCAGTGTGGTGGTAAGGAGGCCGGCGATCTGGATGCAGACGGCAGCAGAGAAGAAGTATGGGCGAGATTGGTGGAAACGATCCGAGATAGGAGTCACAATGAGAATTGCGATGAGATCCATAATCCAGATGGGCGCAAACAGCAGACTCACTTCGATACCGCTGGCTTCGGGTCGGATGGATGCGATGATAACGGATCCGTACATCTGGGTTCCTATTCCAACGCCGACGACACCAAAGTACATCATGGTCAGGGGCCACAAACGCCAGTCGATTAGCACAAGGCCAAGGTCCTTGAAGTTCCAGGGACGAGCGTGGTAGACGCGTTTAAGATCATGGTAGTGAATAACGGCGTCTTGTCCCTTAAGAACTTCAGGGGTAGCGGGCAGGAACTTGAAGATGCCAGTTTTGGGTCGAGTCTGGCCAGGCGCAAGAGGACGATCAGGGAGCCACCACAGCAGAACGAAGCTCAGAACGACACCGACAAGGCCGTAAACCATAAACATCCATCGAAATCCCACAATTCCTCTCTCACCATCCATAAGCTGGAAACCGGCAGAAACAAGACCAACAACAGCAGCAGAGACTTGAGAGGCGGTAAAGTAGTATCCAATTCGTTGGCCAGTGCGCGAAGGAGGATAGAAGAGGGTGAGGTAGAATGCCATACCAGGCCACATACCAGCAATGACGACTCCGAGCAAGAATCGCAAAAGCTTCACGCTCCAGGGATCATTGACGGCAGCAAAACAAGTGCCAATAACACTGGTTGCAAAGACAATGCGAGCCATCCAAAGACGAGGGCTGAGCTTGCTCATGACGAGGTTGGAGGGGCAGTCAAAGAGGACATAGGCTACGTAGAATAGAGCCAGAGCAGTGGAAACATCTTTTGGAGTCATTCCAAGAACAGTCATGAGGTCATGCCCCTTGTCCTTGTTCATGGTCTGGGCAATTCCAATGTTTGACCTGATGGCCGAGCAGAGAAAGTAAAGGACCCAGAAAGCTACGGCATGGTAAGCAAAAGGCTTTTTGATGGGGAGAGCGATTCTTTGACTTACCAGGAATGATACGACGATCAATCTTTCTAGAAGGTCAGATTGGTCAGCCATATGCCGGTGCAATGGTGAAAAGTGACAAACAAACCTGTAGATACGCTCAACCGTCTCAACATCATAATCACCCTCTCGGGCATTTCCCTCTTCCTGATTCTCAAGCCCAGTAGAAGCAAAATGAGGCTTGGACGCATGATCATCATGATGACCATCGCCAGCGAGCGAGCTATGAGCTGACTCGGCCATGCTCAGTGACTTGACAGCAATGAGTCAGTGTGCTGTATAAGTCGGATCGTTTGTTGGCAGGAGACTGATATAAATAGCAGCGTAACCAATGATTTGGAATAGGAAGAGAGGCAATGCCAGTCGAGAGGGTTCAACGACTATAATACCTAGTAAATAAATGAGAACGAATAACGAAATTATTGTTGAGGGGGAAGAAAAGAGAAATAAAAAGAGGGTGGAGGGGATTTATCAATGAGTAGAAAAGATTGGTTGTGAGCCGATCCAGGCCGCTAGAACCGAAACAAGCATTGGTCCGTCCCAACTGCAGGTTCTGAGGGGCGGGAGGTATAAGTGACAAAATTAACCGATCAGTTTATGCCATTTATGCCGTAGTTTTGGTTCATTTATTTTTATACCCTTAAGCTTAGAGGTTCATCTTTTCTGCTATCCACTTGGTACTGACTGTAGCTCTTGCATGTTGGGGAAGCTCCAAGTCACTAGCTTGAGTTTAATAATGGAGACACTAGATGCGGCTACTTTTGAGAAGCTCTTCCTCGCATGGAATGTCAGCTCTTTTATACCAGCTACTACTTTTACTAGATGGTACAGTGATAAACAACATATAAGAAACTGGATGACTTGATACACTATTTATCAGGAGATAAAATTGATTTATCAAAGAGCTCAAAAGATGAGAGAGTCTATCGAAAAAAACTGCGCCTACGATCGACGTAACGATAGATCGAATATCGCGGGTTACATTGAGAGAGCGGCACGGCAAGTGCCGACTCGGTCTCGGTATTACCGGCCGTGAAACCGGAGACCCTGAACCGAGAATAAGAACTTCTTCTCGACTCTGCCGGGACCAACCGCCGGCATTCGGAAACAAGGCATGACTACTATTATCATGGGACTAATAGTATATACTAAAAACGCCAGTAGTCGTAGTCAAGAAACGTTCGGTCTTCCCTCGGCCTCTAGACTGTGGTCAGAATAGACTAGAGGCTAGGCAATAATTCAACATGGGCATCACGAAGCATTCGGAGAACAAGGTAGATGGTTGGTTATATGGCCATTGTTGCAAAATTGTTAGAGAGTCAGTCTCCCTATCTTGCAATACATGCCAATGAAAAAAAGAGTCCCTTTATTTTATTTTTTCCCCGCAAAATTTCAGCTGTCCGTCTAAACGCCAAATCAGATCCTCGCCAGAACAATGGTCTGGAAATTGTTCTTTTAATCGAAATCGATCTGTTGAACAAAATCATTCCAACTCAATTGTACCAGGGGGCTTGGACGTGGTGTCGTAGACCACTCTCGCGATACCGTCAACCTCATTCACGATCCTCCTGCTGATAGCCTTGAGGAGGCTCCACTTGAACTCGTAGGGCTCGGCACTCATCATGTCCAAGCTGGTAACGGCACGAAGAATGCAGATGTAGCCGTAGACTCGGGCATCACCCTGGACACCGACAGCTCGGCTTGAGTCGAGAGCAGCGTAGGCTTGAGTGACCTCGTCGTAGATTCCGGCCTCGCGGATCATGGAGATGAAGATGTGATCGGCCTTGCGAACAATCTCAACTCGCTCGGGGGTGACCTCGCCGATGATTCTGATACCCAGACCAGGGCCAGGGAAGGGATGTCGGCCAATGAGCTCCTCGTGAATGCCCAGCTGACGTCCGAATGCTCGCACCTCATCCTTGAAAAGTTCTCGAAGAGGCTCAAGGAGCTTCAATTGGGCCTCGCCGTTTTGCATGCGAGCGGGAAGTCCTCCAGCGTTGTGGTGGGACTTGATGGTAGAGCTAGCGGCTCCCTTGAAACTCAAGCTTTCCACGATATCGGCATAGAGTGTTCCCTGGAGGAACCACTCGACCTTGCCGGCACGGTCTGTGTTCTCAGCCTCCTTCTCAATGCGGAGCGCCTCAATCTCGAAGAGGTCAATGAAGGTTCCTCCGATGATCTTTCTCTTGGCCTCAGGCTCGGTGACACCTGCAAGACGGCCGAGGAAGAGCTCAGATCCGTCGACAACGGTGAGGTTGATACCCAGATGCTTGTCAAGGGTTTCCTTGACCTGCTCGCACTCGTTCAAACGCATAAGACCCTGATCAACCAGGATAGCATGGAATCTGTCTCCGATAGCCTCCTTCATGAGCTTAGCAGCAACGGTGCTGTCCACTCCACCACTGACGGCACCAATGACTTGGGCCTTGTCACCAACGAGCTCTCGAATTCGCTTGATTTCACGGGCTGAGAAGTCGTCCATCTTCCAGTCAGGTCGGGCACCACAGATCTTGACAGCGAAGTTGGCAATGATGTCAGTTCCCTTCTCGGTGTGCGAGATCTCAGGGTGGAATTGGATGCCTATCAGTTACTTGTTAGTAAATTCCAACATGAGATATGGAACGGTTGACATACCAAAGATGGGCTGAGTCTCATGGGCGATACCGGCAAACTCGCTGTTCTTGGTGGTGGCAATGGTCTTGAAGCCATCGGGCAGCTGAACGACCTTGTCAAAGTGGCTCATGACGACTAGACGAATGTTAGACACACGTGGAGCAATAACACCATCTACGCAACATACCGTTCAGAGAGTCTCCCAATCCCTCGAAAAGTCGATCACCGTGGCTGCCAATCTTGTGAATGGCCATCTGAGTCTCACCGTACTCACGGTTCACTCCAGGTGCCACACTCTTGGGGTTTGCTCGCCAAGCTAGGAATAGTTAGTTCATGATGGTCTCAGCTTAGTATAAACGGAGGTGGTAATACCAATCAGTTGGTTGCCATAGCATACTCCCCTTGATAGAATGTTAGTGTTGTTCTTGTCATGCTTCTAGCTTACAACTTACAAGACAGGGACACCGAGCTCAAACACGAGGGGGTCCACGCCGGGGGCATCTTCGCCATAAACACTTGAAGGACCTCCGCTGAGAATGACACCAACTGGCTTCCAGCCCAGATCTTTAATCTTCTGGGTGCAAGGCAGCATCTCAGAGTAGACACCCAGAGATCGCAGTCGTCTCAAGATGAGCTTTTGGGATTGTTAGTTTTTAGTTGTCTACATGGCAGGAGTAGAGTCATCTCTGGAAAGAACTAACATGGCTAGTCTGAGATCCCATGTCCAAGACAAGGACAGTCTACGGCAGTAATAGTCAGCTATGATGAGGATACGGTACTACATGGAGGCATGGCTCTTACGTCGTAGGTGGCATGCGGCGGCGCCGCTGTTTCAAAGGAGTCGCTCATGATGATGGTTTCGTTCCTTGGGATGATGGTGAAACTTGATATAGCGGGTGATGAACACAACAAAACAAGCACAGCGCAAACCGAGCGAGAGCCATGAATATTAAAAAAAATCTGCTTCTACCCAACCTTTAGTGGCTGACTCATCTGGGTGGTGCGGTGCACGCCTGTGAATCTACTGGCCAGCCCCACTAATGTTAGGGTAGGTACGCCTGTCACCTCTTATCAACAAACTCAAAAAAAAAGTCTCAGTACGCGAGTCATTCTAATGACATTTATTTACTACCATAATGGAACTAACTGCAATGAATACTTTTGAGTCGATTGACTGGTTGATAGTGGAATATTTTATCTGTCGTGTAAAACTATGTTCTTTAGTTGCTGACTCTACCCGAGGTCTTATGATGGCAAAACCAAAAGAAGAATAAAAGAACCGACATCATGATGGCGGGGTAATAGAATAAAAATTCCAAAGTGGATTGCCGATAGCGGATGTAGCTGGGTTTTAAGTGCTACAGGTAGTCTAGTCGCTTTTATAGGCCAAAGGGAGTTAAAGAGTACCAATCCATGGCCCCATTCCTATTTTACTTTTCTTTTATCTGACATCACTATCACTGTACCAACGAGATAAACAAATGGTGTGGTGTATGCAAATAGGTACCTGGGTAGTCGAGTATTCCAATGGCTTGTTTCCTCTAGCGAGTATCAACCCTTGAATGCCTTTTCCAGCTCCGCTATATCGAATTTCTTCATCTTCATCATTGCCGCAGTCATTCTCCCCACAGCAACCTTGTCCCCCGAACCCATCATACCCTTAAACGCTGTGGGCACAATCTGCCAAGAAACGCCATACTTATCCGCCAACCACCCACTCTGCTGACGGGAAACATCGCCATTCTTACTGAGCTTCTCCCAGAAATAGTCGACCTCGGCCTGATCCTTGCAGTTGACCATCAAGGAAATAGCCTCGTTGAATTGCCAAGGAACTGGTCCGCCGTTGAGGGCGACAAAAGTGCGGCCTTGAAGCTCAAACTCGACCGCCATGACTTTTTCAGCTTCTTGACCGGAGGGGTTTTTTTGTTGAGCAGTGGTGATCTTGGAGTGGGGGGCGAAGATCGTGGTGTAGTAGTTTGCTGCCTCTTCGGCTTGGTCCTGGAACCAGAGACAGGTGGTGAATCTTTCAAAAGACATGATGTATATTGAGGTAGTATTTGGTAGGTTATCAGTTCAAGACGTTGGAAGTGCTGGTGATTGAATAATAATGTAAGAGAATATCGTGCCTATTTATACTAATAACACAGCGTTGCAAAATGCACCTACATCTCGGCTTGGAACAGTTTCGTATTGTTCTTAAATTGTGGCGTCTAATTTGAGTGAGATTGCCAATGCGTAACAAAGAGCCTGGCGAGACCAATTCACATGATGTAGCAGAAAAATGGTTGAGTATCGTGAACACAATGGGACATGCGGCAAGCCACTCATTAAAAGGCGTTGTTCGGTGTGCAACCACGCGAATAGCCACAACCAAAAATCCGGTATTTAGGTAGAAAGAAAGACATGAGATTGGACGAGAATAAAGCTGAAACAAAAGCGAACCCTTTGGCCTGGCAGAGTTAGTTGTACCAGTCTACCATTGTAGTTGCCAGGAATTGCCGGTGTTTGGTGATTGTGCCACACGTACTGTTCCTTGGGCGCATCAATAACACAAAATTAACAACATTCTGATCAAGATCAGTTAACTGAATCAAAGTTTCTCCCAAAATCATAAACAGACAAATAACATGTCACATATTTCCCGTTGCTCACCTTCCTCAAGATCAGCATTAGCTGCTTTAGGCTTGGTAGGAGGCCCTTGTCCAAGGTAGTATCGTTGCAGTAACAGAACGGAACGGGAGAGAGAGAGACGAGGTTCAACCTCATATTTCTGGTGTAAAAATGCACAAATGCCTGAGAAACCAGCGCGCGCTTGCTTCCCGCTTCCTTTATTCCCCCAAAACAAGAAAGCGCACTCCAAATCTCCAAATTCTAACTTTGCTCCTTTTCCCATCCCTCTTACCTCTTCCATCAATTCTGTGCTTCATCTTATCTTTCGGCGCCTCTTCACAATCGCTTCTCGAAACATCATCTGCGATTCAATTGCTACTACGATTGAGTCGTTGTCGTCGTCAGCATTCAACTTTTCCCATCTAAGCGAGCCACCGGGTCTTTACGGTCTCGCCAATGTCATTCTTCGAGCTATCGTCGTCACCACCATCGTCATCCGCTTGTGCCACCCTCTTGCGGATGCTCTGATACAAACGCAAGGCCAGCGATACGCTGATAGTCGCAGTTATGTCGCAGGCTAGCCTTGATCTGTATCAATTTCCTCTTCCTCGAGCCCTGTCTTGTTGCGCTGGAGGCTCAGTGGCCTCGAGTGACACCGTCCTTGGTCAAGTCGTCTATTCTACTTCGAGAGTTGCCACCTGGAAAATAAGGTTATGAGGCCTCACCACTAAAGGACTAACCTGTCACAATGAGTCAGGCACCTGTGAGAATCCCATCTGAGTGAGGCCAATCAGTCATCTCGTGCTTCGCCTGATTTAGGAAATGCCATCAGTCAACTTGATCACTTTGTGCCATAAGTACTGTTGGGAAACAGGTTTATACCAGAAAGTGTCGATAGGCTTGTTGAATTACAGCCTGACAGATGCCTGTATGGGCGAACCGGGTTTAGACAACTCAGTTCAGAGGTCACTTGTCACCGACAAGGACCTATCAGGTAACCGAATGTGCCTGAAAAGCAAAGTTGCTTGAATCCAAAACCGTGAATAAGATCACGAGATCCTGTCGGAATGCATCTTCAACGTACCCATGGACTTGACTCGCACAGCCTTGTACCTAAAAATGTGGTATCTTCGAGTGAAGATACGAAAGAGGAACAATCATGGCTGTTACACTAACCTGCAACATCCATGTAAGAGAGTACTTCTGTATTGTTAATACAGTACATTTCTCGTCGCAGCCTTGCTGGTCCCCACGCCTCCATAATACGCCGCCACTAAGATGCACAGCGCGTGAGTCACGATTCCGAATCCAAGCCCAAGGACTTTGCTTATTATGGGACCTGCCCTATCGAGTCACCCCCGTCGTTGGCTCTCGTCTGCCTGGAAGGCAATCAAATAAATACTAATAAAGCCGCCTTCGCATTGACGCTGTTTTAACAATACAACCCGGAACAATCGGCGCCACAATACAACTCATTGCTTTTTGCTGAGACAAGCCCAGCCGAGCCACGCCACGCATACGCGATGTCACGTGCACTCATCTGACTAATCCATTCTTCGAGCTCTTTCTCCACCCTGTTTTCCAGGTTCCCGTAGCCTCCCGCTTTTTTTACACCAGAATTTTCAGGCCAACTCCAAGCTTCATTCATCATAACCGAATCGATCAACCATCCATCGGCATATTGGCATACCACTCTATACCGACGTCAACCTCTCAACTTCGACCGATATACCCTCTACAAACCTTCACTGTTGCCCGCTACTACCGACAGCGCTTAGATTCACTCATACATCAATCAAAGCCTCTTCCGACCCCGATTTCTGCGTCACCCCAAACAGTCGCAAACCCAATACATATTCACAGGCGCTATGAGTGTCGCATTCGAGCCTCGGAACTTCATACACGATGGGGGATACCCTCCCATCGGTGACGACCATGACCATGATCACAACGCAGACCAGAGGTTCACCGACAATGATGTCGCCGAGCAGCTCAGCCAATACACAACCGAGGCGTCCATGCTTCCAGACTCCACAGGTGTTCTTGGAGATGACCGGGGGATGATGCCAGACGATGCTGCTGCTGTGCACGATGCGACTCGACTCGACTTGGGACATCCCTCATTCCCCTCGCCCATCGAGGCTACCATGCAAGCACCAACGCTTGACAGTCTTCCCGACGGTCTTCCCGATGATAAAGACATTTCGCCAAGCATCGACTCGCCCCCTCCTCGGGTCAGACCCATCGCCAAGCCAGAGAGAGAGGCTGTCAAGGGCGCAGATGGCAAGTTTCACTGCACACAGGACGATTGCCAAGAAGAGATTCGAGTATTTTCGCGAAAGTGCGAATGGAAGTAAGTTCTATACCATAACTCGTATTTGAGAGCTATGCTGACTATTTTGCAGTAAACACATGGACAAGCACGAACGACCCTATCGATGCCCCGCCGTAGGATGCGAGAACCTTCCTGGCTTCACTTATTCAGGTGGTCTACTCCGACACGAGCGCGAGGTTCACAACAAACACGGAGGGCCCAAGAAGACAGTCAACTGTCCTCATTTGAATTGCAAACGACACACAGGGAAGGGATTTTCAAGAATGGAAAACTTGAATGAGCATCTTCGCCGTGTTCACACCAATCCTGACGGGGCTGGAACCACTCCTCCCCCTGATACGGTCTTGTCCGACGAGAACGACAGCGAGCAGACAGGCATGAAGCGCAAGCGCCGTGTGAGCGATACGGCTGCAGCGGAGATCATCGAACTTAAAGAACAGGTCAAGCGGCTGCAGGAAGAGAACGAGAAGCTCAAGGCCGATTTCCAACAGCAGTCACAGCACTCTTTGGCCATGATGGCTCAGATTGCTGAATTGCAGGATACTCTGCGGGACGGCCTTTCACATCATGGTCTGGGAGCTCCTACAGCGCAGATGATTTAAGGATCATCTTCAAACTCTGAGCAGTAAGGTCCGTCCATGAGGAAACAACTGCCTCACCTGAACCAACAACGGCCGCCTCGTTGGGATCAGAGAGGCTGGTAGACTCATTTCCTACTATGGAGTTTCTGCCTAGCCCTTCTCTTATCATTTTCCAATTACGCATATACACTCCGCTCGGCGTTTGGTTTTACACGGGGCTCACGGTTTATTCCAGCCCGAGGACGAATACATGTTTTATTCCGTCCTTGGAAATCTCTTCTTCCCCCCTTTTTTTTCTTTCTTATAAACATACTTTATCACTTTCATCTATTGTTTTATTCTTTTTGGCACGGCGTTTATTCCAAGGTACTGGAAGAGATGATATCCCCCACCTATTTGATACACGCAAAATGCAACTGCACACGCACAAACCCGATATGATCAACGAAACAAAGAAGGAAGAGAAAAAACTGCAGATGGATCTCTGGGGAGGGGCTAGGAAATGGGATAGCTAGTATACCAGGATGGCATGGGATGGCTCACATGAGAAATGAATCAAAGGTAGTATCGGTGGTGGTAGTGACAGTGACGTTGGAGCTTCTTCTTCTTCGAACTTGTAATATATATACACACCTAGACGGATGTTGCATCGCCTCCCTTTCATGTCTAGCATTTTACAACAAGCTATCAGCGCTCCAAAAAACTTCGAGTTAGTTCAATTCCGCTCTACTTTGGCTTTGTGCTCGTGATGTTATGACTCTTATTCGGAAAGTTTGGTCAAGTGGCAAAGACACCAGGATTGCTTCGTAAGCTTTCATACCAATGCGGCTCGCAGGTCTGCCCATTGCGAACCCGAGTTCATGCGACTGCATTACTGTATGTACCTATACTCCATGAAATCACTATATCCCATGATTGTCCATCGTCTCCAAGGTATCTTTCTCTTGGAGCATCGATTCGAATAGAGTTCTATTAAGAAGCTCCGCTCGCTGGCTTCATATATGGAACTCATCTCCAAGGGAACTGAATTCTGCAAAAAAGAAAAGAAAAAAGGGTAAACACTTGATTTTCTTCTTCAAGCGGGATACTTTACACTCCGCTGACAAACTCCACATCTACAACTCCTGCCTGTTCTCTAGACAGCCTGCACGTAGCTCGCAGGCACACTCCCCGTGACGCCCGCCTTCTCGACCTCGACCCAGCCATCGCCGGGATCATCCTGCACGAGGACGAAGCGCTCACCCTCGGCCATGGAGTGCTCCGTTTCAGCTTGGGCTGTGTACTCGTACAGGGCTTCTACGTAGCGGAGCTTCTTTGCGCCGCGCTTAGGGGCCACGGCGGGGCCCTTTTTCTTGTTGGACTGTGTGAGAGAGGATGTCGTGGAGGTGGAATAGGTGGATGATGGTCGGGCGGAGGGAGCCGGTGCCGAAGGTGCTGTTGTGACGGTGGTGAATTCGACGTAGGACGTTGGGACGAGGCCTTCCTTATAGCCTGCGCGAACCTTGACCCAGCCTGAGCCGTCTGTAGGTGGTTAGCGTTGTGACGAACAATTAGAGCGAGAAACTTACCATCGGGCTCGAGTAGTATTACATCCCGACCATCTTGCACTGTCAATTCACCCTCACCAGTAGCCTCGAAGGGATACATCATCTTGCCCTTCTTCTCCTCCTTGCCACCGCCGTTCGTTTCGTTGGCACCTGAATCCTTAATGTAAGCAGCTGGCGGAGGTGCCATAATTCTTCGCTTGGGCGCAGTGCCAGAAGTCGCTGTTGATGATACAATTGGTCGTGATACGTCTGGTGGTGTCTCCTCAGTAGGGCTTAGTTGCCCAGAGGCAGATCCTGATATCGATGGACGTGCCGAATGTGAGCTGAGTGAGGTCATGGTATTTGATCGAGTAAGCTCAGGTGCATCTGAAGTGTTGGAGTGCACCGATGTCATGGTCGCGCTGGGCTTGAGTAGCTTATTGTTCGCGGCATCCTGGCGTTCGGCCTTGAGCTTCTTTCGCTCATCCTTTGTCTGTTCGCCAGGACAGTCAGGGGGAACCTTCATCTCACACTTGCTATGGCATGTGTAACCACAGTCTCTGCAGTCGAAGCCCTTCGCGCTTAGACCCCAAATTCTCTCTCCGCAAAGGTCGCAGTTGGTGGGTATCTTGAATGTCTGACCCTTAAAGTTGTGATTCTTGGCGCCTAATGTCACATCGCCTACCACAGATGTAATGGTTGATGTTTCGACTTCAGCTGTCAACCGTTGACGGTCGATAGAATGTAGGTTCTCTTGCATTTGGAAGAGCGTGCGGACAACCTCGACCTCGTCCTTCTTTTCTTTCCCTTCCCGAACTCTTTGCTTCAGCTGCTTGACACTTTCGACTTCTCTCCGTTTCTTGTCGACCTCTCTCCGTAGTTCTCCCAGTTGCGACTTGGACTTGCCCAAGACGTTGCGCAGGAAGACCTTTGCTGTTTCATCCACCACCATTGTACCGTCGTCGTGCCAGACAGGGCTGGCCTCGAAATGCTTGTCGGCCGGCTCGTTGAAAGCGCCCATGTTGTGTTGGATGTACATCATGGAATCGAGGTGAGGCAAGTTTCTGAGAATCTCGGTGCCTTGATGCTGTATCATGCCATTGCTCTGCTGCAGCATATCGGACTCAATGTTGGTCGCAATTGTCCAGAAACTGTTCAACTTCGTCGTCTTAAACTCGCTTAGGTCCTGTAGACTATCCATAACCTCGGGTACATATTCGTGGTAATATTTCTCCTTCTGCTTGTTTGTAACGTTGATCGCAATGATGTAAGTATTTTTGGCATTATTCATCTCGAGGATCTGTTGTTGGTAGGCATTCTGCGTCTTGGCCTTGTCGAAGTGCGATTCGGTCTTCTTACGCTTGGCCTCGACCTCTTGGCATACGTTGTCATATTTGCCCTTGGTCTTGGCAAGCGCGGCATATTGAGTATCGCGCTCCTGTTCGAGTTTAGTAGCATAATCGGAGTGGCGCTTGCGCAGTTCTTCGAAACGGCCGCTGAAGAACTTGAGGGGCTCGGCGACTTGGGAAACGAGGTTGTTGGCGTATTTGTCGTGTTCGCCGGCGCGAGACTCAAGGGTGGTAAGCTGGGTGGCCCATGTAGTCAAGGAAGCGCTGTGTTGTCGCAAGATAATCAGTATGGGTTTAACATGTCGACTCATGGGGGGTTTGGGCATACCTCTCAAGCGAACCAGGTGTCATGGCAGGAGTATCTCCCACACTGAGCTGAGCCGTTCTCTTGTTCTTCTTGTCAAAGTACTTCTTAGAAAGCGCCATAAGCTTTGCGCTATATTCCTTCTCTATGGCGGCACGCTCTCGGTAGAACTGTTGTATCTCGTCCAGCCAGGCAATGCCGTGGCTAAGCCACACGTTTGCGGGTTTGAAGCCATCCTAGTAAGACGTGTCTGTTAGCGATGCGAACGAAGTTGTCAAGAGGTAGTTTTTGATGTAGGCGCAAAGCATGAAAGGACGCTAGAAAGCGATTCCATATGGATGCGCGGCTACTACGGGCCAAAGACCAAAGCGGCAACCAACCTTGAGCTCTGAGCCAAAGGTGGGCATAACGTCCACCTCAGCCATGATGGGCTATTGTGTATTCGATCGTTCTCAGGAGCGGGGAGTAACCGGTCGGCGCGGAAGAGACGAAGGCATGTACGAGGTATCGCAATGCGAGGCCAAATATCCTTTTGAAATGGATGGAGGATTGGAATTGGTGGTTGTTGAGGCTATTGAATTAGCGACAAACGATAAGAAACACAGGATACTATGGATAGATGGGATGGGATAGCGGGGGAAAGTTGAGGCGCAGCGCGGGCAGCTTGTAAGATGGAAAGTTACTGTACACGATCAAGTTAGACCAAGTTGGAGAAAAGAAGGCGCCAATCCAAACCGCGCCGCGCAACCGAGCCGAGTGGAGGGTAATTCGGTTTAGGCTCTAGCGTCGTCCCCCCCTGAGATGCAGGATGCAGGTAGCCTAAAACCCCGCCAATGGAAGAAGATGGGGTTACCTAGGTACTAATATTCAATGACCCAAATCGTGGAGGTGACTTGGTGACCTAACCTGCCTGGGCTTTCAAGACAAGAGTCGCCGATTTACGGGTTGAAAGCCACATGGCATTGTCTTTGTCAGGGTTGTATTTCATGTAGGTACAAACTTGACGTCTCAAAACGCAACACATTTATTGAGGTGAGGATATCTGTTCTAATGAGACAGTGTATGTCAGGGAGACAGGTAACTACTACTAAGTTGGGCGTCAACAATCCGCTACATCTACTAATGGAGTATAAAGTCCACTGATTTCTTAGCAGGTTACAGCGAACAGGTTGGACCCTTGCTATTTACATCATACCTAGTCCCAGTACCACAGCTGTCAGCTACCAAACTACCTAGCCTCTCGCCTCTGTTTCAATCATGACATCTATTGATTTACCGGGCAATTGATTCTCAAGTTTAGGCGAACAGAATAAAAAGACGCGTAAACTGCCTGACTATTCACCTTGGCAGTGGGCATAGTTCGGTGGATGGTCGGGTCGGATGGAAGCCGAAACACCCCCGGACCCTTGGCCGCGACAAAACGGATCCAAGGCCAAGCACGTCATGGTAGTTGGGGAGATTTAAGTGAGGAATTCCCCTGGGTTATCGCATAGGTAGCTACTAAGAATAACAGTGGTGCTGTGCTAGTTTGTTGTAGACCGTTGTCGATTAATAACCGTTGTATCGGATTCAGATCTCTCTTCACTAGCTCAACTCTACTTTGCCGTCTTCATCATCATCATCCCAATCTTTCCTAAACTCACCTAACCCAATAATCAATTAATCGCTAAAAATGTCTACCCTTCAAACCGCCATCAACAAGAGCAATCCGCTCGCAGAAGCCATCATTATCCCTTCCAAGCCCAAGGCTCTCACCGTCAGCTACACCAACCTCGAATCCGACGTCTCAGCTTTCCAGCGCAAGCTCGCTGATCTGGGCATCACAAAAGCTGCCCCCGTCTCCATCGCGCTCGTCAATTCCTACGAGTTTATCGTCTCTTTCCTCGCCGCTTCGTGGCAGCGTGGAATTGCCGCACCTCTCAACCCGGCTTACAAGCAGGATGAGTTTGAGTTTTATATCGACGATGTCAAGAGCGCCATCGTGCTCGTCCCCAGAGGCGCTTGGGCAGCGGGTGCGCCTAGCGTAAAGGCGGCCAAGAAGTTCAATGCTGCTGTTGCCGAGTGCTACTGGGATGAGGCCAAGGGTGAGGTTGTCCTCGATGTCAAGGACTACGGTCTTTTGAAGGGTAAGAAGGAGAAGGTTCTTACTGCTGAGCCTGATGATGTCGCTCTTATTCTGCACACTAGGTTAGTCTCATGAGATTCGCGATGAGAACCTAACTAACAAGCTGATAGTGGCACCACATCGCGTCCCAAGGTGGTAAGTAAACTGAAATGGTGTCGCGATATCTCATACTCACAGCCTTAGGTCCCTCTCACTCATCGCAACTTGACTCGAACAATGAGTGCGTCTCATCACAGCTCACCTCGCTGATCATAACTGACCTTATCGCAGACAACATCAAGAACACGTACGAACTCACCCCCAAGGACCGAACCATGCTGGTCATGCCTCTGTTCCACGTCCATGGCCTTCTCTGTGGTCTCCTGGCTCCTCTCTTCACCGGTGGTTCCATGGTCGTTCCCACCAAGTTCTCCGCGTCGGAATTCTGGACCGACTTCAACACCCACAAGGCCAACTGGTACACAGCCGTTCCCACGATCCATCAAATCCTGCTCAAGAACCCTCCCCCAAGCCCGAAGCCAAGCATTCGCTTCATCCGATCATGCTCCAGCCCACTGTCGCCCACTGTCTTCCAGCAGCTCGAGGAGACGTACAACGCCCCCGTTCTCGAGGCTTATGCCATGACCGAGGCAGCTCATCAGATGACCTCCAACCCTCTCCCTCCTGCCAAGAGAAAGGCCGGCACTGTCGGTATTGGTCAAGGTGTCGATGTCAAGATTCTTACTGAGCAGGGTGAGGAGGTTCCTCAGGGTACTGAAGGCGAGATCTGCATCATTGGCGAGAACGTCACCAAGGGATACCTCAACAACGACAAGGCCAACGCTGAATCCTACCACAAGAACGGCTTCTTCCGAACAGGTGACCAAGGCAAGAAGGACGAGGACGGCTACGTTATCATCACCGGTCGCATCAAGGAGCTCATCAACAAGGGTGGCGAGAAGATCAGCCCCATAGAACTCGACAACATTCTCACCCGCCACCCCCAGATCAGCGAGGCGGTCAGCTTTGCGATCCCCGACGAGGTTTATGGCCAGGATATTGGCGTTGCCGTCGTTCTCAAGAACGGTGAGAAGTTGACTGCTCAGGAGCTCAAGGCCTGGGTCGAAGAGCGCTCTGCCAAGTTCAAGGTGCCCAAGAAGGTGAGTCTGCCGCAAGTCTAAAGAAAGACAGATGCAGGTGCTAATGAGTGCGCAGGTCTACTTTACCGAGGTGATGCCCAAGACAGCGACTGGCAAGATTCAGAGGAGGATCGTGGCCGAGACGATGATGACTGCTCCCAAGGCCAAGCTGTAAACGTGATGGTTTGCGTCGCATAAAATGTATGATTTCGTAGATTACAGGATATTTGGGTAGAAGTGTATTAGAAACCTGATAGAAGTTGTAGAAAAGGTTATAATAAACATTGCTTTGAATTGCTATAAAATCGAATTTGTCTCACGCTGTCTAGCACGTATTTCCGTAGTTCAATATCCTCCACATTAATCCCAAGTCGTCAATCCCATCTTTCTTAGTCGTATTGCCCATCGTGGTCGGCAACTTCGATAACATCATCATCGTCGTTGACATACAACCGACTATCATTTCTCTTCAGCCCAGGCTTATCAGCCGCTCCAGCAGAGCCTGAGGCGTGCGTTTTGCGATTCGTCACGGTATGGCGCTCAACCCACGCGGCAGTTCCATCGGCTGCCTCCCATCGCAGAGGTTCCTTAACAAGCGAGGGCTGGTCCGAGCCACCTGCCGCCACTGTGGGCTTGGCAGTTGCAGGATCGACGCCTGCTTCTTGTGCGAGGTGAAGAAGCGCGGCGTTGGCGTCTTGGAGATCGAGATAGACCGAGGATATTATGACTGTGGACTCTGTGTCGCGCTGAAGGAGGATGTACACTGAGGGTGGCATTATGGCGTGGGTTTGTGAAGTGTATGGGGAGAAGAGGTAGTTGTTGTTTTCAGATGAGAGGTAGGGCATGGATTGAGTGTTTAGTGAGGCGATTGCGTGTATTGAGATTGTTTGTTTTGATGGTGAGTGAGAGTGAGAGTGGGTAGTCAGAAAATGAGAGAGGATGAAAGACATTATATCATTACACGGATATACAGGTACAGGACCCTCCTCTGACCCATTCCGTCCATCCCGCATCTGCCTTACCAACCTACCTACTACCTACTACTAACTACATCTTTTCCCCGCCAACGATTGCGCGACTTATAAATGGCCTGACAACTCATGGAACGGTCAATTGAGAAGATGCACCAGAAATAGGCAGTCTTTAAACCCAAACCACACTCTTAATACCGCTGAATTTGACATCTCTGTGCTATTTTCTGAGGTCAATTGTTTGAAGCCTGGGAGGCAAATACGGAGAATGAAGGCCGATGCTGCATCATTTCGGAGCTGAAGCGGAGCATGCCCGGCTTTTGAGTCTCGGCGACGTCCGGAAGCAGCCTATTAATCAAATTACGATGTATGTTTTGAACCCATGATGAGAGATTTTTTACAATAGAAAGATGAAAGAACAAGACAGAAGAGTATTGCTTCCTGCGTCGACTGTAATAATGGCTCTCCAGATATGATACTGTACCCCAGACATTCATCATGGCACCATGCCCCATATCACAAGTATGCATGGGTGTCACATAACATGGTAACATACAACGTGCCTAATACTTTGAACCCCAATATAATGGGAGTTTTGTACAGACCGTGCGATGGCATCTAGGCTACGTTGGATAATGGCACACTTTGTCGACTGAGACCTATCCCTACCTCTAACCTACGGTTATCAACTTTTCCGATGACGATGATGTTCAAAACAGGGTCGTCCTGTTAGTCAGGCCTAGTCAGGGTCCATCACTCGCTTAGCAGAGCTACCCCTGCCATGTATTTCATCATCTACCTCATTGTTTTATTTTGTGACTTTAGCTACTTTTTCGTCCGCCGTAGATCGGACTTTGACTAAATTCTGCTCACGAGAACTTGAGGCATGAGACCTGTAACTGGCATGATACAAAGCTTGGCAGAGCTAAACGGAAATAGATCAGTTCATTTTACATGTCTCTCGTAAACATTATGAATAATGTGCTACGAATCGAAGATTGAATCTCAAGAGTGGCATGTTTTAGACAGAGGACAGACGGAGAACAAATGCCAGTCTACCACAGTCTGTAACATCTATACATTATCCTCCATCACAACATCTTGTTTCTGCAATATGCTCCTTGGCCATTCAAGCCAGCCCTGCCATTCATCCGGCAGAACCTTCTCAATTGCTCTAATCTCTCTGGTCCCCGAATCCCCAATCCACCAAAACTCGCTCAGCATGGACAAGAGAGCAAAGTAGTAGGCGAGAATAACAAGCGCCCTTGGACGAAGCTCCTCCACCAGATCAGCAAACTTCTTGTGCATCATCATGGGAAAGACAACGGTTCTTCGTCCGATGCTCTCGACAATATTTTCCCTATCCATGAAATTCCGTATGCGTCCTATGAGACTCAACGCCCTTATGTATGCGTCTTCTGTTTCTGCATCCCACGGCTCTTCAATCTCGTGTGATTTCTCACGGCTCATCAAGGGCTTGAGATCGTCGGTTATATCTCTACTATCATTGTCCTCGAGAAGATCTGCGGCACTCTCAATCATCTTGTGCGCCACCGACTCGGGATTATCCTGTACGAGATCCCATGCTTTGCGGAAGAGCGCAGTACTCGTCCCTGTGATGCGCAAAAGATCCACCGGGGGCGTATACGGTTCCAACGAGCGGCGCTGTAGTCGAGCAAAGCCATAGACGCGCATCATGCTTGAGGTCAAGCAGATATACTCCACATTATCCGAGTTCATCTCAGAAATGTCCTTGTGATGCTCCCGGATAGCCATGTTGAGGTAGATTTGGCATGTATCGAGGGCTTTGGCGTCAGTGAAGTTGCTCCGCTTGTCGGTGTGCAGTGCAGCGACCATGTATGTTGAGTAGAGCGCAGCATCTGATTTGAGCGCCAAGCGACACATGGTCGTTACCCAGAAATGGGCTGTGACAGGATCCATGGAGATAGATGGACCAGTATCGGTTATGTACTGATGAAACAGGCTGAGTTCTTGTCTTCTTCGAGATTCCGATTCGGGAGGGTCAACGATGGTTTCTACTATCCTTTTATTCTGCGGTCCTCCTCCTCCAGTTTCGGCTGGGGAGGACGAGTTGCTATCGGACGCTGTGCGATCATATATGCAGGACAGTTGGAGGCGACTGCAGTGCGAGCATACAGGTTTCGCCTCGTCACACTTTAAGTAGATGTTGTAAGTTAAGTATTCACTGATAGAAGAGCTGGAGAGAGGTGAACTTGACATCACTGTACCTTTACACGACGACTTCGACATTGCTGACAGCCAGTACGAGACTTTTTGTGGAATAGCTTAGGCGCGTGTTTACGTGGCTGTTGCTGAGTTCCAGTCATATCTAATGATAAATGAACTAACAATTTTGTAGTTACTTGTTGTTTGAGATGTAAGATTGAACGAGAACGAGAACGACGAGCGTTGGATCGTGGCTGTAAACCAATGATTCGTCAGCGTGTGCCGGTATCCGATAATCTCTACAAGTCGTGAGACTTGTAGACGTGCATCTACGCAATTTAACATGCATTTTTTTTTTTTTTTACTACAGCTGGATTAGAGAGACTAGCGAGAGCTGTTTCTTTTGGCATGTAGATATAATGCTAAAGTAATCTTTGTAGAGGTAATCGAGTACTAGAAACCAAGTCTAAAGTACCTAATTACATATCATATTGACAGCTCTTAAAGACTGACACCAATTTGAAACGGCAATCTTACAAACCTTCCTTTCTTATCAGGTGGACCTATAAGATAGATAGTCTTGGGGAGTTTTTCTGCCCTATGGCGCTTATATCTGACTGTAGATCCCAACACTAAAAGTGGCCCCAGATCCTTCATCGCCGTCGTTCTCGTTTAACCTCTTAGACCAGTAATCACGACGCAAGACATTTTCTAAACGACAACGATCAAAAGCAGTGCTACGAAGAGGAAATAGGACTTAACATACAAAGAGGCAGCCTGTATGATATTTTTTTAAAAAGTATAATAAAGAATGTAAATCATCATGTTTTCTTCATTTCTCAAACTAGGCCATCGCATCTTTACCTTACCTCACCTCAATACACTTACAACATTGAATATCCTTTCTTGTCAAAATGACAGACTCAATTGCCGCGGCTAAACTAGCCCTTTACATCATCTTGGCTCAGCCTGCCATATACTGTCTCTTCAAACATGGAAAGACTGGTTTCATCGGCTGGTTATATGTGCAAATCTTTTGCGTTCTTCGGATCGTCACAGGCGGTATTGGTCTTCACGGCGCCAGTAGCTCTACAGGAACAGTTATTCTCAACAGTATTGGTCTTTCTCCTTTACTACTCGCAGCTTCTGGCATCTTGCACGAAGCGTAAGTACTATCCCCCACCAGCAGAGCTTGCAGTGTTGACAACTCATCAGTCGCCGAGCCACAAACCCTCGACTCAACCGACGCTTCGATATTGTTCTCGAAGTCCAGTACCATGCTTTGGTTGGTGCAGCCATGGCACTCATCATTGTATCCGTGATCAATCTACAAAAGGGCAAAGACGTTTCTCAGAACGAGACTCTTCTCAAAGTCGCGTCTGCACTCATCGCACTGGCATGGTTCCTACTCGCTGTCTGGTCCTTGTGGTCCCTTGGCAAAACTCGAGGATCATCTACAAATGGCCCCGTACCCTCTCTCCGTGGCGGTATGCTGGTAAGTTCATTCTAAACACACTTCACCGTAAATGGTGCTAACGTTATAAGCTTTTGTACGCAGTCTTCGTCACTCTTCCCCTGCTTGGCCTCCGCCTCGCCTATGCGATTGCCTTTCTCCAACTCCAGATCTCACACCCAAACTCGGGTTTCCTGTCTTCAAAAGCAGTCGCAGTGTGTCTTGGTCTAGTTCCGGAGCTGCTGGTCACAGTAATCTTTGTCGCTGTTGGTGTCAAGACTCGGAATATTAAACATAACATCAAGAAGCTGGACTATTCCAAGCCTGTCGAAGATAATCACGAGTTTCGAGCCCGAACTGCACAGGCTTAGTGGTTGATGAGAGGGCGATTGTCATGTATTTGGGAAGAGTCATGCACGGGTGTTGAGATGCGAATTACCAGAAACGTCTGCATGGATACTTTATGTAAAATGTTAGCAAGAATTATGATTTAAACAGTGTAGACGGGTAACATGGATCAGTCGAAGAGAGTGCTTAGTATACATAGTGCTACATATACCTCGGTTCAATTCAGTTACATTATCCTAGTGTATTCAAGCTAACTACCAACCATCTATTCAATACCTTACCATAAAGACACACTCTAGCATCTTTCAGTTGTCATGCTTCCCAAAATACTACCCTCTATCCTTTTGGGTCGTCTCATCATAACATCCCAGCTGCAACCCATAGAAGTAATTTGATGTTAATGGTCCTACCCTACAGTATCGACATATACTTGATGTCTTAAAATAGTAATTCAGTTTTGTGATATCCCAATTTCAGCAAGGTATATTACCTAGTTACTCTCATTCTACTTGAAATATGCTGTAATCAATAACACTATCACCATCAGTACTCCTCTTTCCCCATTTCCATGCATCAAAGGGCGTACCTACGATGAACCACGCCCTTCAACCTCCGCTACCCCACATCGAACTGCCACTCCCACCCCGCAATCTACCACCACCTCATATTACCAAAGACTACATAATTAAGCATACACGCTCACTCAACAATGTCCTCTCGTCTCTTCTCTTCACTCATCAGAACCCGTTTCACTACTACTACTACAACAACAACTACTAGAACACTTCGAACAATGGCTTCTGGCGCAGTTTCCGTTCCTCCCGGAAAGTACGAGTTCCTCGTCGTCGTTCATGACAAACCTAATATGCTTGAGAAGCGACTTGAAGTTCGAGGGTAAGTGGCACTTGAAGAGGATTACTAAGAAGTTGCTGATTATTTGTGTAGACAGCATTTTGAAAACATGAAGCCCAACGTTGAGAGTGGAAACTGGAAGATGGGAGGTATGCATCCTTGTTTCTAGATCTCAACGGATACTAACACAAAATCCACCTCAAGGTGCCATCCTCAAATCTGTTCCCAAAGATGATAGTCCCAGTAGCCTGGATTTCGCCGGAAGCACGCTTGTATGCATTGCCGAGTCGGCAGAACAGGTGCGAGAGGCATTAAGCAAGGATATCTATGCCACTTCTGGTGTTTGGGATATGGACAAGGTGAGCACTCACTCGAAAGCATTTTCAGAAACCACAGGCTAATGCGCTATGCAGGTCCAAATTTACCCTTTCAAGGCTGCCTTTAGATTCAACTAATATCATCAATCCAATCTCATATACTCAAACAAGCAACATTCAAGCAAACAATCAGGAGACAGTATACCTCTACGAGGTCCCTATTCCCATTCAGCCGCTGCTGATCGATGTATCTCCAAGTGCCCCTTCCCTATTGTCCGCCGGCTCAAAAAGCTCAACATCGAATCCCTGTACATATATTTCATTATTAGCTCCATGGAAACAAGCCCAATTATACCAGACCCCACAAATAAGAGGTGCCCACCAACGGAATTCCAATTCAAGTAATAGTAACGCCATCGTACACGAGTCCCCCCAGGGAACCTTTCCTCCCGCCACGTGTAGAGTGATCTGCCACTGCCGCATATAAGAATCTAAGCTTCGTTGTTGTTTGCGCTGTTCTCAACTGCCTCTTCGGCGGCAACTCTCAGTTCGTAGTTGAGATCAAAGCACTCGTGCAATAGCTCTGTAACACTGCCTTGCCCTTCAGGGATATCGCCGTTCACCACGAACTTGCCGTCCACTTTCATGTTGTCGAGAGAGTTGAGCTGTTCTCGGTTAGTAATTGGCCAAAATACATTCAAATGGATAGCGACATACCTTCATGCTGTAAGGGTATAGCTCTCGCACCGAGGAAACACCTCCGTTGTTCTTGACCTCGATCAAACACCGCTTCAGCGTCTGCAACTGATTGTAGACAGGCAACAGAGCTTCAGACACGGGCTCAGATGCCAGCATAAATGAGTAAATGTAGGCGTATGATCGTCGGATGAGGTAGAGGAAGGTTCGCTGGGTCCAAAGGTCTGCCGATCGCCCCCGGTCGTCCACCCAGTTACCATTGTCTCCTCGGCTCTCGTCAATTCTGTCAAGTTGTCGCTGGAAATCGTACAGGTCGGTCTCTCGGAGTGACCACGCTTGTGTAAGGGAAAGCTTCTCGAGGTCGTTGCGAATGTGAATGAGTGTATCGTAGATTGGTCGCCATTGATCGGCCACTTCTCCTTGCCTTGTAATTGTCAGTAGGGTATTTCTTGAAGTGATACACAACTCACCTCTCAAGAACCAGCTCCGACCAGCGGACACAGCGGCTGTACAAGTCGCGGACTACTTCCCCACCTTCCTCCACAGCACCATCTTCTGCGGTAAAGGTGCCATTGCTGTGCTTTTCACCAATTTCCAAGATTTGTTTCCGTAGCTTCTTAACCTCGGATGTGGGAAACTACCCCATATTAGTCCAGTAACTTGCAATAGCACCACCAAGCTTACTAACCTTAGACTTGGTGTTGGCCAGCGAGATCGACCGCAAGATTGAAATGAGCTTCTCGTGAGCTTCCAGAAGATAATCCGGCAACTTATCTAATCGCTTTTGGAGTCTTGATAGGGTCGAATTGCATAGTTCGACACGGTTCTCAAGTAGTGTGAGCATGTAGGGAGGGTGTCGCTTATCGGGGGACGGATCAGTAGCAGCTTCGCGAATGTTTTTAGACAAATCCTCGAGTGTTGTCTTGATACTTCCAAGATCTTTGGCGGAGTAGAGCTCGGCTTCATTGAGGTGATCAAGGAGTCGCTTAACGGTCGATGTCATAGCGTAGGTCGCTGGCGCCTCGTTGTTTCGTCCGATGGTAAGGTAGAATAGGGAAAGCAGTTGAAAGCAGCTCTCTAGGATCTTGTCCACTGAAGAGAGTAATGTTAGTACCGTGGTAGATGTGTTTGCGATTTGGTTCAACAACAACATACATCTGTTCTCCTCTTTGACGCCCGTCTCCGCACGTATGACGGTCAAATCCTTGACTTGGTCCATGGTCTCGTCAAACAAGGGCATGACATCCTGTGTTCGAATGTAATTTGTGCGATCTTGTTTAAGAAGCAGCAGACGATCTCGAATCATCGTTAGCTTCTGTAGGATATCTTGTTCGCGGGGATCCCGCGGCATTGGGATAGCTGGAGTGTCCATGTTGGCGGCTATGGTTCGAGTTTGCTACAGACGTATGGCGGTAGGTTTGATGATAAGGAAAGGGATGAGTTGGCACTGCTTTAAGTTAGGGTCGATTGCTGTTCTTGCTCTGCGCAACTTGACCGAAGATCCGTGGAGTGATGAAATGCGATGAGGTGGCGGCGGGGCCAGAGATTCAGGGAAGTTGAGTAGACCTTTGGTGGGGAGGTCGTGATGAACTACCAAGTGCAAAGTATGGTATGTCACTAGTGAAGAATGAGGATAGAATGATGAGGTAAAGATAGTGAGAGGATGTCAAGGACAGGTAATATGAGGACAATAGAGTGACAGTGGTAACTATAAAGAGAAAAGTGTTATCGTTACTATTATACAGCGATTAAGCTGAAGTGTTTGCATTGATCAACTTGAGCTGTCACTTCACTCATGAGATGGAAAGCCTAGACCCCCCTTCCAAGGATCAATGAACTGCTGCACGCGGCATTGAGCTAGGTCGGGCCTGAGCCTGACGACACAACGGGTGGGGGCTACAGCTAAATGTGGGGTAGAATACAAGGCAGGCCTGGAACTATCTCTTATTGGTTCGTCTCCTGTCAACCAATAACAGGCATGACTCACAATCGGAGCGGATAATTTATTCCTCCCTCCCACTTTTAGGTCTTGAAAGCCCTCCAACCGAATTTCGAAGAATCGATTTCTGTGGTAAGCTCCATTTGGTGATATTCCGACTTCAAACCATCAAACGACTCGACTTCGTGCAGACTTTACAATCTCCCACCCGCACGTCAAAATCCATTCACAATGTCTCACGCCGAGCTCGCTTCGTCCTACGCGGCCCTGATCCTTGCCGACGACGGTATTGAGATCACCGTACGTTAAAATCCTCCCTATGGCCAGCATCATATGATGCCCCGCGATTTCTACAAATTTTGTTACTTTTGTGTGCGTGATCGCTAACATCGTCATCGCGACTCCCAACAGGCCGACAAGCTCCAGACCCTCATCAAGGCCGCCAACGTCGAGGAGGTTGAGCCCATCTGGACTTCCATCTTCGCCAAGGTACGAAAAACCGACCATCCCAGCGATTCGCGCGCACCATTCTATCTATCTCCCTGGACTTCGATTTTCTGACGGATTCTTGTGTGTACAGGCTCTCGAGGGCAAGGATGTCAAGGACCTTCTCGTGAACGTCGGCTCCGGTGGCGGTGCTGCCCCTGCCGCCGGTGGTGCTGCCGCTGCTGGTGGTGCTGCTGACGAGGCTGCTCCTGAGGAGGCCAAGGAGGAGGGTACGTTGACCCACGAAACGCGACAGACAACCACGGATTGCTAACAATTACTACAGAGAAGGAGGAGTCTGACGAGGATATGGGCTTCGGTCTCTTCGACTAAGAAGTTACGCCGCTACGACTGTTTCCTTGTTCTTTGTACTTCGACTGCATGGCTTCGGGGTTTCCAATCAATCGATCATAAAGGATGGAATGCGGGCACTATACCCTGCGCCCTGGACAGAGTCGCTTCTTTCATACGATGCTATGATGAATGCGCTCAACGGAGTTTCGCGGAGGGAGAATTGGTCAATTCAAAGGCTCTGATAAAAAAAGTCCCGCCATGGGTGGTTTGAGTTCAATATGGGTTTCTTCAATTTGTGACTATCGTCTAAAGTGCTCTGTGATTGTGACCTGGGGATTAAGCTCCCTTTTGCCATCGTCTATACCGGGGGGATGTTTTTCTCTTCGTTTTTCGTAACACCATTCATTTTCTCTGCTGTTCCCATCAACGCCGCGCCATGCACACTTTCACATCTACGTCATAATCTATTTAACGATCAGAACAGATGAAGGAACCAATCCTGCCTCCTTCAGGGTCTTTGAGAAATCAACGTCGCCCTCGAAGGTCTTTCGTGGGAAAGTAGTGGTGAAGCTGGAGACGGCGTTTCCTGTCTCGCTCTGAACTTGCTGCGCCAACTCGAACAATGTCGTCTCGGCGGGCAGAGTCTTGGTGATGTTTCCACCGTCCGTCTGCAGTCGAAGTCGAGCCTCGTTGTGGTTGCTCTTGGGCTTGACCGCAGCGGCAATAGTGTCAGCGCTGCTAGGAACAGCAGCCTCAGCCTGGGGAGCCCGACCCTCTCTGGCGGCCTTGGCCTCCTCTGCCTTTCGGCGTCGCTCGGCTTTGTCGGCCTCGATCTTGGCCTTGATGCGTCGCTTGGCCTCTTGATCCTCTAGTTTCTCCTGTCGCTTCGCTGCGGCTTCCTTGACGGCCTGCTTGCGGGCCAATTCTTCCTTGGCTTCCTGGCTCTCCTTGGTAGACTTTTGACGGATTTGCTATAATACATTAGATTTGGGTTCTGGGGGATAATTTCTGGACCTGCTTACCTCATTGCGCTTCTGATCCTCCTTGTCCTTGACGGACTGAAGGGCTCTCTTGGCTTGAAGACGCTCGCGAAGCTCCTCGAGCCTAACCTTCTTTTCATCTTCGGTCAGAGGGGCGATCTCCTCTGTTGATTCAGAGAAATCTGTGTGCTCACTGTTTTTCCAATTAGTCAAGTTATCTTGAACATGTGCAAGTTCAACATACGTCTTGGTCGCGTGGTAGGTAGCCAGATCATGGTTTCTAAATCTCTTGCCGCACTCATTGCAGACAAGGGAAGCAGCCTTGCCAGTTTCGATCTCCTTGATCTTGGCCTCGGTATCCTCGTCATCATCGTCTTCCTCTTTGGCGGCAGCGGCAGTCTTGATCTCATCAATAGGCTTGTCCTGGTTATCCTCTAGCCATTGGAGAGCACCCTGGACTACTCAAGTTAGTTTAGGCAGAAACTACTGCGATGATAAAACGTACGGCCTCCAGTCTTCTTGACGGCAATCTCAGCGCGCTCCTTGTCGAAGCCCATATCGAGCAGGGTATCCAAATCGGAAGCCATGTTGGTGGTGATGTTTGCTGGTAGTGGGGTTTGTTGAGGGGCAAGTAGTAAAGTCCGGTTGACGATTGTGGAGGAGAGCAGAAGTTCAATCGTTTAAATAGTTGCAAGAAATGCGCGAAAGATTGTTCTTCTTGCGTGAGTTGATTAAATATCTCCTCAACTTAAACTTTGGCAGTGAGATTGAGTTGAGATGAATGATAACCTAAGTTGTGACCTGAGCTTAGGTAGTAGGTAAAGCCTAAAGAGACGTCATTCAAGCCGCTGCCTCAGTGACGTGACAGTTGTTTGGACCGGGCTTACTACGGTTAGCACGAGATCAACCACCTCCAAGCATTCCTCTACTCTCATTATACTGCTTCCATCATGTTTTGGCAAGCAATGACCATTTCACAATCATTGATCCAAAGTATTTTAGGCAATTGTCAAAGAATTTACATCCAAATATGTACTTCAGCGGACAATTGTTATAAGCTTTGCGTTGGGACATACCAATCCAGCAAGCCCTGACAAATATACTTCCAACACATAGATTTTGTGATAGAAGTAGGCAGTTGGAACAAAGCTTACAAAACATTCAATTTGCTGCGCGCATATGTGAGCAAAGCATAAGCTACTACTCGTCTACGCTGCATGGGTTTGCTTTCGTAGTGAAACGCAATATGTTCAATTATGGCAATCGATGAGGATACGAGGTGGTAACTAGCAATGGGATCACTGCTTCCCTGGCGCCTGGGCATATGTTATTTGTTGCATGATTTGTAGGTAATTGGCAAAGTTACCGGTCCTAGCTTCACCTTTGCTTTTCTACCAAAGCTCATTAGCCACCACCAAACATGATTCCCTTTGGATGCCTGAAATACCCTTCGTCCAATTGTCATGCTTGCTAAGTAATTTGCTGCTTTCACACACGCATTTGGCCCCAGTTACCAGCGAGTATGGACTCAAAGAGCTCTCCAGAATCCTGGTCAGCCCAATACAATGCCCGGCTTTCCCCAGACTGACCACCTCATCTGCTCATCACCCATCATCTATATATTATAAACACGTGACTGCCAATAGATGCGAACAATATCTGGAGGTAACGTCTTCAAGTCATCTACGCTGCCGACAGCTTATTGCGAGAAACCTTTCGATAAAACGTCTTGCTGACGGATGAGGATCTCTCCCCAGTCGTACCGGGTCTTTCTCCCTTGCACTCTACCTCTAAGTCTTATCAAAACTTTGGGCTGCAGAGCCAACCTAATACAAACGAGATACCACTCTCAGCTCTGCCCTGGCACCTTGACAAAGTCATGGAATATGCAACAGAAGACGCCCCCCAGGCTTCCATTAGGTTACACGTTGCATTTTCTCTTTTCTACTAGATCACTTTTCTCTTATTCTTATATTATATGTCTATCGATGCTCACACTATGGTTGTCAACGACTTGATGGAGCTTCACGACATCCGGGATCCGCAACCATTGAGAACTCGTTGAATGCCCAACAATGCCTCCAACAAAGTGAACCGCTCAAATTCCACAACAACCAACCAGGTGAGACTGGTTAGCGATACTTGATCGGTTTAATCAGTCAGTCGGTGATCTTGGTCGCAGTATGGATAAGACTACAGTCGTGACGCTGATGACACCTTAAGTCGACTGCCGGCCTCTGGTTTCTACAAAGCAAGAACAAGCCCCCCGTCTCGACAGTGACGTCCCTAAGAAACTGAAAAGAAGCAGGCTCGGTGTTCGAGAGATATACACCGAGACGTTCATATATTGTCGCAAAATTTGCCCATATACAGAAACAGCCTGCTATACAGATGGTTCGCTTGCCACCAGGAAGGAGACATCTTCCTCCATGGGATACAATCAAGAACTCAAGATAGGTATTCCTGAACAAGACCATGCCCGCCCCATCGAAGCGGAGAATCGACTGGGACCGTAAAGGTTGCCAAACATGCTACCGGTATTTCAGCATACACAACTTGGAATCACACACAGATACTATATTCTTCTCGACGACTTCCTGTATGGGAACAAGAAGCTCAGGACCAAAAACGCAATCAACCACAAGCAGGTCCATGCCATTCATGCCCAGTCCAAAGGATAAACTGATATTTGCACCACCAATCCACTGCCGCCACTTCCCCGGCTTACACTAAGGTCTGATATAAAGCGAATGTTTGACCTGCCGCTACATGAGCCTTCTATTGATCCAGAAGGAGGGCTTCAAATACGGGTCATAGAAGAATCAAGAATCGAAACAGATCTTGAGTGTAACCGGCTGCTTGGGATTGGTAGTATGATAACAAGAGCGGCGTTGTGGCAGTCGCAGTTCTTTTACTGGTTTATAACCACACAGACGAGTTCCGAAAGAAGAGAGTACCAATGTCTTCGTCTTCCAATACCGGCTGATGTTGGGCATATATAAACATTAAGATCTCTGCGAGTGTCGCGACCTTCTCGCAAGTTAAACAATTCTACATCGAGCAGTGAGGCTTCAAATGTCTTTCTTACACACATCTTAGCTTAAGATTGTTCCTGAGAACACGGATCATGCCGCCTAGGCCACTCGGGTGCTTGACCTCGGTCAATCGGTCCGTAATTAACAGCAGAGGCTCCTATGTCTGAAATCAACACCTTTTACTTCGAGGATACCTCTATTCTTTGATGTCTGGAAGACTCCTACTCGCCTTTCATCACCAGGCCGCAACCATGTTGCTAATTCGTACTGGAAGCCCTACTATCGTTACCACCAAGAAAGTCCACGATGCAAACAGACATGAAAATGATACCTGTGAAGGTTCGCATCCAAGTCAAGCTCTGAATCACGAGCGAGTACATCGAAAACATTGTATATTTGTGTACATAGTCTTTTCTTCTCATAGATATATGAAGCTCGCGACGCTTCTTCTCTACAACGCTCTTCCTCAACGACACGTTACACCCCTTCCATATCAGAAACCTGAAACAAGACAGTCGATTCATCTCTACAGTGAGAATACTGAATCAGTATTGGGAGAAAGTCTTCGAGTGCGGTGCATCTGCAAAACATACGAGGTGTGTCTTGACTATGAGAAAGAAGAATGAATATCTCACATTGAGATTTTAGGCACTCTAGTAACCACCGGTTTGACCAGGTTTGGTGAAAGTCGAGGTCGTAAAGAAGCCGTTGAGCACAGAATACAATCATATATAAAGTAAGAATTATTCATTGCTTCCAGGTTACCAAATGCACAAAGCTGACTTTCTTTCTATTCAGTCAGCATGGAGATAATGTGGCCATGTGGAATGGTTTTGTTACACGATTTCCTTTGAAAGCGCACTCATATGGACGCCGTGATAGCTCTCCCGGCAAGGTGAAAGAGAGACTCAAGCCACTGTGACAAAAGTTATAACAACCAACATCTTGTCAGCTAGAGGCGACGAGACCTCAACAATAAGGCCATTTTGATGCTCGTACGCAACACCTTAGCTGGAGTGCGCCATTGCTCAGGCTTCGTCTTATATACAATCAACAACTCGAGTTAATGGTCCTCCCTGGGCCAGATAGCCCGACTGATGGGTGCGGTTTCAACCCTGAAACTGGGTTTGTGCCGACGCAATGACTAGCAACATCTCAATGCCAGTTGATTCCAGACACCTGAGCATCTTAGCAAGGCCATCAAAGAGGACTCTGATATGGTTGTTCGACGCGATACATGACTATCGAAATATGAGTATATATCTAGCTGTTAGTTGGAGTGGCTGCTGAAGCTCTGAATCCGGAGTTGGTCGCAACTGTATTCAACTGCAGCAAGTCGGGCCCCGGATGATCTCATCAAGATTTGCCATAAGCCGACAATCGTTGTAGTCCCAGGCACACACGTCTCTAGATGAACCAACCCGAAGAGAGGGTTGGTTAGTCAAGAAGGAATTAACAGTCTCACTGGCAGCTGCACCATATTTGCCCCTGTCGACTGGTCACCAGATGAGGTCTTGTACTCAATCTCATCAAGCGAAAGTCACTGGAAGGTAACAACAACACAGAGCTCACAAAGCGGGCAAGAAAGTAGCAGTAGTAGAGGAAGAACAGTCCTGAAGAAACATAAGAATAAGTTTCAGACAAACTAGATAGTATTACTCATAACTATTCAATCCAAACCAATATTATCATTAAATAAGTGGGTGTAAAGTCAAACCCGGGTATCGTCATCGAAATCATGCTGTCTAAGTCTAACATACCTTGAATAGCCAGCGCCTCTATTCAGTCCGTCTTTGCCATCAAGTTAATTCCACACAATAGGCCAGTTGCTATGCTTTCGGGCATAGGTCTCTTCCAAGCGTCTGAGCACCTCTCGCGACACATCCTGGTGATATATCTGGCACCAATCCTTGATCTGCTGAGCCATGATGTAGTCTTGGCCAGTGATGCCGAGGTATCGGTAGAGATAGTCAACGGCGTCATCCATGTCTTCGGTTCGGTTGTGGTTATCGCAAGAATGGTTGAGCTTGCTGCAGAGAGCAAAAGACCAGGGCGCAGCGTACACCCTCAGACCACCGTTTGTCCCCTGGTGCTCAAAGACAATCTCGTTTTGTGTCTTTGCTTCTTGCACAAGAGACGTCTGGACATTTTGCGGCAAGAACAGTCGCATCGAGCTGTTGAGCCATGTTTCACCAAGACGGCCTTGGGCTTGGCTGTTTGCGAAGCTGGCAGCGTTGGTGAGAAGAATACTTTCTTTTGAAGAAGAGTCGCTGAGGAGAAGTTCGACATCGTGGGTCGACTCCCTTGAGCGAAGGTAGAGGGTGTTGACGGCGCCATCGACTGCGACACAGTCTATGCTTACGCCGTATTCGTTCAGGTATTCGGCCATCTTTTGGAAGGCGTCGATGATTTGTTGTCGGCGTAATCCGGGGTAATCCTGGAACATGGTAGAGGATGTCATTGCAGAGCCAGCTGAATGACTTGAGAGGGTGACGGGACGAACGGGACGAGATTCCATCTCGAGAACGTGACGAGAATTGTTACAGCCCATTTTGAAGGTGGTAAGAGATTTATTTGTTGAGGGATAAATGTCTCACGAAGGAGCAAGGTTGTATTTGTAGGTAGTACCTTGGAGTAGGAGATACAATACAAATGTGAAGTAGATATTGTAACAAGTGTTGTTCTTGTTCTTGCTCGGTTCAAAACACATGACCCGAGGGGCATGTTCGTTATATATACCATTCTGTTCTTATAATCGACATGTTGGATTCCTGCGCCCAAAGCGGTTATTCCAGAACAAAAAGGACTGTAACGTAGGAACAGGAAGAAATGGAGCAGGTCCAGTTGCACCGCCCTCGTGTCGATCAAATACGAGGGCCTTTACCCGCAGCTGGCGTTCCCTTTGAGCCTTGCAATCCACCTTTCCTGCTCAGCTCGTAGGCTGGGCGTGATTGCACTTGTTCCGTAGCGTGGGGAGACGGGAATTCAATGTTTGGGACGGAGGGGAGGATTGATTATTTTTAGATGTCGTAGGAACATTCTCATTGCATTAGTCCTACGCCAAGGCCCGTTGAGCGCTTAGAAAATATGGACGTGATGATGATGTTTTAGTTGCCTTCCTACCTACCTACCTTCGTATAGAGGGAGGTAATAGTGGATGGACAATTATTTCATCGCGTCAACCGCGAGCAGTTTTTATGATAGATGGATGCAAGGGTAAAGAGTCTTTGTGGAATCGAAGCCACGCCAGACATATCTCAAAAAAGACTACATACATTCCTTATCAGATTACATCTACATCATGCTTGGTCTCACAACTTGAAAGATTTTCACTCTCAAGTGATGCAGCCGATTGAGTTGCAGATTCGAGTTTATCATCTGCGTCCAACAGGATGGAAGAAGCACTCATTCTTGTACATGTAGTAAAGGACTGTATCATCTGAAAGATCTAAAAGATGCTATGCACCTTTTTGGAAGTGTTCGTGGGGGCGCGGGGTCATATGGACTACTAAAAGGAAGGGTCTCGGGTCTTTCTGCAAAACATTCACCTTGTGTGGGTATTGCTTCACCGGAGATACCAATGATTTAATTGGTGCGGAGATGGATGCCCTTTGATCTCTTTTTTTGTTTGTTATTCCAACTTTATTCAAGCATCTGGCGTTTTTAAACAAAGAGTCAAGTGAACCAAATCTCATGGCTGGCTGGCTGGCTGGCTGGCTGAGCTGCACACTAAAAGACACAGACCATACTCCCCAACACTACGCCAAGCTAGGACCACGACTTTTCGTTCTTTCCCAAATCATGATGCCCTCACCTGTCTGATTTGATGTTTGCAGTCAACAGTTTGTTATTTGGCTATTTATCAATGCCGGCCGCATTTGCACATCGTTGGTTGATGATTCCGAGGCAACCCAGGAACCTTTTCTTTTTTATGTGGGCAACAAACAATCACTTGGCAACAGAGTGGAGAACTCTTGCATGTCGTAATGGGCTCAAGGTAAACAAGGAGAGAGAGTCCAGAGAGGAGTTCAGTCTAGTCTAGATAATATGAAGAATGATGTTGAAGCATAGACGTAGATGTCCTTTTAACTAGGTGCTAAGATTTCTTATATTAAATGAACCCTGGATTAAAAAAAGAGACGAGATGAATTAACCCGTGTAATATAATACCTGATAACCGAGTTTAAAACCAGTCCCCTGATGGCTCGTGCGCTGTAGCAACCACCTGAAGCTGCTTCGGCTCAACTGGGAATAGGGTGACAAGAGGCAAGACCTGTCCTGAAGTAAGAAGCAATTACGTCGTAGGCCTACAACTGGGCACAACGTCAACCTGCCAGACTTGACTTGGCTTTCCTCCTTCTCTCTCTCATCAACTACCTCCATCCACTACGTCTACGTCTAGTCTAATCTTTTCATTTCGTCACCAGTTTTCCCACCTTGTTCACACGCGACTGACTTCCTCGTACCTTACTCTTACTGCCTCTGCGCAACTCAAACTATTCCCACCTCTAATCTAACTTTCCCCCTTGTTCATCTACAACAGCCATATCTGCCGTTGCCACGTTTCCACTTTGCTACCGCCAACAACAACAGCAAATACCACAATCCGACCTCTACCACCTTAACTTGAATTACTATAATCAGTCAACATGTCGGTCGATATTGAGCCCTTCGAGCTTTCCTTCAAGCGTACGTCATCTACGAGCGACTGGCACTGGCACTAGAGGGGCCGCGAGACCTTGGAATTGACTTGACTGCTAGGCCCCTTCACTACCGAGGTTTCCCAAATCTTGACTCTCAAGAACCCCAATCCTACCCCCGTTGCCTTCAAGGTAGGTCAATCACCAATCAATCCTGATATAATCAACATTTACTGATAATCTTTGCAGGTCAAGACTACCGCCCCCAAACAGTATGCCTGCCCCCCTCCTTGAGTTCCCCGAGTCGCATACCTGACACCTCAACAGATACTGTGTCCGACCAAATGCAGGCCGCATCGAGGCCGGTCAGAGCTTCGATGTCTCTGGTGAGTCTGCTTCCACGTAGCTTATACCGCCACCCATTAACAACCGCCCAGTTTTGCTCCAGGCTATGAAGCAGGACCCTGCTCCCGACGCCCGATGCCGTGACAAGTTCCTGGTCCAGTCCACAGCCATCACCGCTGATAAGGAGTTCGCCAATCACGCCTCCGTGGTATGCACCCGACCAATCGCTGTTCAAACTCAATTTTCATAAACTCACCCATCTTCTAGCTCGAGACGACGGATAAGGCCTCGCTTGTAGAGCGCAAGATTCGAGTCAACTGGTTGCCGGCTGGCTCTGCCGATGCGCCTCACCGACCAATTTCCACTCCCAACAAGCAGGCCATTGCTAACGGCGTAAGTCTTGCTTGACGTGACTGGTCCCAAGCTTTGCGACTAATCAAGACACTCTAGGCCAACGATACTCCCGACGTTTCTCGCACTTACTCTTCTCCTGGCGCTCGGGATGACTCGCCTTCCTCCTCCGCACCACCCCCTTACCACTCTCCTCAAGAGCCTTCCTATGAGGAGAACAGGCCCAAATCAATGCAGTCCGATTTCGAGGTCAAGAGCGCCATTTCCCAGGCCACAACGTCTATCAAGGAGACTGCTGAGCTGACCTACGAGGAGCTCAAGGCTAAGCTTGCCCAAGCTGAGCAGCAGCTCATCTCTCTTAAGGATAGCGGTCTCCGTCAGCGCAACGTCAAGTCCGATTCCAACGACGATGAGAAGCGGCCCATGGCCCAAACTGCCCAAGCCATCCAGCAGACCGTCGAGGGTGTGCCAGTGCAAATGGCGGCCATCCTCTGCTTGGTCAGCTTCCTGCTCGCTTATTTCTTCTTCTAGACATGAGAAGATAGCAGCCCAGGATCTTTTACCAAGAAACTAATAGACAGGCCTGATGACGCTTATGATTACTCCACTGGGAAGCATGGAATTCCCAGGTGCATATATCTTCAAAGTATGACAAGGGCAAAGCCTGGAAAGCATATCATATGACGGGCGGGCAGCATTCACAGGCCGATACCTCACCGAAGCGACTGGATCACGAAGCGACTGGGAGCCTTCAGCCCAACCACCAGCGAAAAGGACAGTTTCGTGATGAGTTCGGCCGAGGAGCTGCAATTGGGAGAAGGGCGATGTGACGGTGTTGGAAAAGCGATGGGTAAATGAAAGGAGAGCTTCCCACGCGGCGACTTTGACTGTATACTCTTAACTTGAGTCTTGCTCGGCTCTTGTATTTTCTTGTGTTGTGTTATTCTGCTGTTTTGAGCTTACCGAGAACTTTGGCGTTCTAATTCATTATGTCACTACAGATCTTGTCTCGTATCTTGTGCAATCTGACCTCTCATGACCATAAAGCACTTCTGCAACTGTGAAGCAATTTCCGCCTAGAATCAAAAACATCCCTGCCTGAACAAGTAATGATCACCAACGAATATCCCACGACACTCGCTTAATTATGATCGTCATTTAGGAGATCTCGTGTTCTATATTCGTAGCCTAGAACGCCTTGCGCAAAAGATCTATACTCTATCGTGCTTTTGTCCTGATCTAATATTCTTATTGCGATCAACCCGCAGCCAAACGAAGAGCAAAGGTCAGAAAATCAGAGCCATATCTTGGTCCCCGGTGTCGATTTAAAATAAAAATAAAAACCAATACTTCAAAAATTCAACTATTACAAAGTGTTCTATCGCATGCTTTTGTCCTGTTTCTAAATCGCCTCAATCTCAGACTGCTTCCAGTCAGCAACAGCACCGCCTCCGACGAGACGACCGCCCTGCTTGCGCTTGACACGGCAACTCATGCCAACGTTCTCATCAAAGATGAAGCGCCAGATGGCGTAGCACCAGCTCTCGTGACGGGGCAAGGGGTCATAGAACTCGTGAGCAATGTCTCGCACAGCGTGGAGACGGGTCCAGGGGATGGCGGGAAAGTCGTGGTGCTCGTTGTGAAGACCGACGTTGTAGGTAAACCAGTTGAGGGGTCCGTAATAAGAAAAGGTCTCGGGAACGGGGATCTTGTTCTCGGGGTCGCGAGCGGAGGGTGTGACGGTCTCGTAGACGTAGTGCTCAGCGATGAAGTGACCGGCCAAGGGGTGCAGACTTCCGGCGAGGAAGGAAGAGAGCAGCAGGTACAGGAGCGAGTTGACAGAGGCGTACTTGAGGAGAATCAGATCAAATGTTACCTGAACGACGATGTTGAGGAAGTGGATCTGAGTCAGGGGAATGCGGTAGATGGCCATGGGTCGCAGGGCGTAGAAGAAGATCTGGAAAGTGCAGAAGAAGGACTTTCCAAGAATCGAATCGAGAAAGACTGCCTCGAAGGCAGTTGGGAGATCGGTATCGAGGCCATCAACGCCGAGGGACTTGTGGTGGGTAAGATGGTAAGGCTAGAGAGCAAAAGCGTTAGCAAAAAAGCTTCAGCTTCAACTTTTGGATTGCTGTTGCGACATACTCGGAACGAAGCGCTGTAGGGAATGCCGATGGGAAGGTTGGCAAAGATGGCGATCAGACGGTTGAGACGAGGACTCTTAAAAGCCAAGTTATGCGAGATCTCGTGAATAGCGAGAAAAAGGTTCTGGTTGGCGGTCGCGCCAAAGACGTAGGCAACAGCCCAGAATTTCCACGAGAAGAAGGGTGTCGACTGGAGCATCCACGCGAGGAAGACCTGGAGAGAAACAACGCCGAGGACGACCCATTTCGTGAGAGGTTCGGGACCGCAGAGCTTGGTGATCTGTAGGAAGCTGTTGTTAGCGACTAGTCGTAAAGAAAGGAGGGTAACGATTGGCACAACGAACCTCTGGGTGAGCCTTGATGATGGCGAGACGACGAGTTCGATGAGGTTCCTCAGTATATGTCCAGAAGAAGTCGTTTGTCTTTTCGGCGACGTCTTTGTGCTCGGGGGCAGATGGGCCATCGCCCTTTGCCCTCGAAGTAACAGTAGAGGACATGGCGACTGTAATTTTCTGTTTGTAGATAACTCAGATGATGTCGAAGTGGAAAAGAAGAAAAGAACGAGAGAGAAAGGAGCTTGCTCTGATTAAAAGAAGCTTAATATTTGCCTCCCTATTTCCTTTTTTTTCGTCTCTTCCCTTGTCAAACTTGTCAAATGCGGCGTAGAGTCCAGGGGACACAAAGTAAAGAAAGCTACGTGGACCCTAAGGCGGTGAAAATCCAATGAAGTTTCGATTAGGGGCTGGCGGGGAGAGGGATTGGAGGGGGAGTAAGGACCCAAATTCAGGGGACCCGAGCGTAGCTCGTTTTTGAGGGGTTGATGGATTTAAAGGCGGGGCATTTTTGAGATGGAAGGCCAATTCAGATGGGGGCGAATTGTATGGCGTGGCAGTTGATTGTCTATTAATATTGATAGTATCACTATCAAGAGCTTTGTTTTTATTCACAGAATTATTCTCTTTAAATACGTGTACAGCTTGAATCTTGATTGATTCTCTGATATACATAAAAGATATCACGAGCATTGCTTTCACAGTAATAAAAGGGCGGGAGGGGGAAGTGGTTCGAGTGGTGCCATAGTTCCGCTGATAAACATAAACACCATACGATTATTCGGTATTTATTGGAAGCTTGCTAGCTCCGACTCACTTCGTTTTATGTGAGATTTATAATTCCGGTAATCTTGTAGGGTCATCTTCTTATTGAGTGGGTTAGGATGTCAAGATGCGAATACGAATACTGAAATGTTGATATTCCTCTTGTAATTTTGGTGATGTTCTATCTATCATCAATACCTAATTGACAGCAGATGTTCATATCTTCATGCTGGGTGTATCCTACGTATTAGAACTATGGTCATAAAGATAGATACCTCGATATATCTACCAGCACCTATGGTCGCATTAGTGTATGGGACAACAGTCCACCAGCATCTACTTTGGCATTGCAATAGCTACAAGTCGGAATAATATCGTGGCTTCTGTTTGACATGCTTTGCCTGTTTGACTTGACGAAGAAAAACTGCGCCAGAGATGCGAGGAGACGGGAAGTTCCAGATGACGCCAAGTGTCTGGGCACTCTTGGCAAGAGGCCTGGTTGGTGGCTACTAACCCAAGGTTGAATTGATTCAAGGCCCGGAGCCTCAAACTCAACCTCAACAACCACCCCATCAGCTTCACGTTACTTATCGTCACAATGGAACACGGCGCAGAATCAATTCATAAGGCATTAACTGCACCAAAATACGGTCCGTCTCGATACCTTCATCAGAGAAACACCGCCAACCGCACATCGTGATCACAAGGGGTATATACTCGTAATTTCTTCCTCTACCGCTCGTCCGCTTTCCAACGGAGGAGCGTCGTTTCCTTCAAAAGCATCACATATGCTCATTAAAGACCGTTTGACGCGCACGAAAAGACGCCAGAAACTGTACCAGCCGCGTACTGGTCGATGATACCTTGCACACTGGCGTATGTGCCAACCGTAAGGAACACAATACCAATTGCGATCAAGATTAGGTTCAGGATGTTGCCGGCAAGATCAGTCACCTTACTATGATGTCGGCCAATCTCCTTGTCGGCTGTGCGCATTCGGAAGTAGGCAACACCCCAGAAGATGAAGCCGAACCAGCTATCGAAAAGAGACGACATGACGGAAAGAACTTGACAAGAATGTTAGCGGCTACCAATACAGTTCTACGTCTCAAATAACACTTACGAGAGTTGAAAAATGGGATGATCATGGCAATGATGAAAGCGAAAACCCAAGTCACGAGAAGAATTCCGCTCCAAGATCCCCAACCAATGATAGTGTGGCTGTTCAGATGCTTTGAGTTGCGGAAAACGCGGAAGAAGACAAAGCGAGCCGAAACCGAAGCGTACAGGCAACCCAAAAAGATGATGGTCGGGATCATGAACGAGAACGCTACCTTCTTGTACAGATCATCCAGCGATCCAAAGGCAGGTGCTGTCACATATTGATTACCGGTGTAGTTGTACACGATGGCTCCAACGAGGCTGAAGACAATGATCTCGGCAATTGTACACGCCCAAAGAGCCTTGGGGAAGTCCCGGGGGTCTCGCATTTCGGCAATAAAACTTGGCAGGGTGATTTGGCCGATGAAGGTATAGCTGATGTTGAGGAAGGCGGACATTCCGTTGACGAATGTTGTTCCCTTCACAGGGATGGCGGTAACGATGGGCTCACCCAACTTTGCTGGGTCGTATCCGAATGGGTGAGACTGAATACCAGCAAAGATGGCAGCAAGCAAGACAGAAATAAAGGTGAAGAAGGCCGAGGCTGTGCCAAGCTTGGCCATCATGTCGAAAGTTCTGGGTAGTGAGCAGACCCAACTGATCAGGGCAACAACAGCCGAAAACATGACAGTTCGGCAGTGACCAATGTCATCGGACTCAGTCATGGTGTTGAGATATTTAGCTCCAATCAAAACATGAAGACCCTGAATAAAGGTGTTGTTCAGGATGAAGCACACAGCGGTTGCCCACCACGCCCACTTCTTGTCCCAAAACAGCATTTGACCTATATCGCAAACATCACGCATTTCTGGGTGACGCAAGCAAAACTCCCAAAGGACGAGACTGGTGTAAAGAACAATGAGAGCAATGACGATGGTGAGGATAATACCGGGCACCAGACCAAGCACACTATACGACCATGGGAAACTCATGATGGCAAGACAAATATACTCGCTAAAAAGCAATCCAGCAGTTTTTTGCCATGAGCAAGTGCGGTACTGGATCTGCTCTCCCTGCTCAGCTTGCAACTGTTTGTTCAGAATGGCAGAGCTGGAGTCTTCCGAGTCAGAGATGTCACGCCTAACGAATTCGGGGAGTTGAGCGATGCGAGGGCCGACTGTGACGCCTGCTCCACCAAATAGAGATGCCCATCGCGACGAGGGTATCTGAGCTTGAGATTGGCGACGCTCGGGGTCTGGACTTTGACTTCCGCTTCCAAGGGATCTTTTTTCAGCCATCTTTGATCTATCAAGACACAATGCAAGTGCTTGTTTGGATGATCAGTTGGCGTTATTGTAGGGTTGGTATGCCGGCGTACTACCAAATTGGCGATGACGAAATCGTAACAAGATCAAAAGAAGAAGAAGGGCCCAGGCACAAAACGCAAATGGACAAGTGCTGGATGGAAAAGCCGCAGAAAAGGAAGGGAATCGACATGCATTTTAAAGGGTCTGGGGAAATCTCTAATCTCAGACATCATCCCTACTACATTCTACAACAGGTTACGATACCAACGATCGCTTCCAAGTTACCATTGGCCACACGAATCCTGCCAGAGCCTGTTCCCTACCTGGGCAAAGAGGTTTACTACTATACTAGACTGGAAACGGGAGTTTCTCTGGTCTTCAATCTCACCAATTGCCTCTTCGGAAATCCTTCATATCACTCCTCTTTGGTCCTCTTTTCTCAGCAAAGCTTGCGCTAAGATGATATTGACTCTCAAAAATTCAACACACCACTCATGGAGGATCAAATGTTCCCACACGCCACGGAGTGCAACCAAATGGCTACTAACGTTAGATACGGCCGTCGTATATCCACACGGAACGGCGAACGATGCCCCCACTCAACTCGCGCCATGTGCCGAACTTCCGGACTAGGCCTGTCATTAACCCCGACGACCAGAAGTGAAGCTGCACGTCAGCCAGTAAAGCCCAGTTTCCGTCACAGATAGTGCGGTATCATCGTTTAAAATGCAGAACCTACACCGGGGCCTCCGTCTGATCGATCTTGGTTTTAAACGTCTGCCTAGAATTGACTTTATTCTAAGTGCTACCCCGGATATCAAAGCATGAGATTTGCAGACGAAGACAGAGGCAATCACTCTCTCCATTGCAAATCGACAGGGATTTTATTCCACTGTTTCTTACGCCCCAGTTCTGAACATCGAGTTTTCTGCAATGGCCTTGCCTTGGCAATACGGTTCCAAGATTCTTGACGGGGTCGGGTCATAGCTTCTCAAGCGTGGGTCTTGAGCTCTTTGATCTCAAAGTAACGTAGCTGTTACGTACAGAGCTTCCGAGAGGCGAAACCAGTCTCAGTGTGGCTCGATCTACAATTTGTTGGTCCTAGTTGTTGGTCCGAAGAGTTAAGCTCATGGGCTGCAACTAACGAGTCGCACGCAATCCAAAAAAGCAATAATCAGCTATTGAACGAGGCGTTCATCAGGTGGGTGATTATGCAACTGCTATCACTTATGATGACATGGGAGGATCCAAGACATCTGATTCGGATCCAACAGCAAGTAACCAAGGGACTGATCAGCGCCCATGGTTGCAAAATCATGCAGCACTAATGCTACTTCAACCTCACTCTATCTGAGAGCTGTTTCTACATCCAACCTTATTCTGGTCCTGGGCCATGGACCCCGAATTGCTCTTGTTGTGATGGCCGTTGCAAAATCTTCGTCCCACTTGCTCACGGGGAGTTTATCAGAAATGATGTGATTTCTGAGAAGAATAGTGTGATTTTTCTAGTTGAGTCCTCTGGGGGAAGCTAAACAAATGCTGCTGTGGGCGTCGTCCTTCGTTCCAGTCAGACCCGGGGGTGCTCCGGAATGCTTCCTCCATCAACAGGTGCTATTCGTCGTTCTGCAATCAATCCAGACCCTGTTGTTGCACCATCACATCCTTGAAAGACGACATTCAGCCTACGATTAAAATAAAATAAAACTTACGGCTCGTCGGGCTTTTTGTGGATTGTCGGCTCATTCTCTCATGTAATTGCAATCTAGAACCTCTTATCCTCTCGTTTTTTCAACAGCCCTTTCGTTTTTTTCAGTGACGGGGAGCTCGGGGAGTCTGTGTGCGCATGTGGGCCATTTAAGCTTATTCCTTGGAGGAAATGTCGTGAGTCTACCATGTCGTCTGATACCCACATTCAACGAGGTTATCGCCAAGCTAGTGCCAAGGTCTCGGCGATCTCTAGGCGATTGATATTGCAACCAATAGTGTAATACTTTTTTTCAACTTCACCTATTCGCGCGAAATGCTATATCGCGGAATAAACTTTTCAAGAGTATCATTTTCAATTACTAGAAATCTTCAATTACATAAAGTATCTATAGTACTACATTTATCTACTGCATTCCAGACTTCAATCTTATCACAAATAATAACGTACTAACTGCATAACTTTTCTAAGTCCTCTATAACTAAGCCATAAATTCAAAGAGACATTACATTTTCACATCGCAAAGTGTAATAGAAAGAAATACCATACATCAAAATGGCAAAAGAGTTCGGAGCCCCGGACGGCTCCTACATCTCTTGGCGTTGTGGCGTCGGGTTCGGGGGCTACAGTTTGACCTGACCATTTCTGGCGCCTGCTGTAGGTACCCCTGGTTGTCGTCGTCGGTTGTCGTCGGTAGTAGTTTTCAGTGTTCATTGGCGTTGTGGCGTCGGGTTCGGGGGCTGCAGTTTGACCTGACCACTCGTGGCGCCTTCTACAGGTACCCCTGGGTTGTCGTCGGTGGTCGTTGTCGGTTGTCGTCAGTTTTTTTTCGTATTTTCGTGAAGTTGTCGGGAATCGAATGCTGGTTTTCGTATTGTTGTTATTGTCGTCTGAACCCCTTATCCACCAGGCGAGAGCAGCTTGTCCTGACCGGTTCCGCCGGCGCCCCTGCTCCCCCTTGGAAAATAATGAAATTAGGACAACATATATAGCATTGGCAGGTCGTAGCCCTCCTGTTGGAAGATGAGACGCTGGCGGTGAGGTTGTTCGTGGTTGAGGTTGACGGCGAGGTACGTAGTGGTGAGGAGTGGCAGGCCTGTAGGAGTAGAACTGTTGGGCGGTCAACAGCAGCATCTTGAGCTGCGCCAGCGTGAAGCTCTTGAATGCCTGCAAAACGCAGCGCCGTGATGGTTCCAAGGTGTTTAGAAGTCACCGTGATGTGTCCCCGCTCCTACAGAATTTTCCACAACGGATTGAAGCCCACAACCACACAACACAACATCATCACCAATGTCCCTCAACGCAACAATATGTCGCGCAACCACAACACACAACACGCGACAATACAGCAACGACGCAGCGCCACAACATGTAGGTATGTGCAATTGGTTTCATTTGATAATGAATGGAAGGGATATTTACATGCACTTGCATTACATGTGAATATCTTTAGGTAGCACTAGCAAATAGATGTCTCAATACAACGCGATTCTCCCGATGCATTGTCTTCTCAACAAGCATACAGCAGAATTCGCGATCTGGATTGATATCTTTTGCATGGCAGTTCCTTCCTCTTAACATAGAAGCACTTGCTAGTCTATGCACGGCGTTCGTAGGCTTCATGGCACCATGGCATATCGCGTCATGTCGTATCGAGGCGGTTGAACCAATATCGGAGATTTGCGTTGTTCTCGTGTCGAAATGGAATGGAAAGGATCAGGGCAGGGCAAGGCATGGCATGGTAAGGTTACTGCTTCACTTGTGCAGCAGCGTGTTTAAAGTTTAAAGCATGGGAGGCAGAGGCAAGGCAGTGAAATGTTAAATGGGCAAAGGCAAGATATTGGGCATGGAAAGACACGAGTATCATAGCACTAGTGCAAATACATAGCATCTTTTCAGGAATGAATGAAACGTTGTGAGGAAGTCGGGTTCATGGAAACAAAGATGCGAAGAAACAGCGCGAAAGGCGTGGGGTGGTTGTGATGATGCAGGAGTCAGAATGAGTAGCCCACGATACGACATGGGGGACAAATTCTTGGCCAAAGTGGGGAAGACCTAGGGTTTTGGCCGTGTTTTTAGGCGAAGATCACCAAGGTGGGTACTAAGCCGGGCATAAGCATATTCATGTAAGCGCAATACGAGAGTCATTTTCAAGGGACTCATGACAGGACCAAACTATGCCAAATAAGTTTGATCATGAACCTTATTATCAGTCAGTCAGTCTAGAATTAGCGAATACCCTCATGGATACTATTTGACCTTATTCTGACATGAGTATGTGCAAACTCATGCGTCGTGGTGCATTAGTGACGAGCAGCCTCACATGTTTTGATTAAAGAGGTTTTGTTATTTGCGTAACACATATGCCATATCAACTTCCTTATTGATGCTGTCATCGTTCCTGATCCTTCCTTGCTGCATGTAGGTACTGATCTGCTTTCTTGTTTGTGAGATGTGCTGCAGGCCTATCATGTCAATGTGACGCTATCGATCAACCAAGCCAGATCATCATCACAGCCTCTGCTTGGTCAATTAGTCAAGAATAGAACTCATAAACCTGTCTTTCTGTTAATCTGAAACTTGGTTTTCTGTGCAGCAGCATTCTTTAGTTCTGTTTTGGTTACTTTAGATCAGAGATAATACTCACTGTCCGAATGACACGTGCCAATCGTCACCCACCTACCAAAAAAGCTTCTCTTCCGCCAACTTGTTTTAGTGGACGAGTGACGCTGGAGGTTGGCCTGAGCTTCTGGGTGATGTGATGCCCTGCACTGCGCTATTGCTACGCTGTCTTTGCCACGTGAAGATAGCGGACGATAAGCAAAAACTAATCGCTACCTCGAACAGCCACATTGCATTGCCTTGGAGTCAAGTCACATTCGAATAATTAGCAACAGCCGAGAACTGCTGTAAGAGCTACGCTACGTACCGTAAATTTTAGACTGGTCGTCAACCGCCAACTTTGGAAACTGACCGTCTGTTCTAATCTGTTTGGTCTTGTCAACACTTCACTCACAGCTTACTTGCTCGAGCTCTGTATCTTTTGTCCCGCCTGGACCCTCTCGCTAGTAGCCGGCCTTAAAATATATCGCACGCACTTTCACAAGCCGATCGAAACGAGCCTTATCGATGGGTAAAATCTCCCCTTGAGCAACTCCACACACCGGGCGACATCTTTTAACTGCCACGATATCCTCCGCCGTCGCCTGACCGCACTTGGATGCCCACTTGCTGCTGAAAGCAACGAAATCGATCCCGATACCCTCCCCTCGGCGCCGCCTACGCCTGCCATCTCTTCGCTCCGATGTGGTGGCTATTCAAGGCGCTCTTCAGCTCCATCTTCCTGCTCAGCATCGTCCTCTCGATCCCCGTCGCCTTCGATGTCGGTGGTCGCGACAGCGGGCTGGCTTACAGTCTAGCCCTCTTCCTCTTCTATTTCATATACTCTAGCCTTGAGCTTCTGACACCTGAAAAGTCACGCTCGCGGTATTTCCTATCTGGGTTCCTACGGCTGTCGCAATGGATCATCATCCCTACCCTCCTCATCTGGGCGTTGGGCCAGTTTGCAGTCGACGCCGGCAACACAAACTGGGTGGAGCGAACAGTCGGTGGTTTGTTCAACTCCAAGAGCACAAGCTGGAGGGAATGGATGTTTGGCAAGGACGGTTTGATCGAGACGGTCACCCTGGGGACATGGGATAATGTGCTACGATATTCGGGACCCGTGTTCCAACTCTTGGAGGGCTTCTGTACCTTGTTGGTTATCCAGGCCGCAGGACAACTCACCAGGTGGCTTGTCAACCGTGGAAGAAGCGACACTTGGTTGGTAAGTTTTTTCTTGAGAAGAAACGAATATATCACATGCTGACACTACCGCAGATTGTCCTTCTGGTCCTCTCCAGCTCTACTATGGCGAGTGCCGTCTACTTCCTCTGGAGGGTCGCGCAATTCCCTCAAATTGGCAACCTTGATGCCACCCTCATTGGTATCGCCATGACCACTGCTGTGTTTCTGTGCGCCTTTGGCATCGGCAGTGGCCGCGGCAACCCTATTGAATCGTCGCTCCTCTTTGCCTACATTGTCCTTTGCATATACCAAATCTTTACCGATTACCTACCGTCAGGGAACGCCGACCCAACACATGGCCAGGACAGCTCGGAGTCTGATATTCCCCCTCTACCACCTGTCATCATGGCATCTTATTCAACTTTTCTGCATATGCTGGGCTCATTGCCCTCTGCTGTCCACTCATCTTTGGCCCTGCTATATGCGGCCTTCCAGACTATCACACCCTCGGTCATCATATCCCTGACATACCGTTCATTGGTATTCTATTGCGCTACACGCATCATCCCTTCAATTCGCGAATCAGGCGCCCGAGCTATGATGCAGGAGCCCGATTGGGAGGATTCTGAGACTGCCAGCAAATTCTTGGGATTCCTCAGCTGGTTCTCGCCCTCGATTTTAATAGCAGTTTACACGAGTCTACTCCTGCAACATTTTTCCACCAGCGACGGCCCCGACGGCTGGACATTAAGAGGAGGCGATGTCGAGGGCAGCAACTGGCAATGGGCTAACATCGGACTTACCATGGTGCTGTACGGTGTCGAGCTCTACCTCGGCTCTGATGAGCATGACCATTGGAAGGTCGATTAAGAGATGGAACGAGATCACCCAAACGTGCCGCAATACATCGGCAAACTACTACAGACAAACACACAAGTGCTTTCTCGAACCGCATTCGGTTATAAAAGACACTTGGAAAGGGGAAGACCAAAACGATCCTATTCCCCTTCTTTTTTCTTTTCTCCTTCCCTTTTTCGAATCAAGGCACATTTTCGCGGGTAGCATACAGAAACTGGGCTGGGTTGGGCTGGGACAAAGGCAGTGGGCAAACGGGACAAGGCACGATACCGCACATGGCGTTGAGGAAAGGCTGGGCAGTTCTTTTTTTTTTTTTTTGGTTCTCTTTTTTTTCTGCTCTTCCAGCAGCATGGCGATGGATGTTCATGATGTTGGTTTATTTATACTCTTTTTTATATATACTTTAGTTTACGTGAAGCAACAATAGCATTGCGTGAATTAATAATTCTTTTGAGCTGTTAAGATGTTTGTTATGACTCAAATCTTGTGGCATGCCAGGAGCCCTTGCTTTTCGCTCCATACATATTACCAGACAAGTGACCTACGAATATTAGAAGATTTCAGACTTTGCTTGAAATTTATAGAGCTCGCTGCAATTGCAGCAATGATTCTTCTGACACACGCAGATTGTTCAGCTTTTATCTACTGTTTCCAACTTGCGCATTAACAATTGATATTTGAATTATGATCAATGTCTTTGATGCCATTCCTTCGTCTCTCGGTAATCCCGACACACGCTATCTCATATAAAGTCTCTAAATCTAATTATAAACAAGCTGAGATTCGGTTTTGTTTCTGATATCTCACATCAGAAGCGTGACGTGATGGAATAAGTGTTGTGACCGACACCGGCTCCTCTACCCTAGACCCACATGTCGATCTCCAGTAACGTCCATCATATCAACCTTGACTTCATACTGGAACAGTCAACATCCTCTATTTCATAAACAATTAAAATATATCACCATGGCAGATAAATACGCTACCAAGGGTCTTCCGGACCCGCCAACCATCTCCGTTAAGACAATTCCCATGGCAGGTTTGCTCGTCGACGTCTACGGCCTCGACGAACTGCCCCCCAACGTTCCAGTCTCATGTCTCTGGCTCTTGCATCCTCGAACCAGAACACGAGCAAGAATGCACGATATTGCAAAGCGTACTGTCTCCGCATGGATATCACAAGCTGGATCAAACCCCAAACGAGGGCTTGTCGCTCTGTCCTTTGACATGCCCAACCATGGAACTAGACTTGTCAGCGAGGCGGCGAACCATGCCTGGGATAAAGGCAACTCTACGCATGCTATCGACATGTTTGGAATGGTAAAAGGTGGCGTGGCTGATATGAGCGGCCTCATGGATCTTGTTTCTGGGTATCTGGGCCGTGAAATTGACGCACATGTGTGCTTGGGCTGGAGTTTAGGTGGACATAGTGCCTGGCAGGCCTTCTTTGGGGAAAAGAGGATTGACGCGGCTGTGGTAATTATCGGATGCCCCGATTTTGCAAGTAAGTTCAAGCTGGAAAGTGCGGGAAAGCGATCGAAGCTGACAAGATAACAGGCCTCATGAGTGACCGTGCCGCGCAAGCAAATCTTGACTGTGGTGCCGATTTTATTGGAAGCCAGTATTTTCCAAAGGATCTCGTCGGGACCTGCAGCTCTCATGATCCCAAGACGTTACTTTTCGGTACTTCGCCTGTCCCTTCTGGAGCTCTGTCAAATGCCGAACAGACTCGTCTGAGAGCTATTCTGGACGAGCGCATCAGAGGCAAGAAGCTGCTTCTCTGCTCAGGAGGAGATGATGCTCTAGTCCCATATGCGAATACCAAGCCGTTCGCTACGATACTCAAGGAAGCAGTTGGCGAGAAGGGCTGGTATCGTGATGGGGGCGTGGAGTTGGATGATAGAGTGTATGAGGGTGTTGGACACAAGTTTAGTGCTGATATGGTTAAGGATGCTGTGCGATTCTTGGTAAATGCTGTTGAAAATGGACCGCGAGGGAAGAGCCAGGGAAGAGAAGGAGAGAAAAGCGTTCTATAGAAGTGCAGCATAAATATCTAGATCGGTTAGATGTCATGATTGCCTCGCCTTTACACTAAAGGCTTCAGACCCATTCTCCATCTCCAACGCAAATTCACTCTGGTCAAAATCTTGAGGAAAATAACCCTGCCACACCCCCCAAGGGTTTCTCTTAGCTCTCTTCCCGGAAAGAACCTCACCTGTACCATGAGGATCATCCTTCCACTCTCCCAAGGCCAAACCAACGCCCTTCATCGCATCTTCCTTGTCTTGGTCCTTCGACGCAGTTACCATTCCAGGAGGATCTATGCCGGTAAAGTTGACTCGATCAAGACTGAGCCCTATAGCAGAGCAGTGACCATCGATGAGCCGCTCTTTCTTGAACCCGTGACTGATGATAGTGATGTGCGTTGGCCATATTTTGAAACGAGAATAGATGAGAGATCTAGAAAAGAGGATGTTGTGGTATGAGTCAAGAGCGCGCTCTTCCAACAATACAATGTCGCGAGACTTCTCGTCCGGCAACAGTCCCCAATAATTGTTTGCGGCTGCGATGTTCTTGTACCCAGCTGCTTCGGAAATCTGTGATTCCTTACGTGTTGGAGCCCTAGCAGCACAGTCAGAACGCCCAAGACATGTTATGGCTTGAATACATACCCTGAGAATACCAGCCATGACTTGGAAAAGTTTATCGAGCGTGTGTCGAATTGACAAGACCTCTGAAACCCTATTTTATCATCATCTAGTGATTGCTTGTCGGGCACGAAGCTACCGTGGTCCTCGGCGAGGGCTGCTACTCCAGCTTTGATATGCTCGATAAAAGTTGGAGTTTCGCCGCGTTGAAAGTCGGCGATAAGCCATTCATTTTCGTCATGGCCACGAGTTGGACCGCCAAGCCAAACACCGTGACAGCAGACGATGATAAGATGCGTGGAGTCCGTGGATGTCATGGTGGTGATACGAATGGTTGAGTGAATATTGGGCTGTTGGAGGAGATCGTCGATGGGGTGTAATGGGACAGGATCATGAAGGGCTTCAAAGGTCGTTAATTACGGCCCAACGTGAGGGTCTGATCATGTGATATCTAAAGCCGCTTTGCAGATTGTCCATGTGTAATTCTCAACATCATGGACAGATTAGCCGCAGGTGCTATATTCTACAGCTCACGTCAAGCTGAAGCTTCATGGTAGATCAAGACGGGCAGTACCCTCAATTCTCGTATTGTACAAACTTGTTCTATACATCCTTTGCATCACCGATTTCCTGACCAATTCATCATCATTCGCTTTGTATAGTACAGTCAAGCCTTTAATATTCAAAAACATCCCAGCCATCTCATGAGTTTTTCGGGCCTCCCATGCCTCTTCTACCAGCAGCCATCTTTGATACAAGGATGTCGCTGCTCTTCTTCGCAGCCTCCTTGCTTGCGGCTTCTTTCATCGCCAATTCTCGCTGTTTCTCAGCGGCGGCAAGCTCTTCATCGAAAGTCTGAGATCGGTCTTTCCACACCATACCAGGCTTTCGCCGAGGCTTATCGGGCTCCTTTTCAGTTGCGAAGGGGGACTTGGTTGGTGCCTTGGGCTTCTTGGGGTACCCAAAGACCTCGCGATGGGTTACATACTTCATGTGCGGTACGGCTTCGTATCCTCTCAGTTTGAGCATGGCCTCGTTGTACTCTGCTTTATGCTTCTCAGCCTGTTTCTCCAAGTCTTCGACGCGGGTCAAGAGAGTATCGGCGGGATTTTCAAGTCCCTTCCCTGTCTCCTCTGCCACCTGCCTGTCTTTTTTGAGAGCTTTGATGGTCTGGAGATAACCTCGTCTCTGGCTCTTGTGAAATGCAGCCTTGCTTTGAAGCTGTCTCGTTTCCTTTTTCCACACCAATCTTAGTACTACTGTTCTCAGTGTCCTCTTGTGTGAGTGTGTGCGGCGGAAAATCGGGCTTTGGTGAGGTGATAGCTCAAAATGCCGCCTGGCTTCCTTGAACTCACGTTTTTCATCCGCTGTAAGTTTTCCTTCTCTAGCAAGATTGCTATATCGATATAGTTGGGAACGTCCGGGTCTTCTGGTGCCCAGCTCTCTTGATCGGTGAACGTCCTTGAGCTCAAATAGTTGTCGGATCAGATAAAGACTCCCTGTCACAACCACCGGCCCACCCTCAGACTTGGAACACGCCCATGGGAGGGCAGCTGAAATATCAGGGGGTCCATCATAGACTTGGTCGTCGGGATTTTGGAGGAAACTCCTAGCGTGATCGATACCGTAGTGGGCGGGTGCCGGTTGAGGATCGTTAGGGCCTTGAGTAAATTCGACCATGGCAAAATTGTCGTGGGGTTGAACGAGCTTGTTGATGATCTCCAACAGAGGCTTATCCTTGCTGGCCGACATGCCCATGACCCAAGTCACTGGTACACCCGGTTCCCGTAAACGGTGGTCGACATATTTGGCCAATGCTTCAATGCCCAGCATGTTGTGAGCTCCATCGACGAGGATATCTCGAGGCTTATAGACACTAGGCGCATCTACACGAACTGTTTCCAATCGACCCGGCAAGAAAGGATCCGTCTTCAAGAGGTTGTTGAGATCGATTGGGACTTGTGGGAACAGGTGGCGGAAGGCCATGGCTGCGCACAGCAAGTTCTGTACTTGGTAACTCTCAAGCTTCCATCGTTTGTTGTTAAGGGTCATGAGTAAAGGTTCGCCTTTCCATGTAAGAATAATATTTGTACCTATTTCCCGGGCGTGTTGTCGGAGAACATGTATGACAGCAGGAGAGTTAGTGTGATCAACGATACAGGGAACATTTTTTCGCATGATGCCGGCTTTGACTTTGGCAATGTTTTCGATAGTGTTGCCGAGGTACTCTTGGTGATCAAGACCAATCTTGGAAATAATAGTGATTGCCTTGCGCTTCATGGCATTGGTCGCATCGGTGGCACCGCCCATACCAACCTCGACAATACCGTAGGGAACGTGCATCTTATTGAAAACCTGGAATGCTGTTGCCGTCTCGGCTTCGAATGGTGATAGACCTTTAGGATCATCCCCATGTTGATATGTCCAACCAGTGGCGATTCGCTGCCACTTCTCCTCGACATGCTGCATTTCCATCTCGTACATGCGTGGATTCACATAGAGGCCGTTTATGATGACTCCATTGTGTCTCTGTGGGAAAGCGGGCGACATGAAGCTTCCATAACCGAAACCGTAGAGTCTGAACAGGCCAGCGAGAAAGGTGCATATTGAACCTTTGCCATTCGTTCCAGCGACATGGATGCCTTTCCATTCTTGGTTGTCTGGAACGACACGTTTGATACGATCGAGACCTAGGCGAATATCTCTGTAACCGGCTGTTCTCTTTCCTTTCAGGACACGGTTGATGCGGCTAAGAGCGAACTTGATTTCCTGAGAGGAAGACATATTGAACGTTCAAGTGAGACGGCATCTCACCGGAGCCCGGCGCTAGGGTTTACTAATGCCGTATAAGGCTCCTGAGATGCTGTTCGGGGCAGTTCCAGGGCGAAGTAATGAATTGGTGACGCTTGAAAGTTGAGGGTTATCATCGACGTCGAGAATGAATGAGTCTTGTATGACCATTAATTTTCACTGGGGGCAATTGATGTTGAAAGTAGTGGGGTTATTGCTCATAGAGCTCAAGCCACACACTTCCGACTCCCGGACATCGATAAAGTGGTATGATGTGGCGTCACCCGTGGCGGTGCATCTGTCTGCCCGTCTTCGTATTGATTGGTTCTTTCAACACGATACACGTGAAGTCAAACGCGCACGCGAAGCAGGCACCCCTTAGAGCTGCAATAGCTTATGCTCCTCTGATTGGTTGCTTTATTTTCATCACTCTCTTTTCCCCCCTTGACTCCCCGCAACCGTAACCCCTTCGCCCACTGCCCACTCCGTTCTTTCATCCTCTCCACTGGTTAATTACCCGCTTTCACGCTTCACGCTTCCGTCTGGCTTTATCAACTTAACTACCTGTCTAGGCAGGCAACATCATCTTTATCATCGTTGTCATATCACATCGCCTATTCTATCCATGACAACAACTTGAGGCCATTCAGAATATTCGCCGCCACAATCTCTGGGTCTTTTGTTTGGATTTTTTTCGTCATTCCTGTCATTCGTTTTTCATTTCCTCAACTATGGGACTCCCGTAAGCGCACCCTTGTTTTTTTAAACCCCATCCATAAACTTTATCGTCATTGCGCCGACGTTGTGATGTCTCTCAACGGATATCATTGTCTTCGACATCGCTATCGCTTTACTACATCAACGCAACGGCACGCTGCCGAACTTCCAATGTGCATAGCCGTTGCTTGATATCGCGCGCTTCGTCTTAGCATACTCGTCGCAGTAGTGACGACCTTGTCCTGTTAAGATGTGCACTTGTTAACATTGCGCAGCTTGTTTATCGCCCCCGTCGAGTCAGATCTACCATCCAAAGCTGCCGACAAGACAAGCACGACAGCGCCACCTCGCTCCAGCATCCGTCGCACACGTACTACTGGTCGCGTCACCGACCGCGCCGACCGCCGCAGGATCCTGCGCCATTTTGAAATACTCGAACAGTCAGGCCAATATACTGGCCTACGTGGTCAACCTCCACCATGGATCGATGCCGAATTACCCCCTGACGACGACCTGACAGCAAGACCGTTGCGCGACGTGCTGAGAGACATGAATGCATCCGACGAACACAGAAGGGACCGAGTCGAAGAGCATCTGCACTCGTTGTTCAGGGATGGCAGTAGTGCATCTGTAAATCATCCAGATTCATCTGCTTTGAGCAGCCATGAGAGGAATCGAGATACAGTAAGTTTACCCGTGTTTGATACCCCGGGGTATATCTTCCAAGTCGATCCTCATATTGACGTTTGATTTTAGGCAAGGTCATCAGTTCCGTTGTGGCCCACGAGGGATGATGACATCCGAAGGCTGCCCCCGTTCGCTCCGTCCAACACCGGGGTTTTCCGTGCAACGATCCGCGCACACCTCGCCAGCCAGAACCAGAACCAGGTCAGACTTCCACCGCAATCGGCCTCTCGACGGGATCGGCACTCTGACGGGCTTGGTGACCGCGAAAGGAGTCTCAGCCCTGAGGTGTGGGATACCCTTCTATCTACTCTTACCCCTGACCCTCAACCGCCGAGCGCAGGATCGTCTTTTGCTTCAAACATGGCTTCTCAGAGCGCGGGCGCTACCTCGAGCACCTCTTTCACTGCTCCTGACCTAGCCCAGGATACAGCAATAGATCAAGCTTGTGAGTCTGGCTGCGAGGGTTCTGAGACTGAGGAACCCAATCCTGCGCAAGCCATACTAAACAGAATTCGACGACGCCGGGAGGAGATGCGACGTGTTCGCGTACGAATGCCTGGTATAGAACCTGACAATCCTTTCAACAGACCGGCTAGTCAAGACAGCGGTGCAGTTGGTTCTGATTCGAGGCATCGAAGATCCCCAGATGGTCCAGTGGTTGATAATTTGCGGCGCGCCAGATCAATTCGAGATCGCACAAATCACAATGGCTATAATCGAGCGCGTCAGGCTTGGGTGGGACACTTGTCCGTCGGTAATTCAGACGACGAGCAAGGCCCGGAACGAACAAGGCGCAGCCAAGAAAGCCCTGCAGCATCTGGAAGCAACACGCATAGTAGAGAGGAGGACTGGATGAGTATGCAACGTATCGTACAAAGCATGGCGCGGCGCGAAGACATTCCCGATGAATGGTGGGCTGGGGCTGGCCTCAGTCGAACGCTGCCTGGTGATGGGACAGAATAGAAGGACCTGATGCAGCCAATCTTGATTTGATATGGAATGGTGTTTTAGAGAACGGGGTTTCTGGCTTACAAGTCGGGGCGGACGGCGTTACAAAGGAAAAGCGAACCAGGGTCGGAACTGATTACTTGTATTATAATTGTATGGACGTTAACATATTGGCTCAACAAGGAGCAGCAAGGAGGTCTAATGAAAGTCATAATACTGGTACACTTGTCTTCGAACCCTGAGTCGTGTTACTGCCTGCACTCATTTGTTCGATCACTTCCATGAGTATATGATGCGGCCAGGCTCCGATGAACATCTATCTAGATCCTGGCGGGTTCCATTTTTAGGTGGCTTGAAGGGCCTTGTCATCGGGACGGCTACGTGCTGCTTCAAGGAGCCCTACGTGAAGAATACGAGAACATAAGGTACTAAGATATTTTCTTTAACGACCCAACGGTCCAGAGGATAAACCGCAACATGGAACCCGTCGAAGCCTATACCCTTTTCTGCATAAACCTTTGCAGGAAATTTGATTGTTGTCACGCAGGTTGGAGGGTTACTTGAACTGCTACGTAACGACTTCAACGACAATGGACTCAAGTACATCGATAAAGGTGTAGTGGCTGATTTCGTTCTACTCCTTCCTCTTTAGTGGTACTTTTGCCAGGAAACGAGTTAAAGTGTCTGAGTGAGCACGACTAAACCATTCCTAATTACACATCAACTACATGCCGTATTAGTGAATGTCTCGACCTGCATTTGTGAATGGAGGTTGCAAGACCTCGTCATGCCAGCGTCACGTAATGCGCGCTTTGAACGGAAATGAGATGCAATTTCAGCTCATGGTTCAGCTCACATGCGAACCAAGAAACGAGAACTTCCGTGCACGATATAGATCGTCGGCGATGTACGATAACATCAACAGGCGATAAACCTAACTCAACTTAGCAGGCAGCAAACCATTCATGGTAAAGCATATCGGAAAATCTTGGCAGTCCTGGCCTGCCTGACCTTGCTCTTTTTGCACCCGGGATCAGGATGAGACGCATTAGTGGCAAGACTCGACGAGAAGCGAGCAGGGGGACACTTTCGATTGGGTTTGTTGATATTAGGCTGTGTTGAAGTCTTTGGTTTGGAGGTTGCTGATCGTTCCGCTTAGAGTTGTGAAAGCGATCCTTTGACACAAGCAGTAATTGAGGCGTCGGAGACATATGCTACACCCGGAATGTTTAGAGACTTTGATTCATGGATGGGCTTAAGTATACGAACTGTGCCTAGGAGCATTCCTTTAGACTTGGCTAACGGTGAGGCGTGCGTTTCAGGCAGTGTGTGTTGTGAGCGCATTGCTTTTGGATTCCAAGGTTCGGCCCTCTTTCTTAATTGTATCTGACACTGCTTAGGGCGATACAATACCTCTTGACGGAAGTTACGGACATGTGCTTTGGAACTTGGACGAAATACTGGCCAGTGTCTAAAAGCACACATCCATACCGACGTCGTCATGTCTGCCCTTGCCCTGGATTGGATGGTATGAGCAAGCATGAACCGTTTCAAAGAAGGATAAGCCTTGTAAGTTAGGTATTCCAAAACAACCCAAATAAAATTTTCTCTTGGTTTCAAAGTCCACAATCGAGATTTGCATCATCATCGAGGTCTATACATGGACCTTTTCCCTCGCAGAACCGGAACATGGAATGGACACGCAATACGCATGGATTGCTGTGTTGTTGATGCTGCTCAACTGTGGATGGATAACTGCAGAGCAGAAGCGAGCTAGTGGGGGATTAGCCCTGCAAGCAGCCAGGTTGTAAGCGCGGGCAACCAGGGCGTTGATTACAGGCGGCACGGGCCCTCCGAGCATGCCTAATCCCTAATGCCCCGCCGTCAGCAGCCGAACCACGCTGTTCAGTACCGGTCTCTAGGTACTATACCCATTAACCCCAGGCACAGGCGTCCATTGAATGGGTCATTGGCACTGTCACTAGGTGGTGTGCTTAGCTTAGCTAGGTTGCGAGACAAGAAACAACACCTCGAGTCCCTCCCAAGCGCGCATGATTGATTGGAGATCCGTTGGTTTTGGTCCAAATTTCCGCCCAGTCAGTTGCATGCGGTTCAGCGCAGTGCATTGCAGCAGTCCTTCCTTACCTTCCATACCTTTTACTTTTTTCCTTTCTTCTTCTTTTTTTTTTTCTAACCCTTCCATTTTCCTTCCCTTCTCCAGCAACAGACACACCATTAATTCGCTTGCTGTTCGCCTTGTCCCTCTTTTAACCCTGTTAGCGATCCCACGAACCGAAGCGAACGGGCTCCCTCGCTCCCCTCACAATCATCGATTTCGCACGCTGACGACCTCGACCAGGCTCTTTAGCGAGCCCAAGGTGCACGTCCTACCTGGATCCAGGTATCAACGACAGTATCATCCGTCATATTCGACTGCAGGAGCTCGACAACCGAACCCAACCGGCTTCGTATGTAGAAACGAACCGCCCTGCGTCATTCCGCTCCCTTGACTCGGTCCTCGCTGGGAAATGACACATTTGTCTGGGCCTAAACTTCGTCAATCCTCCGCCGCTTGCCTTTGCTGTCCTCGACGAAGCATAATTCAGCTGGTCACGATCGAAATCGAGCATCATTGAAGTTAGGGAGTCATTGAGAGATGGTGCCCGAGCGGCAGTACCATGGCAATGGCCGTCCCGCCATGGCCTCTCGCGAGCGATCTGTGCCTGGCACACCTTCACGGAAAGAGAAGATTCGAGAGAGCTCTGCCCTGCAAGACCCAGGTCTCAAGGACTATGTTCGTATTACCCTGTCGCCGATGTCGCTGGTACCTGAACGCTGGGGTTTCTGGATGGGAGCAGAATTTCGCGAAAGTGATGGCTAACATTTACTTTTTTCTTCTTCTTCAGCGCTTAGGTGAATGCCTTGGGAAAGGTGCTTTCGGATCCGTGTACAAGGCTTTCAACTGGGGTAATGGCGAGGCGGTTGCTGTAAAACAGATAAAGCTCGCAGATTTGCCCAAGAGTGAATTGCGCATGATCGAGGTGGGTTGCCAATCATCTATCATGTGCTTAACTATGCGGTTTGAATAAGCTGACATGTGCGGATGTTGTTTAGAGTGAAATCGATCTTCTCAAGAATCTTCATGTAGGAATATTCGCTCCGCGACGTTGATTATCAAGGCTAATGATAGTAGCATGACAATATTGTCAAGTATATCGGTTTCGTCAAATCCGATGACTGCCTTAACATTATTCTTGAGTACGAGTCTATGCTACCTTTTACAAGTATAGAACTGATGAATCTAGATACTGTGAGAATGGTTCCCTGCACTCAATTTGCAGGGCGTACGGCAAGTTTCCCGAGAATCTGGTCGGGGTTTACATGACGCAGGTCCTACAAGGACTTCAATACCTCCACGAGCAGGGTGTCATACACAGAGATATTAAAGGCGCCAATATTCTCACTACAAAAGATGGCACGGTGAAGCTCGCAGATTTCGGAGTGTCTACCAGCACGCTTGCTGGTGGCCAGGATAAGGAGGCACAGGTTGTTGGGACACCTTATTGGATGGCCCCCGAAATCATTCAGCTTTCTGGGGCGAGTTCTGCATCTGATATCTGGAGTGTTGGTTGCACAGTTATCGAACTTCTTCAAGGGAAGCCTCCATATCACAACTTGGCTGCTATGCCTGCTCTGTTCGCGATTGTCAACGACGATCACCCCCCACTACCCGAAGGCATCTCTGCAGTGAGTATCGATTCATCTCTCAGATCTATGCTTGCTAATTACGCCAGGCTGCCCGAGATTTCTTGATGCAATGCTTCCAAAAGGACCCTAACCTCCGTGTGTCTGCTCGGAAACTACTTCGCCATGCCTGGATAACAGGATGTCGCCGGACCGAAGCTCCTGTATCAAGAAAACCAGCCAATTTCAGTGATGCCGTTGAGGAAGTCAAACAATGGAACAAAGCTCTAAAATCTTCAGAACCTAACCTCCGAGCATCACTCGGCTCTGAAACCGCACCTTCGACAAGATTCCATGGTGGAACTCCTGCCAAGAATCCTTTGTCGCTTGCGAAACTTCGACCTGGCGCTGGAGCTTTCAGTAAGCCTGAATTAGCCGGTATGTCGTACTTTGATACTAGTTTTACCCCAAGCCCGAGTTCTAACCTTACCACAGATGATGACAACTGGGACGACGATTTTGCAACATCGATTTCACCAAGTGCATTGCATCTACCTCATCTGAAGCCGCAGGACAACTTTGGCGGTCTATTATCGAGTGATCGCTTGAAGGCATTCGCCTCAATAAACGATGGCAGGAACGAAAGTAATACATACGACGACGACTTCGAAGGAGAGTTGATGACCATAAAGGGATTGGGTCAATGGCAAGACAGCAGTGACCTCCAGGAACAGACCATCAGACCAACACCAAGAAAATCTACAAAAGCAGCAGAGCCCGTCAAAACACACAGTCGGAACAAATCGAGTACGAGCAAGGCCGTAGGCGGAGGCCGGACCAAATCGCCTACGAAATCCAATCTCAATAATAAGTTCGAGTTGCCGTTAAGACCGGATCTTGCGTACCGAGAACAGAGTGTAGATGACTTCTCGGATCTCTTTGTGGATAACGACAATGTCTTCACTCACAACGTGAACCAGGCTGTGAGAAGAGTAGGTCAAACGTGACAAAATCGAGAACAAAGACTAACATGTTCACAGAACTCACGGCAGAGCGACGCTCCACAGCTGTTTCACCCATCCGATCTTACGTCGTTACCAAGGTCAATGCAAGAATCCGGTTCGGGTAGCATGAAGAAGAAACCATTATCGCGACCATCAGTTCTCCCAGATGCGCCAATGCGACGCACACGGTCAGGGATAGAAATCCAGAAATTCGCAGAAGATGACGACGAAGATTTTAGCGACGTTTTCGGACCTGAGTCATCAATAGCGGAGAAAGAAGAGAGTGAGAAGGGATCCGAGGACGGTGGCTTAATGCTTATGTCCCGTGTGTCGAGCAGTTCTTGGCTAGGAGACGAAGAGGACGAATATGATCCGTTTGCATATATGGATCCAGGTTGGGATGAAATGGATTTGGAAGCCAACATTGCCCGAGATCGACATGCCAGGTTAGCAGAGAGGGTAGAGGATCTGGTAAGGTCCTTGAAAACGACAGAGGGTGATGATGCCCTAGCTGAGTTCTCGGAAGATTTGGTAAGTGATGGTTATATGATACAACAGGGATCGGCGCTAATATGTTGCAGCTTGCTTTACTTTGGGAAAACAGCGAGGTCAAGAATCTGATCATCAGTGCTCACGGGCTGTTGCCAATTCTTGAGATCCTGGAGCCTTGTACTGTCAAGAGTAGACAATACATGATCCTGCAGCTTCTCAAGGTCGTCAACGCAGTAAGTTCTTCCGTTTCCAACATTCTATAATCTGCTAACCCTCTAGATTATTTTGGACGATGTTGAGATCCAGGAAAACTTGTGTTTCGTTGGTGGTATTCCTATTATTACCAAGTTTGCTGCAAGACAATATTCGGACGAGATTCGTCTTGAAGCAGCGGCTTTTGTTCGCCAGATGTACCAAACATCAACACTAACACTGCAAATGTTCGTATCTGCGGGTGGCCTGAACGTTCTGGTCGAGTTCCTCGATGAGGATTACGACAACACTCGAGACCTTGTCCTTATTGGGGTTAACGGTATCTGGAATGTCTTTGAGCTTCAAGGGCCGACCCCCAAGAACGACTTTTGCAGAATCTTCTCACGAAGTAAAATTCTATACCCGTTAGCGCTCGTCTTACACCGAGTCCTCACCCATGAAGATGTCGAGGACGAGCTTGGCGAGCTCGTTGAAGGTCGAATCGTCAACATTTTCTATCTCTTCAGTCAAGCAGAAAACTACGTCAAGGAAGTCGTAGCAGATCGGCAAGTATTGAAGAGTGTACTGAAGGATCTGCATCGCATGACGCCGATCCACCAGATCACGATGCTGAAGTTTATCAAGAATCTTTCTATGCTCTCGACGACGATCGAGTCGCTGCACTCAGCCGATGCCATCGAGTTTCTGATCGATCTTCTGGGTGACAGTATGAAGAAGGGCCAGACGCACTTCCGCGAAATCTCTAACCAGGTCCTCAATACCTTATTTAACCTCTGCCGTCTCAGCAAAGAACGACAAGAGGACGCTGCCGTCCATGGTGTTATCCCTATACTTCTCAGAATTATGCAGACCGACCGCCCACCGAAGGAATTTGCCCTCCCGATACTCTGTGACATGGCGCACTCAGGATCCAAGGGTCGCAGATACTTGTGGCAGAACAAGGGTCTCAACTTTTATGTATCACTACTCACAGATCAGTACTGGCAGGTTACTGCGCTCGATGCCATTCTAGTCTGGCTTCAGGAGGAGACCGCCAATGTAGAGTCCCATCTTGCGGATGGCGGCTTCACACGCGCCATTATCAGCTGCTTCAGTACTAACAGAGTCAACGCCTTTGATTCCAACCTACTAGAACCGCTGCTGAAGTTGCTGCGCCTCAGTCCTTCAGTCGCCGCGTCGCTGGCGAAACCGGAAATGTTTGCCGGTATCGCACAGCGATTGGGTCATAAGAAGGCAGTTGTCCGACTTAACCTTCTCAGGCTGGTGAGAAATATTATGGATGCATGCGAGCCTGGACTGGGTAGTGGTGATGGAACAAGGTCTCTCAACAGCTCTCAAGTGCGATCTCTCATGGCTTCCATCCAAATGTTAGCAGAAAAGGACACGGCTGTTCTTGTACGCAACCTCGCATCGGAATTGGTGCGGTCGAATATCGACACCACCGTTCGACCGAGCGAGGGTGCTGCCAGCGCTGTACCAAGCTCTTCGTCATCGAGACGGGGAGGGTCCCGCCGGAACAACAGCTACACACCTCCTAGCTTGCAGACTTCGGTATCGGCAGGTCCACAAACGCCCACCCACAGGAGCCGTGCCAGTCTCGCAAGCAATGCTTATGTCGAGGTAGCAGCCAGTCCACGCCGATCAGCCGCCGTTGAACGAGAACGGGAAGGAATGGTTTACCGGCCAAGGAGTAGGGATGGACCAACCGGTATCCCCCGACGTATCAGCGGCGAGTTCGCTCCCGTCAAGAGCCGTCTTCCTCGCACATCACTGGTCACCTCGAGCAGTTCCAGAGCAGCTGCCGGGATCAACGCCAACGGCAACAGTCCTGCGCTCAGCTCGCGCAATGACATAACTATGGGTGCTCGAAGCGACAGCAGCTTGAGCAATAAGGAGAACGTGGGCCGCGCGCCGGGCAGCCGAGACGGGATCGGTAGTAGGGACAGCAGTAGCAGTTTGGCATCGCCTGGTTTGTCGGGGGTGTCAGAACGAGCAGGCATAATAAGTAAGAGACGGAGTCGAATGCCTACAGAACCGAAATGGTAACGACGGAAAGAACGATAGATGAATGGAATGCATCATGAAATGCATGACACGATAGAGATGAGGGAGTGGTGATGATGAGGAGTTGTTGTGCCACGATCGACACAAGGAATGGTAAAGACGCAGAAGGACTGCGATTCCCGATGAATAAACCCAAGACAAGACAAGAACAAATACCATAAATGAAAGGACAAGCTCACGAAGCAATTCACTTTGTCAACATCACTTTATCCCCGCAGCAGTGTGTTTTCTCCGTTCGCCAGTATGCCTCATCGCAGCAGAACCGACAGTTGGGTCAAGATTTATCCAAGCTTCTGGTACTGATGATGAGAAACCGCAACTCCTTCGACTGGGACGTTTTCTACCATTTTTGAACCATTATCGTATTTGTCGCTTTGTGTTTTGTGGATATCAGATATCCCATGCTGTGTGGTTTGTACGTCTGTCCTAGAGGAGGATGGGAAGTCCCGATTACTAAGAGACCAGATGCCGAGTGTCGAAACATCCCGCTTGGACACTTCTTGCGCCCCTGTTTATTCTATTGTCTAACTGAAGAGTTTCAGGCTTCGCCAGTATTATTAGACTACACGATGCATGGTTTCTCAGGAGTCTGGGCAGAATGAGCCCCTCATGGATCCATTCCGCCACCCGCTAAGTCATCGAATCGGCTGGCTTCCGTAGCTCAGTTGGTTAGAGCGTCGTACTAATACTTCAATCTGAATATTCAGTGATGCGAAGGTCTCAGGTTCAAGCCCTGGCGGGAGCAATCCCAATTGCCTTCCGATTCGTCTTTTTGCCATATGGATATGTTTGACATGAAGCTGTGGCTGTGGGTGGTCAATGACTTTTTGGTGATGGGTTGAAATGGAAGAGCAATATGCAAATACGAAAGTGCGTACAGCTCAGCAGAAGCTTTCTTCTATCAGTGACCCTCATTATAGAGTTCAGTCGTTGCTCAGTTGACCTGGGCAGCTGTTCTGTTAGTTACGTACTTGCTAGGAAAATTGGTTATTATAAGAGGAACTTTATTAGTATGATATACGGAGAATTTAATCCGTGCGGATAGATTAGCCTTATTGTTAATAACATTAAGAAAATCAAGAAGGATTAGGCTTCAGTTTAGAGTTAAAAAAAAACAACCAATAATTTATTACTGCAAATACCAACTAGGTGATGAATATAGGGTAACTATGCGTGAAATGATATTCGTGAACAACACAGTCAAAATTGAATTCAGACAAGAGCTTACGGTCGGGTAGCATTTTTCGTATGTTGATTATCTATCATTCATTCCATTTCCCAACCGATTCGCTGAATCCATAGCTCATCACTCTTCATGATTCTGGCATAACCGCGGCTGCGGCTGCAAGTCTAAGACAAGCGAATGATGAGAACAGCTCTAGACTGTTCGGTTGCACGCAGATCGCATGACGCTAACAAAAGACAGCAAACAGAAGCTCTTGGTAAGCGCCGTGTAGTCAATGTGGTGGTTGCACATCTGCAAGCGATTGCACATTGAGTGATATTCCCAATGATGTAAGTGATTAATTATTGGCTGTTGATGATGCTACGTCGTTGTGAAGCGCGTAAGAGGCGGCTGATAACTGCTAATATTGGTTGTGTTAGACGCGTTAGTTGCTACAAGGAAGAAACACTACCCTTCACCGCAATAAGGTCCGAGAGTATCTGTAGGTTTCAGGGCATGCACCACTAAGGAGTGGCCGAGAGTCATTACAAGAACAGCAGGAGGTTATACAGTGTACACGATTGTCTGTTCTGCCTACCTACCTAGGCGCCAATGGAATGCTTTGGTATTTGCAACTTTAATACATATGTGTACACCAAACTTACGTGCCACAAAGAGACATTGAATTTGTGCTCCTACATGATACAGGACCAACACGATATTCCCATTCCATCGATATCTAGATATCTCCGTGCACGTACGCACTCGACAAGTGGAACGAGGGGGGGCAAGACATGTCTCTGATATTAAAACACGGCTAGTGTCAAGGAACGGGGCGGGTAGTTCAATAATAACCTGAGCTTAGTGCACTCTTGGGGTCTTGCTCCTGTCTCTGTCTCTGTCTCGTAAAGCTCTCCGGTACTATGGTCCGTCAAGCTTTATTCATTAGTTTACAGACGGTCCTTAGGGCTCAAGCTTCCGAGATTAGACAGAGATGATACTGATTTTAAAGTAAAAGTTTCTTTGTGTGCGTGTGGTTGTACTATTGCATGCACCTGCATTTTAGTTGCAGGATAACCCTCGCTTGTCAACTTGACTCGTCCTTGATTTAGTGGCTAGGTACGGTAGTAGTAGAGGTACATGTATCCGTAGTAGTGTTTCGTTTCCCAATGGCTTCTGTCGATAATTACAAGGGTCCACGATGCAAATCTATCAAAGCTCATTCCAAAAAGCTACGCCACGTCTTGTTCTCCTTAGAGCTGCAGCTTACTAGAACATAATAATGGAGAAGAAAATTAAGCCACCGAATTACTCATAATAAAAGAACACGTACTTGCCCGATAGAAAGATGAATATTTCTAATTTAGTACATCACAACTACATAGGTACCTAGGTACCAATGCATCCAGGCAGATAGACAGGGACCGAGGTCGGTTCGTCTGAGAAATAGGCAGAGCGCGTTAATTTTCCTTGGGCACGTGTCGTATTGGGGATCCTCATGCTCCCTAATGATGATCTGGACAGAACAGGACATGGATAAAGACCGATGAACTGAAATGGGAAAAAAACGGACAAGGAGGTCCGCGACGATGAAACATTCAACGTGGGGAAAGAATACGAATCGAGTAGTCCCGACAAGGGGGGCCTTGCGAAGCATGAAAGAAAAGCTGCCGATACTGAACAAAGAGGAGCTCAAGTTCAAACAAGGAGGAAATATTATGCTACACGGCTGTAACTCAGCAGCAGCTCAGCTTTGAACCAAAAAGACGGGACGGCGGTAGCTCCGTCCCCTCCACTTGGAGGACCCTGTATTTTACTAAATAAAGTAGGTAGCTGTTGCCAATAACTGTCTTGTGTAGCCGGAGTTCCATCTCTACCAACGGCAAAGCTAGCGGTGACCCCGATGCTGTTGAAAATAGAGTATGTAGTATACGATGTTGTATTGTATGAATCTGGGCAAAAAGCTGAGGACAGCGTCAAAGAAGAAGCAACAGATTGATGAGCCCCGGCCATGACGACAAAAAAGCAACCAAGGGCATGCTTTGCATGGACGTAGCCCACAGCGGGCGATCCGTGACAGGGTTCGAATTTGACAATGACACTGACAGGCCAAATGCAAACAGGGACGTCGCGCAACTATCGTCGTTTCTCACTGGGATCAGTTAATTGCGACTGGCATTCATCCTTGGCTTTGCTGACATTTTGTCAATACTCGGCCCATTCCTCCAAGTTACAATGAAAAATATCCGTAAATAAGAGAAATGCCTTGTTGGTGGCTGTTGTCAGTCAATCTCCGATGTCTCGCTAGAGTAGCTACCATCACAGTTGTTTCGTTTATGGGGTCAGTGTGATGCCTGTACTCTGTAAGCTAGGTAGGTACTGACAATTCACGAATCCTATATCAACGTGTCGCGCTCTCTTTGAACATGGTCTGCCCGATATAGCAATATATTAAAAGACCAGATTAACCAACACCACCATCAACAACAACAACAAAGAAGAAGCACAGCAAAGCACAGTACAGCACACACAAAGAAACCAAAACTCACCTGCAGGAAAATTAACGCCGATCAGGCCGTTACAAAAACAGACAAGGATTCATCCTCCCATCACATCCGACGCTTCAATCCCCTGAAAGACCTTGTGTGATTGGCGGCATCAGACGCCAAAACACCGCCTCGAGACTGTGCCCCCTGGTTTCTAACCCCTTGGAGGACTGCCTCATGTCGGTCGCGGCGCCCGCAAGCGTCTCTGATTGGAGATGATGAGCCCATCGACGACCCCTGTCGCTTGCATGTAAGCTCCAGGGGCGTCCTTTTTTCTCTTTCCTTTCCTTCTGTAGCTTGGCCGGCCGGACAGCAGCAGTGAGAGTTGGTGAGCTGGCCATCCGCTACCCACTGAAAGGAGGTCCTTCCCAGGCCCTTACTGGATTGTCACGCGCTATCTTGGTCAGAGACTACTGCGCGACCAAGTTAGTATATTCAGGTGATATTTCGAGACATTATTGGCCACCGGTCCATGAGAGGAGACATTGCCTCCAACTTTCTTCCAGCTCACCTCGACAACTCTTGATTTAAAATTCGCATCGTATTGGAACGGCTCCGTTTTTATTTGTGTGCGCGTACTGATATCCTTCTTTATCGTACCCTAATAAACACGTATCTCCTTGCTCGTATCTTGTAAGCGAATGTTTAATGGGGTCAAACTTCGTCATCAATTAAGTCTTTGGTGAGTCAGTGCCCGCAAACATGGATTGAACAGCAGCCGAGCCCTTACCATGAAAGAAATCCATATTCCCCAGGCATAAATGAGGTGATCAAAGTTAGCTCGATCTCGTACTGTGTTCAGGCACTGTTGGTACCAACCCAAGAAAGCCCCTTGTCCGTTTTGGTGAGAACCTGGCTTCTTGATAGCGCGTTGACCATCAAGTGAACGTGCCCATGAGTAGTAGCCCTGTCGTATTCTCATTCCATCCATCCAGCTGGATCCTTACTTGCCGGGCGTCTCTCATATCAACTATGTGTTATTGCTTTCTTCATTTTGGGAGGCGAGGGGGGAGGAGGGTATGAGTCGATGTGGAAATGGACGTCGTACTGGATCCAAATAAGGCTCTGAAAGGCTGGCACGCATTTTCACTGGCCCAGATAGTCCTTAATCTGCTGTGATGCACTGTATGTTGCCTGCCCATTCAGAAGCTCTGAATCAGAGAGCCTTTGAAACGAACGCTTAAGGCGGTGGGATGTGGGAAGGGGAAGGTACCGGGCAGGCCTGGCTACAGTAAGCGTATGTAGGGATGTACTGTATGCTTGCCGGCATGATCAAGCCACTGTACAGTATCAGTGCCAGTACCAGTGAGTGTCGACCGGTCAAGCATCGCCTCCGTTCCTTTCTAAGTTGAGTTGCCTGCTGCTGGACTAGTAATGCTAATGTTAGCCTGCTGGCTGCCCTGTCGCCTGTCTGATTTTCCCCAGCACACCCGCCCGCCAAGCTGTTCCCACATTTCCTTTCCCACACCTGCTCCTGCTCGTTCGGTTCGTGCTTTCCATTTGACACTTGCTCGCGCGCCTTCTTCGTCCTCCACTCCTACCTTCCGTCCTCTCTTCTAGACTTAAACTCCACCACTTCCTTTTTTTCCTCCTTCCTCCCCTTCGCCCACTATTTTGCGCCCTTCCTTCTTTCATCCCTCTCCTCTTCCTCTTTCCATCCTCCTCTCTTTCCTGCGTCGCCTCGGTTGCACCGCCTCGCCTCGCATCTGCAAAGCTCCTCGAGAATTCTTTCCCCCGCGTCCGCGTCTGCGAATCAATATTCAACTCTGCCCAACCAAAAAAACACTTACTCCATTTCGCCGCACGCATTCGCTCTCGCTCGCCCACCCGCTTGCCCGCTTTCGCACCACAAAAAAAAAGCCAACGCACGACAATCGGAAATTTGTAAAGGAACAAAGATCAAACCCTTTTTGAGGTTCTGGAAGGCGCATCTACTGGTGATACCTGCAAACCCATTTTAATCTCTGTATTATTCTTTCGTCGATTCTTGCCTTATCGCCTATTCCACCTTCGGTCTACGGATACCATCACCAAAGCTTAATCTCGACACTTATTCCGTCATTCATCAAACCAAGACTGCCAAACAGACTTTCCACTCACAGAATAATCGAAAAAAGAATCAAAATTTTCAACCAAAAAAATTCAAGAGGAGGCTACGATAGAAGGTAATACCTGGATCATTTACATCTGGATAGGCATCGTTTTGACGACGTTGTCTTACTGAAATTGTCTCAGAGAGACAAGCCAGCTGGTTCTCGCGCATACAAGTCGTGTTGATCACTCGACTCGCCGCTTGAGCGTGAATTAACATCAAACCATTCACGGGTCTGGTACACATTGTCACCTGACCACGGTCTACGTTGCTGCTTGCTTCTTTGACCCTGCTCAACGACTTCGTCGATCACACTTTGTATCGCCCTTCATTCATCATTCACCTGTTTTCTCCATCGAATACTCTGGACCTTAATATTTGACAGGCTTCCAACTTGTCATCTGTCTCTCTCGATTTTTCACTTGGCTCTCGAAACTTGCAGCTTCTTGGATTTGCGTATTTTGGCCTCTCCCGACGCAGCATCTTCAATCGGCATACGTTCTGTATCGATTACCAGCCGGAATTTCTAACTCTGTCGATTTCATCGGTATTCCCGTATAATTTGTTCGGCTTGATTTCAGCAAACCATATTTTCTAATCCAACCGACTACTTTCTTGCACGCAAGACCTAGTCGAACCACGTTCTCTGTCTTTTCTTCATCGAATCTTTAGATTTACAATCTCCTCTTCGAGCAACAGACACAGGCGGTCTTGCTCAAAATGTCTTCCAACGGTTTCGCTCCCAACGGCCTCGCCATGCCTACTGGCGGCCTAGCTGCTCGACGTGGCAGTCAAAACCCCAAGCCTCTCGCGGTTGATGTTATCAGCCAACCCAAGGACAGGGACTCTGGTGTTCCCACCCCTCGCACCAGCCGTTCCCACCTCCTCGCTGGTCTTAGGACCGCCCCCAAGTCCGCTACTGCTGCTTCGTTCGGCCCTCAGTCTCCTACGACCGGTCCTCAGCAGCAGTACGCCCGGAACTCCATGGCTGGAAATGCCTATGGCATGGGCCAGGACAAGACTTACAATGCTCCTAAGACGGCTTACCCTCAATATGGTTCCCAAAACAATTACAACCAGTCGGTAAGCCAGCAGTACACTGTTGATCAGATCCTGGCGCCTCCTGAGCTTTTGGAAGAACAGGACCCAAGCTTGTACAACCAGCTTGTGGCCACCAATCTTTATCTGGCCCAGCAGCAGCAGCGTCTCCAACAACAGCTTTTGACCGTGCAGAATGCGGCCCAGCAGTTCCAGCAACTCAACCTCAACAACCCCCAACTCATTCAACAGCAGCATGCTCTGTACGAGCAGCAGCAGCAGCTACAAAACATGCAGCAGCAGGTCCAGCTTCGGGCTGCTCTCAGTCAACAGCAGCAGCAGCAAGCTCAACAACAACAGCAGCAGCAGATCTACTACTTCAACCCCATGACCAACGAGTACTTCATCCCTACCCAGCAGCAGCAGCAGCAGCAGCAGGTTCAGGCCACACAGCTTTACAACGAGCAGCCCTCCACCCCCGGTTTCAGTGGTTTCCAGCAGCACCTCCAGCAACACCACCAGAGCACACCGTCGGTCCAGGTTTCGCCTCCTGCTGAATCGCAGCCCTTCTCGTTCCGCAGCAACTCACCTCCCAAGCGCTATGAGTCTCCTACGGAGGTGGCTCCTCTTCCTCCTCCATCGGCCAATGCTTTCCGCCGTGGACATAAGAAGGCCTCTTCTCTTGCGCCTGTCAACAGCGCCATTGCCGCTGCCATGTCGTCCGACGCCGCTCCCAAGTCCGCTGGTCCCAAGACCTCCACTTTCCCCATGACCCCTATGACTGGTGGATATGGACCTGGTCAGGCTCGTGCTGGAGAGCACCCTATTCGCCAACCTCGTGGTCCTCCTTCTCTTGACGAACTCAAGCAGAAGCCTACTGCGAAGTACGAGGGAAGCAAGAACTTTTCTGCTCGTACTCGTCGTTCTGCCGTCTCCAACCTTGTCCGCGCTGGTCTAGAGCGCCGCAAGGGCACTGGTAGCTCTTGTGGCAGTATGAGCCCAGTTTCCGAGACTGCCGAGGAGTCATTGACTCCTATTACCGATAACGAGTCTGACTCTGGCCGCAGCGGATCTGGCAGCCTTGCAGGGGATATGGAATGCCCCAGCTCACGCACATCTGCCAGTGGAAGCTGGGGTGCTATCGGCTCTGACCGTCCTAGCTCGCGCCAGAAGACCCGTAAGAGCGTCGACAGCATCGAGAGTGTTAGCTCCAACGGTGAGAGTGAGAGCAATTCTTTTGCCGATGTGTTCAAGAACGGCGCTCTGCGAGCTGCCAAGGCACAAGATTCGGCCGACAGCCAGCGCAAGGCACACCGGCGAGTATTCACTAAGAGCACTCCTGCTGCTTAAAGATAATGCTTCAGCTTGAAACCTTTCTCACTGTCACGATTTACGCGCTCGGACTTTTCATTCTGTACACATGACTGCTCGGACTGGACTGCATTTTGATGGTTGTCGTTTAGTCTTTTTTTCTGATCACTAGTGGAGTCTTGTTACCATCTGCAAGGGAGGTGGATGAAACGTGTTTTCTTTGTCTTTTGCGAACTTTTACTATTACAGAAGTTTATAATTCGCTTCACAGTCTCTCCTTTAGACTTTTCTACTTCGTCATGACATTGAGGGGAATTGCCCGGGGATAATCTTGTCTCAGCCTGGACGGACGAATGGGTTACTTTGAGGGGTTGATGAGGAATCTTTATACCAATGAGGATGAGAAGCATCACCGGGGAACAACTCTGGCCTGAAAGCCTCTGTGAGGCAGTGAGCTAGCCCCTGATGTGGTTTACGGCCGGCGTTCCTGCGGGAATAGTGTTTCGGCAAATTTGACATTTGCTTTCGTTGCATTCGTTATGGTATCTCTTAATGTCTTTCTCTGCTGCTGGTTGCAGATTCGCCTGACTGGCAGAAGGATAGACATATTCATAGATAGTTTACAATGGCCTAATCACAATTTGAAAGCCACAACAAGCTTGATTATGTTCATTTGGTGATGTCTGAATATTTGTCTTGTGTCATATTTAATCGCGCCTGTAGCTGAGTCTCATGGTCGACTACGTTCCACTTGGACACTGTTATCATGTGCTTTTTCTCTAATGTTCCAACCTTTATTCGTTTCACTTATCTTGTGCACCCTGAAGCTCATAAAGTGATCATGTCGTCTCTCCTTTCTCGTCGTGTAGTCCGTGGCTCAAGTTTGCAAATTCCATGGCTGTTCTTCAACAATCACATCTGGACGGCTTCCGTAGCTCAGTTGGTTAGAGCGTCGTACTAATACTTCAATCTGAATATTCAGTGATGCGAAGGTCTCAGGTTCAAGCCCTGGCGGGAGCAATCCCAATTGCCCTCCAGATTCTTTTTTTGCGCCTTTAAGCTATTGTTGTATCGGCCTTGTCTTTTGCTGTGCCTTTGTGCTGTGATGGTGTTTCTGGTTAGGCTGTATTGAAGGGGAGATGGGCGGTATATTGAGGAAGAGTCACATCTGCGCAAAGCATCCATTCTAGTTTGTGCCCCAGGCTATCTATCTGGTGTATATATAATTAACAGGTAGTCTAGATCCGTCGTATCATGGCTATGTAGACCGGATGCTGTGTTGAAGCAGATTTCGCAATACCCTCAGAGCCAGCCGTCTGGCTTTGTCTCGCTAGGCAGTTATTAACAGCATTCTTCAGAAGAGCTGTAGAGATGCGGGTAAAATGAGCCGTCTTCTTAACTCCGAGGATAATTGGTAAGTAGTTTATGCCATTTGAGAGCTTACTCTCTAGTTATCCGTTCCTATATACTGAACCCTACAAGTTCACTTAATTATCAAAGCCCCCTGGACCAGCAAGCATAGGACCAAAGGTACTATAATAAGATCATATAGTATTGCCTCAACCGAAAGTACCTACCCATCAGTTCATTGTACCTGTTCATCCCCACGTGGCTTGACCTAGTCGCTACATGAAGTCCTGTTCAAAACCTTGTGAGTCCCCCTTGAGCAAGATACAGACAGTACCAACCTCCAAAAAGAAGTTGGCCTCAATGCATCATATGCAAGCATGCATCGTTCCAGAAGACACCGAGCCAATCAGACGATATCTGTAATCAAGGAAACCGTCGAAAAGCAGGCATGGCGTACGGCCGGCAGCTGCAAACTGCAAGTGACATATGCTTCCTTGCTGGAACCTGGTAAACTTCCGAGACAACATTGGTTGAAAGGGAAAGCCCTACCAATCATGATACTTGAGAGATATGCGGAAGCTTAAGCTAAAAGCATCCCAAAGAGGAATCAACTTTCGAGAGAAAAGCAATTGACATCCTTCTTGAAATCGAACTCTGCAGCCAACTTCGAATTCAGAACGCCATGACATAGTGGTCTCGAATCAATAACTATCAAATGTGCATGGGAATGAATGCACGCGAAATGCGCCATGCAAGCATTGCACCAAAGTCCCTTTATAACCCGGTCAGTTACCTATGCTTTCTTTCGTTGTGCTTCCTTTGACAAAGGCACATCGGTAACGACATGGTCTTATAACGGGCCTTGTTATCCCCCAGCAGAAAAGGATGAGACAAATGTGGTTCTGGTTTCTTGATAATCTGACTGCTGGGAACTAAACATCCTTGAGCAAGCCAAGCACCAGGTAGCTTTCGTCTGATCCTATTTCCCGTTCCTGTCTAGTTCACGCATCCTTCCATGAACATGATCCCCGTTCAACATCCACTATCAGCCCTACACGGAATCTGTCTCTCGTCATGAAGCACATGCTCCCCCCTTCTCCCTCTTCCCTTCAAGTTCCCTCGTGCACCCAGCACACACGTCCGTGATCACCCGCTCACCGCGCAGGATCCCTAGGAGTGTGTTCCTTCTAATCTCACGTAAGATGTTTAAATTCCCTGTTCCACAGGGAGCAGCACGACGGAAGTGCTGTTGCCGCACCTTCTTGCTCCTGCTTGAAACGGAGGGAGAGCTTACCAAGCCTGTCCTTGCCCTTGGGTGCGGAGTAACATAGTATCTGCCATACGTAGGTAGGCCAAAAAAACTCGGCTCACATCGCCGATCATGGTGCCTGATAACCCTGTGTATGTATAATGGACTAAACTCGGTAAAAGGTGTATAAGTCGTTGGTCGATATGCCCGTCCCAGACCTGACCTGCATGGATTGGATGACACGCGAGCGGGAAATCTCTTGTAAACCCCGTTTCATGATTGCAGCCTTTGAAGGATCTCCTAGATTGTTTCTGAATGCGGCGACCTCATTCGGGCGTCGGGCTTCTTCCTTCTGGGTCATACCCGAGGGCTTAGTCCCACGATAAGCACTTGCAAGGGATGACTTTAGTTAGGGCAAGCTCCTCTATAAGGCTGACGAGAGCCGAGTGCTCGTAGATTCATGGTTTGAGACTCGTGATATGGCAACGAGAAGGCTTGCATGTTAGTAACTGAGAAAGTGTCAACGGCGTGACCAGAACGGTCCGGCTGGAAGCACTTTGGTGATGGTTCAAGGATTGCAGGATGACCTTAGGTGTTATACCATGTGGGGCTCGAGCAAACTGATGCTGATGGACTAGAATTGGGGACGAAAGAGAATGCTACTGAATGGTGGTACAATGTGATACGGTGCATTTGCAGTGCGAGGGATTTGGTCATAATATCATCAATCCAAAATCTAAACATTGACAGGAATGGCTTATGGAACACATCCATCCCCACCCTGACCTGGTAACAAACGAAGTAGACGAGTCCTTAAGGGACACATTAAACTGAGAATGCATCAAACAAATATCCAACCAACAAGACAGAATGAGATAATGCACTGCGCCCAAAATCCAACGGTACACATGCTGTTGAAGTAAGACAAGAGGAAATTTTGCCCAGAAGCGCGGTCGTTTAACCGCATCCACCTCTAATATCAAGTCGTAAACGGTCGTTACACATGGATCCCTATGCCGGACCATAAGTGCCAATCATATCCAGTCAGATATCAACTGACAGTGGTACACCATGGTCGTTCAAATTGTTAAACCTGTCATCGCATTTCCTCTGGCCGGACCGTTGCTCCGTAGAAACCACCGCCGTGATTCCCGCCAGAGGCCGCACAAGCAAGGCATACTCCGCCTCCGTAGACACGCGTATGTCTTGTCCAGCCGGCGCCTTCGGTATCGAGGACACCAATGATCTCGCCCCGGACGCCGATCTCCGTGGCTCCTGCGTTTGGTGGGGCCGGTGGTAAAAACGGACTTGCAGATGGGTAAGAGCTGGGCGACAAGACAAGATCGGCACCATCTGATATACCCTGGGATGACTGATGGACAGGAACTCCGATAGGAAGAGTTTTGTTGTATGAGCGTCGGCGTGTGACTAAGGCTGTTCCTGAGCTGGGAGGAAGTACAGCGTCGGTAGTTGAAGACATGTAATCGGGGTTTGGCTGACGGATGAAACTATCGTCGCCTGGTCGAGGACGGTCTTCAAAAGTAAAAACAGCCGTGCTCAACTCAGGAGGTGTCAGAGGTGGTGCTGGAGGTGGTCGCGATATGATGTGTTTGGACATAGCATTATCTGCACTTTGCCAGCTGGGGTTGATGTCCAAGTTCTTCTCTGTAGAGCTGACTTGTAAGCCATGTTCCACATCGATATCTTCCCGATGCGCCAGTGGCATAGTGTCTTTCTCATCCATTTTCCAGATAGGCCGCGACTGCAATAGTCGTCGGGACTGTGAGAAAGACGAGATAATAGATCTAGCAGGAAGGTTCTGTTGATCCAAACCGCGCATTTGTCGCAACCATAAGTACAGTTGTAAAACACAAAACCGAGCAATTACAGCAACTGCAAAGATAGCTAGACCAGCTTGAAGAGTCTGTAGAGAGGGAGACGACTTATTCAAGTAGTTGCCGGTAGTAGACGGCGTTGAGGTGGTGTCAGGTGTAAGTTGTGTTACACCTTGATTAGTTACGGGCATTGCGCCGTTTAAGTTAGTGATTGATCGATATGTTCGCGGAAACTTAATTTTGGCGCCGCCGGTGACCTTTGCGGGGCTCTCAAGGTCACTCTACTCCTGCGGTCAGACTGTGACTTCCTGGGGGTATGCTTGCCTGTTGCGTTGACAATCCTCGTCTGGTTTGGTAGGGCGGAGTAGACAGTGTCGACAAAGGCCGGGCTAACAGACAGGGTTGTTTGGTGGCCTCGGACTCTCTGGATCCAAGATTATCCTTCCAGCACCGCGGTTAAGGGCGCTTGCTCAGTAAGACGAAACGAGTTTCGTTTGATGACAAGCAGCGGCGCGTGAGTAAGCGTTGTGCGCCTTAGGGAGCCTTGGTTGTGGCTTGTATCAGATAGTTGGCTGATAGATTATCTTGTAGCTTTGCCGATCACGAAATGTCGTCCACCACGAAACTCGCGCGGAGTTTTCACTGGAGCCGGTAAAGCCGATTAAGATCAGCAGAATCTTGTCAGATGATCCTCTGAAAATACGAAAATGGTTGGTAGAGCGAGCTATCAAGGTCGTCAATGTGGTGTTGTGAAAGAGTAGATGAAGCGCAAGTCGAGGTCCTATTACTGGTAATGCATGTAGAAGAAACGAGAAGATCAAAGTACGGAAGCAATATCCTCTATCTAAGTATGTTGCCTGGTCAGGGACACAGAGTTATATATGAAAATTGTCAATGAACTGATGGGATGGAAGCGACCAAAAACGATCAAAGCAGCAAGCCAAGCTAAGCGCATCACTTGATGACAATCGGGCCAAATACAGAAGGATAGTTGGACACCCATCCTTACCCACACCCTGATTCTACAGAGTATGGACTAGGGATAATAAGAAAGTGAACATGGATTCCCTTTGGCAAAGGAGCAGAAAAAAATGCTTCAGACAGCCTCTTTCAAAAGGGCTACTAATCGAGACTAGCTGTGGCTTCGGCCCCGGGACGTGGGTACGACATTTGACGACGTTTGACTTGTAGGGGTGGTTGCTATAAGTGGAGTCCTAGGTTCTAGAGTGTTGCTAGGATTTGATAAGTAGACAAGGTACTGGCAGAAGAAGAGGCATAGCTGCAGCCTGGGTAGCCTGGACTCTTGAGAAACCATCGCTGATGAGGTTTCGTCAAGAGCTACTGATGTGACATGCTGCTTGTTGAAGGCTGCCACAACTTGCCGTGGTGAGATGAGGACTGACTGGGTTTCAGATGAAACATGAACCAGATACAGGGAGTAAGATCCTAAAGGAAGACCATGAGATTGCAGTGACACTGGAAGCCGAGTTAGGCTGAGTTGTCTCACAAGAGCTGCACAGGGAATTCAATGAATCGTATGCTCGAGTTGCCGACCCTCACGTCGCAGTTGCCATGTAGTCATCGAATGGGGATCAGGGCGAACGATTTGAAGGTCGCACCGTACCACTCGGGCGTACTACAAGAGTCGTTTGCTGCAGTATGCACAAGATTGAGATCCCTGTTTTCAGCCCGCGACTTCCAACGAGGGCGTCAGAGGAGAAAAAGTCGCTTGGATGAGCCGGGCGCCCCTTGACCCTGGTGCCCCACGATCGCACTGTAATCTGTTTTGAGCCCCCAAAGCGCGGGCCCTGCAGATTATTTCCTTGACCAAGCCTAATTCTGGTCAGTTTGGCGATAAAGTGACGCCAGAAGATGGGCTAAAATGAACATTTCAGCTGAGGTGAGCCCTACTTGTAGCGACGCCATGGGCCAGAGACGGACCCTTGTCACGAGCTTGTTCCAGACAGGGGGCTCAATTCAGAGACTATTGGTCAACTGGATGGGACGACGTCGCGCCTGCATCCCTTTGGGTTAGACAAGGCTGCGTTGGTGGCATGGGTGCTGGGCAAGTCTGCAGAAAATGAATGTATCGAACGGTTTTCTTAAGATCTAAGGCAACAAAGATCGGCCTTGTCTGACACGCACTGCGGCAAAAAGATCGAAAAAGTTGCTGGCTCTGAGATAAAGTTTCTAGAATAGGCTCTAGGATCTGTATCTTCGGGTTAAGCGGTGTGCTGCATTTCCGTAAACAACGTGTAATGGCGTTGACTATGTCCCTGCATGAGCCGCTTCAGTGCAACCTTAGATCAAGTATTGTGATATCCGTAAACTGTAACGGTTCTGAGGGATATGGATACGCCTGGCTTGGTCAACAGACTCCCTGCCCAGAAAGTCAGTACTCAGCGCATACAGCATCAGACTTGTCTGTGAAATAAATAAGCGTGCTTTGATTGTCGGGTACTGCAGCCAAGCAGAGTATTGTGAGAGCACCACAAGAACGTCAAAGGCGGGGCAATATGCCATTCAATTCGTCTCTGCATTCGGTGTGGAAAGTTGGAGTGTATACTATACGCGGAAGGGCTATAGTAGTTACTCTTCTTGTCAAGGACTTTTGTTAGTCTGGGCGAGTCAATAGTACCTAGCGCAACTCGAAATCCCCGACGCCTGGAAGGCCTAAGAAATATGTCTGGGCAATTCTGGAAATCTGCGTCATTTGACGGACGGGTGGCTTTGCCCTGGAGGGGTCTGGTTCGCCTTAGCGGATCTGATGATATGTTCCTTGTTGACTCGATTATGCTTGCCGAGTATAATGATTGATGCGTGTTGGACCTACTGCAAGGATTCATTGCGAATGCGTCAGTGGCCGGTTCGGTAGTAGGTAAGCAGTGGATGCCACGCAGATATTGATGCCTGCCGCATAATGCGACGCGGGACGGGACATTGCGGCATGCGACAGCATGTCATTGACGCTGAAGGATTTTGTTCCGGAGCAAAAGTATTATTAACATCCAACCGATATTGTTGATCATCCAGTGCAGTCTCGATTGTAATGCTGGAAAGAACAGACGCAGCTGAAACTGGCATTTACGAGACACGTGATTGGGCGTGCAAGAAGAAGGAGGGGGGCACCTTCCCCCTCTCGGTGCTGGGCTTGCAAGGGGCGCCTGAAACCTCCTCCACATCGTACAGTTCGAGGCCATTCAGATCTTGCTTTTATTTACATTACTCGGTCTGATATTGTATTGCATGGTTCATACATACAATGATACTTTATGCATATGCACGTATTGTTATCACAGTACACTTCTCTTCTGTACACTGATATCGACATGAATCATTACATCGCATATATTGATTGTATCACCAAACCTGGAGTTGGTTCGTATCTGAATCTTCTCTACTACTCAGTCAAGCTTGGGCGTTTGGCTCGGACTATATCAAAATATCTGCTAATATTGGATCATCAAGTCTTTAGCCCTTCATATCCAATAAGCCACAAACACGCGTGGTTCAGGTTGATGCAACTGCGACATGCCGAGTCTGGGTCCAAACCCTAACTACATACAAGTCCAATGTCTCGCTTTCCCCCTGCTGGCGTCCTAGGCCTTCTCCAGCGTCTCGGTAGCGAATCACAGACCGAAGATCAGCGTCGGCGGTAACCTTGTCCAGCTGGACCGACTACCAACACAATGTGGTCTGGGCTTTGCCAAAAAAACAAGTTGGACATGAATTTGCCGACAGTAAAACTGCAGGTGAATCGATCGTCAACCATTCCGAGCTGTGTTGGATCGAGTCCGCAACATATCGGACAAACATCAAGTACCAGCCGCTCAAGGGTTAGGCAAACCCCTCGTCTGAGCAATACAAGTGTGGCGACTATCAAGGCTACTTGTGTTCTAGAAGGCAGACTGGGGCGTCGCTTCGGCTTGTCATGGATGCAGTGCTGCGCCTCATGCAACGCAATCTCTGTCTCAGAGACTCAACGCATCAGGTCAAAAAAAGCCTCCTTTGAGGGTCAATACAACATTGGGGTGTGCTTGCCATGTCACTATGGCCCACTTCTAAAAGATAGCATTTCAGAAAGGAAAAAAACCAGAATGAACACCTCATGTGTCTGTGGCTGGTTTTCAGCCGGGATGGAATGACATCTTGCTTCCTTGGCCAGAACACGCAACAAGTAACGATCTTCAGATGTGCACTCAGCACAGTAGTGTCTGTTCCACCTTATTTCTCAATTCAAAGACTTGTCGCTGGCCGCTCCTCGGAGTATTAGAAGAATTGGCCGCTAGGAGCATAAGAGACGAGATTAGTAGGTTAGTTTATGCCACTCCGATCATACTTCTTAGGCTGTTAATTTTCGAACCCTAGCTCAGAGGCCGACTTTTCTGTTACTTACTCGCCATTTGACATGGGCCAACAATGAAAAACGGAACCATACGAATCGCCTGTTGTCTTGCACAGGACTAGTTTGCGTTACGAAGACCAAGGTGGTGGTTGTTGGCCGTATTCATGCCGTCCCTGACAGCATTGACGCAGTCCACGCTGTATCCCAAAGACGCCGATTGCGAGTAATGTCTAAATGATCAAGCTGGTTGCTCTCATAGCCCCAGTCTCGGCAAATACCTTTACGAGAAATAGCGCTTGTTGTTGGGCAAGTTGGGCTGTCCGGAATTTGAGATTCCGTAGATCCATGTCTACGTTTTGACATTCTAGCAATCTCCGCCCTTCTGCCCCTGTTCATTCAGACCAACATGGACTAGCCACTCTGCCGCTCAATTTGTCAGTGCTCAAAAATAGCACCCTACCCTGTTCAGCCTTACGAGTTTGTCCCCACCATGCTGACCCTCGTCCTTGTCAAAGGTTACATTGAATCCCAGCCAGTCGTTTGTAAAGTCGGAGAACAAGCTACGAATACAGAAAGACTCTTGCAAATCGCAGCATGGCTGACAGAAACGATCTAGGACTCCTTCGAATCAGCATAATGCGTTCAGGGGTATAACAGGACATGGTATTATTCTTCCTTGTTTCCTGGGCGATTCGCATCCGCCGTTGTCGCACGGAACTGCCTTTTGAGGGGTAGTAAGCCAACTCCAGCCTCGTGTTCCGACGTAGGCTTGCTGACAAGGCCATGACTTATACGCGGCTGACTGTCAACGCGGAAAGAAATCACGGCGATTGAACTCGACATAACGGTTCGCTCGGCCCCGTTGTCCACGACGCTTCTTGCCACCGCCGAGTGCATTTCTCGCACTCATTTCCAATTCAAGACAGTCAGTTATAATGGTATCCGCGACATCCATGGCTTGGCAATCACGGACATTTGCGACATCGAACAACTCTTACTCCACTAGATATGTTATGTGTCCCACTATGCGTAATCGACGGCTGATTTATCTTACCGCTCGATTTCAACAGAGATCTAGCCGCCTCCTGGCAGGGGGAACAAAAGTTCTGGTTGCTGATCTCGTCAAGGCCACGCCCAGTGTTCATGCTTATTCCGACCATGCAGTATAGTGACATGGAAACTGACCAAGGAAGTTTCCAGCTTACAAAGTGGAAAGCCGTTACTCACATGATTAGGACTCATGCGGTCAGCTACAGTAGCCAGATCCCTTGTTCGTAAGAAAGCAAGTTGATCTAAGATCCTTGTTCCTTGTCATTAACATTTTTGACAGTGGGACAGGAAGAGTAACCCTGTGAAGCAACAAACACAAACCCCACAACTTGTGACGGTCGAACGCCATATACCAGAGAGCAATCATTTCGTGGTACAGTTTTCCGGTGCTGTACAAGGAGACACCGCGCCTTCCGACCTCGGCAATTTCTCTCCTGACCTATAGTGTTCCTGGAGGCTCTTAGGCTATTGCTTTCGAGCCTGGGGGTGCAGGATGAGCCTTATGCTGAGTTCCAAAGTATGTCTAACTCCTCTCACTTCGCCTGCCGAACGCGCTCTGGTTGCTCTCATCTAGCGACCATCGTCATCGAAAGTAGGTGGTGCAATCGACATTGACAGCTATCGCCGAGGAAATTCTCACCTCACCGCCCACAAAGCATAAAGGTTGGCTTAATATTACCGGTGGGTGACTCTATTTGCGCCTACATGCATCTATTTGCGCATACTGTGCACTGATTCGAGGAAGTTTTATCGCTGTCCAAGTTTTTCGGCAGACTAGGGACATATTGCTTGCACATGACCAAGCCTCTTCGAGAGTGCCGTGGACGAATTGTCGCTCCTAGGCATTAAGTTTCAGCCGCAATATCATTATGGCGTCTTGTTCGCTGGCACCATGCTGTCGAGTTCAGTAAGGTACAGCAGCATGCGGCTGGCTGACAGGACAAGCCTTGGCGTCGTCTTCCAAGCTTGAAGGTCTCAATTCTGCTTCGGACCCGACAACATGGATTTTTTCAATCATTCGTAGGCCTTAGCGTCAAGCCAGTCTCAGTAGCGCTCGTAGCAATAATATGCCTTGGTAGTGTAACCTGGTAGCTGGTGTCCAATTTTGCTGACCGACAGTCTGGGGAAGACACTAGTTTTGGGCCAACGTTTGGGTATATTTCATTGGCAACTTGCTTGCGTTTAATCTATTGAGTTATATTGCACACCCGGCGCCCTTTCCAACGTAGAAAACATAGTTTAACCAATCACCACCCAAGTATAGAATAGAATATAGAGAAAATTCGTAACTTGGCACGCCCCTCACCAGAATTGGACATAGCTATACCTGACTTCGTCAATACAAAAGAGGAAAAAAAGGATTATGCTGGCCGACTCTTTATAGAGTCGGGCCAATGATCTCAATTATATGCCAACCGATAGTTCCATTGGCTCAGGGTCCATAGCGCCGACCATGCCGTTTTCATCCCGCTCTTCTTCCATCATCTCGATCAGGCTGTCGAGATTCGTGTCTAGACTCTCAGCCTCCTTGGGGTCAAGGCACCTGTTGAGCAGCTTTTTGTATTTCTCAATCTTGTCCCCTGTGCCCACCATGCTCAACGCCTCGACGTATTCTGCCTCGGCCTTACGCTGCTCCGCAAGCAACGAGCTGAGCTCCCGCGCGAGGCGCAGTCTCTTGTCGTATGACTCTTCTTGCCCACCTCCTTCGCCATTGACGCGGCTGAGTTCGCTGTCCACTGCCCGTTGGACGTGCAGGCGGTTCTGGTGTGTTATGAGCGACAGGACCTGGTGCTTGGCCAAATTGGCTTCGGTAGTTTGTTTGGATGCTGCTTCTTCTGGCTCCAGCTGACCCTCAACGTCTGTAATGCTTTGCCGGACAGAGGTCAGCTCTTGCTGGGTGTTGGACAATAGTCGTTTTGCCTCGGATTCTGCTATGTCCTTCTCACGGAATTCGTCCTCGTAGCTCTTGGCTAGATCTTGAAACTTCTCCATGATCAGGGGTGAGATCCGCGACTGCACTGTATTTGCTGCCGCCGACTGGAAAACAACCGGGGATTGTCTGTTTGCCTTCTCGATAAGCGCATCCTTAAATGACGCATGTCGTTGAGACTCAGGGGCAAAGGGCGATGATGATCTTTGTGGTCCACGGTCCTTCTTAGTCGCGTTTAGATCCATGATCAGATCCTCTGCCCTTATGCCCTCATGATTTGCGAGATCCGATGAAGCGTTGCGCCCTAGCAGTGCTCGGATACATTTCCTAGCATTCCGTTGCGCTGCAAGATGCAATGCTGTGTTTCCTTCGTTGTCCTGGATGTCCAGTAATTGCTGGAATGCGCTGAGTTCCAACGTTTCCTGCAGTTTGTTTAAGATATTATCTAGGTAATATCTTGAGCACGATGAGTTAAAGACCCTACCATTCTTCATCACAGCTGCGTGATGAATCACTGTGCAACCCATGTTGTCGCGAGCGTCGAATGTCTCGAATAATTCTTTCATCACCATAGGAAAGCTCTGTTTCTCATAACAATTTGTAAAGTTGACGGAATGCATAAATGGTGTTTCGCCTCGTATGTTTTTGACTGTAGACGATGCATTAAATCGCTTCAGCTGCTTGACGACATCTAAATCTCCCATTGCCGATGCCCAGTGAAGTGCTGTGTGATCCTCCGCATCAATAGGCCAGTTAGGCTGAAAGTTTGCGGGTGGATCGGGCTTGACTGCTGGCTGATCTGTTTTACTGAGAAGAAAGTAGTCGAGGAGCTCGTCACCGTACAGGGCATGTTGCTGTTCGGTAAGATCTTGGAGGTTGTTGTCGTCTCTTCTGCGTTTTCGGCCTGTGCCCGGCGCTTGAGGCATCTCGAATCGTTCGTCTTCGGCCATGTAGGATGCAGATGCGACTGTGAGATTATCGGGGGTATCTTCGTCACCCATCAGGGTATCTCCATCGTCTTGAACCACGGGTACTGGGGCAGGAGGTGGAGGGGGCGGATCTAAAGGGGTCAGCTTGAGAGCCATACTCGAGTTCGGAATTTGACGTACTGTTCCATTTCGGCAACGGAGGTCGAGACTTCGGTCCTTTGGGTTTGCTGGCATGTCTAGGAGCAGGAGGAGGACTTTCTGCGCCTGCAACGTATTCGAAGATGGGTCGCAATCGGTCGATGACACTATGTCGCTCTGCTAATGCTTGTCCGCTCTCGAGGGGTATCCAGGTGCCTGCATGCCAGTGTTAAAGGAGCAATTGTATATTTGAAGAGATCACTTACCCTGATATTTTCCATATCCACCTTGGATCTTCTCATGGACATCCTTTTGCACATCTCGCTCGAGGATTCTGGTTCGAGCGGGCTTGTCGAAACCAGCAGCCTTCAAGATGTGTGTCGCATTGATCCAATTGTCTGACCTCCTGCGCATAACATGTTCCTTGAGCTCAGCGCCAAACTGGAATTCATAGACAGGTATCTAATGCGGTGATTGTTAGCTTAAGTGTAGAAAGCTAGCAGCAATGAGGGTTGCTGTATTGGAAGAAAGTTCCGACGGCAACATGCGATACTGTAATATTCTTCTCGCCGACCGAGCAAGAGGATCTCTACCAATGAGTTCCTCAAATTGGGTTCTGGATATGCATGAAAAGGCTTACTCCGCTATATACTGCGCTGTAGACGCCAGGCGCTGTGGCAGCAGGTGCTGCATTAGCATTGGCCTTGACCATGTCGGGGGCTAAGATGAAGCAATTCTGGAACCATGCACGATGGAATAAGGATGAACAATGTCGTTCAGGGAAATTATAAATCCCGGATTAAGTGAGAGGGCAATAAAGAGTATCAGTAAAGTCCAAATTGGAATTTGAAGTTCGTCTTTGGTATCGCCGAAGGCTCTTCTGAGGTCAGAGTTGCCTGGGTAATAATGGATGCACATCTGTGACGCGATTTACTATTGAGGAGACGCGACCTTAACGCGAAGCACTTAAAGTGCTCCTGCCTGAGGCGTAAAGGGTCTTTTAAGCTCACGTGACGAAGCTGCCACGGGGCGCCTCCTGAAGGTAGCGGTAGCAGATTGGATTGGCGGGCGCGGCTTTGTTGGATAGCAGGGCAGGGGTACAACAAACAAATACCTTTTGACAATACCGACCACCTCTCGACTCTTTTCTTGACGACGGTTTACAGATACGACGAGCTACACACGCGTCAAGAAATTGTTGGTCTACTAATTAATAAGCCAAAACTCGCGGCTGCGATCAGTTGTGAGCTTAAACCACCACCATTGAGAAGCTCCAACCTGGGGGACCCATATGGTAGCTGCAACGAAGTTGGGACGATTTATGACAACAGCAACAGAACCGACATTTAGGAGGCCAATCTGAAACCTACACAACCATGGCCGACTCTCTTCACAATGCGCCTATAGTCCTCGACAATGGATCTGGCACAATTCGAGCCGGTTTCGCAGGCGACGACCTACCAAAATGTTTCTTCCCATCTTGGGTTGGTCGACCAAAACATTTGAGAGTTCTCGCGGGTGCCCTCGAGGGTGAGGTGTTTATAGGACAAAAGGCTGCTTCGGAACTGCGAGGGTTACTCAAGATTCGGTATCCCCTTGAGCACGGTATCGTCACCGATTGGGACGATATGGAGAGGATTTGGGAGTATGTTTACGGAGAGGGGCTGAAGACTCTCAGTGAAGAGGTTTGTTACCAAACAATGCCTTCTCCTCGGCTGTGTTGACACCTTATAGCATCCAGTCTTGTTGACGGAACCACCTCTGAACCCACGAAGCAATCGCGACACAGCGGCCCAGATCCTCTTTGAGACGTTCAACGTCCCCGCACTCCACACATCCATCCAAGCTGTGCTATCACTATACGCCAGTGGTCGAACAACCGGTATCGTCCTCGACTCGGGTGACGGCGTTTCCCATGCCGTGCCGGTTTATGAAGGTTTCGCCATGCCTAGCAGTATTCGCCGAATCGATGTAGCAGGTCGAGATGTGACGGAGTACCTACAGACGCTGCTAAGGAAGAGTGGATACGTGTTTCACACGAGTGCTGAGAAGGAGGTTGTGAGGTTAATCAAGGAGAGCGTTTCGTACGTTGCTCATGACCCCCGAAAAGAAGAGAGGGACTGGGTTGGTGTGAAGCCCAACGATAGCAAGGTTGCTGAATACGTTCTCCCCGACGGTTATAAGCTTAAGGTGAGACACGACGCTCTCGATCCACTGCATGAACAAACTAACAGATTGAAGATTGGGGCAGAACGCTTCCGAGCACCTGAAATCCTCTTCGACCCTGAAATTATCGGTCTCGAATACCCTGGTGTCCACCAGATTGTCGTTGATGCTATCAACCGAACAGATCTGGACCTTCGAAAATCGCTTTACAGCAACATTGTTCTCTCTGGAGGAAGCACGCTGACAAAGGGCTTCGGTGACCGTCTCCTGACAGAACTGCAGAAATTGGCAGTCAAGGATATGAGAATTAAGATCTTTGCGCCGCCAGAGAGAAAGTACTCGACCTGGATTGGAGGCAGCATTCTTGCTGGATTGAGTACTTTCCGAAAGGTCAGTGAAGCAGTTATAGCCCTCTTTATCAGCTTACTAACTTGGAACAGATGTGGGTGAGCATCGATGACTGGCATGAGAATCCCGATATTATTCACACCAAGTTCACATAAGTTGTACCTCGTTTGGCGCAACCGTTTGAACTAGCATCTTTTTACGATGCAACCTCTATGATAACAATCCGACATGGTCGTGTATAAACCTATTGACCTAGATTGTTAACCTAGATTTCTTGTCTGGACCTTTTATGATGGGGATGAATGACCGTTGTGAATGTCGATACTCCCACAACCAACATACTTTGTCCCCGCAGCTGTTGATAGAGCGATGCATGAGCCTTTGCATGGAATGGAAGATTTAGTACTGCACAGGCGTGTAGTGACACCGGTGCAGTTGTAGACGACCTTTGCCAGATAGAGGAAGCTTAATGATACCCTGATGCGTTGAATCTGTGTCTTGGTGTCGTCAGTGAAGTGATGACATGGCTGTAATGTCAATGATAGTCTCTATCCATGTCACGAATTGGTGTTGTAGCATGAAAGAATTGATGCTTTTATAATATAAGAAGAGAGCTACGCTCGGGGGTATAATAATCTTCACCAGAAACAAACATCATACAGGCAAAGTATGAAGAGAGGCAGTTCATATCGCCAATCTCACTCATCAATGCCAACCGTACATATATCCAAGGCTTTTCTTCGCCATTCCCATTTGCTCTGAGGTCCCCGCCCTTTTTTTTCACTTTCTCGTGCCAAAATGTCAAACCCATTAAAACGCCGATCGCTAGTTTCAAGTCCAAGGCCCTTCTTTTTCCTTGGTGCAACAAAAAAGAACAAAGACCAACAACACCTCTCAAGCGGGCACCATCTCCTAGTCCCTGCTAAAAGTGCTGCTCACGCGAGCCCACAGCTTCGTCTTGGAGCTCAGGGAGCTGCTGGAGCTGATGTCAGACCCGGCATCGCTCTCCTTGCGGTGGAACACGTTGCCCGCGCCGCCGATGCCGACATGTCCGGCGGTCATCTGGTCACGGGCAGCGATGCGGTCATACTCGTCGTCGAGCGACACCGAGGGTTGCTCGCTGGCGCGGTGGACGTTGCCTGCTCCTCCGATGCCGCTGAAGAAGCGGCGTGAGGGCGCGGTTGGTGTAGTAGTGACAGTTGCGCTGGGGGTGACGACGGTGCGGGACGCCGTTGAGGTTGTTTGCTTTGAGGCACGGGCAATATTGCCGTAACCGCCTCGACCGGAACGCACGAAGACGTTTGTGGAAGGGGAAGGTTCAGTGAGGATGTAGTTTGCCATTGTGGTAGTGGTGTAAGTGGGATGGATGTATGGATGTAAGCTGAGTAGAGTTGTGGTTTATGGTTTCTCAGTAAGAGTGCTTGGTGAACAAATATCAAGTTGTAGAGAGCCAAGCGTAGGTGATAGTAAAGCTTGAGAAGAAGAACAGACAAAGAGAGGTTGTCATGATGGGAATAGGTGGTAGTTATACCACTCCCACTCTGTCCACCTGCTACTGTTACATACCTCCTTCAATACACCCCACAAGTCAAAGCCAACAAGCCAAGCAATTCCCTCTTACTTTTATGCTCACCCCACAAATGGACCCATGTTAACTATTTTTTTCTTCTTTGTCTTTGAATCCTTCTATTTTTTCTGTCCCCCTGCATTCTAAATTAGACTGAACTTGTCGTCATGTTGAGTACCGAGACAGTTGAGTCAGTAGGCATGTTAGTAGTTGCTACCTACAAGTTAGAGAAGCTACCTCAGCTGCCACAACAGCATCAACCAACATCAACCAACCCTCGATAAGTCCGACAAAAGTCCAGCTCTCCACATTCACAGAAAAAAGTCAGAAGACTAACTATGTATACCACGCTTTGCAGTTAACGGCAACTGGGGCACTGCGCTGTGCGTGTGATGCTAAAAGAAAGGTGAAAAAAAGACCCCCTCAACCAAGTCGTCTCCTCATGCCGAGACAAATGGCGCTTGTCACGCGGTCACCCCCAGGTTTTTTTCGAGCTTGGTTCCTGGATCTAGAGTTTTTAGTATGTAAAAATTACCCCATGAAAACCATTCCTTGAGACGCTATTGGTCAATGCAAGGGTTTTCCTTACATAGGGATCCACGGGTATGTTATTGCATTAGCCTCACTCTCGTCGACAACGACGACGAAGACGTGCTTTTTTGGACCAGGACCAGGTAGTAATTTCCAGGAAACGCGATGGATACCTTGTGATATTGTCGTCATGAGGACGAGCGTATCAACTGAACACGTTGTCTATGTCACCATTTGTTGATACGTTTGTAAGAAACCAAGCGTTGAAACGTCGGTCAGAACCTCTTGTATGTAGGTAGCTTGCTGATCACTACGAAACTTACGTGGCTGAGTAATGAATCAGTTAAAACGACGACGTAGATCATGGACAACAGAATTCTGACCTCAAAGGAAAGGCGACCTCTCTCCATCTCATAGCGGAGGACGCCAGCTAGCGACGGCCAGTCCCGCCTCTACTGTACCTGGATCTCGGACTGCATGTTGAATAGACAGATAGATCATGGGCTTTTGTCATTTCCGACATCTATTTCCCATCTTTTACGAGATGGAAACGTCAAGTTCCCATCCTCTTTCGAGTGCGTGCACATAATAGCCTGTCTGCTGGCACCGGGATCTAGACTAGATCATGCCCATGTCTGCTTTCAGATCGTTCCCCGGATCTTCAATCCCAGTGAGCTCCATCTATCAATTTTACGGGGAAGGCATCTGGGCAATTAATTGGGACCGAGGTCATTGGGTTCAGCTCAGCGACTTGGACATACCTACACATGACTAGTCACGCCATTGTGTGCTGTGGTGTAACAAACATCAAGAAGCCGGAATATATATAGCTTGAACATATAATGTCGACATATTGACAAATCATATGGGCCTACAGACATACAAATGGTCTGAACTGCTGCTGAGCCCCTGGGCTCCGATCCATAGTGGGTGTTCCGAATAAAAACACAGATACGACATTATCATGTAACAATGGCTGCAGAAAAGAAGTTGACAAAGAGAGGCTAGGAGCTATGTCGTTTGTGAGATGTCACGACACTGCCATAGAGTTGTGATATCAGAGATAGAAGAAACACCGGCGCCATTTAGGTAGTAGTCAGACCTTGAAATCCGACCATGTTGAAGACGCCAATAGAACCCTTGGCCTCGTGTTGGGTCGTTGGTAGTGTCGATGATGTCGCTTATAGATACTCTCTTGTGTTCTTCCACCACGACCTCTATATGCTCGTTGTCACAATTATCTTCGCTATAGATCTCATTCTTGCTTTCGCTGTCCTCCTCACTCTCTACCGGCGGCGTCAATTCGGGCATTGCACTGCAAGGAATCTCATCAAGCTTTCGAATAGCAAACTGGAATTTGATCAACAGATTTGGCATTCTTCCCGACACAAGACTCGGCCATATTACCCACTGTTTTCCCTTACAAGACATTGCTATCCTACACAGAACGCATGGTCTGAGTTCCACCGTCCCATCACCAATCATACCAAGTCTAACCATTGGTGTTTGAAGTTGGAAACTTTCAACTCAATGTTCCATACCAGCCTTGTTTCACCATGCATTGCCCAACACCCATAATGACGAATATTATGCGTAAAGCAAGCAGGGCATGTCGACAGCGTAGAGTGTAATGTCTCTCCAGAAAACAATGTTATTCAGGCCTTTACATCAGAACTTCTCGAAAGAAACTGTTACTTATTATAAATCAAGTGTACTTGTAGCATTGTGAATCTAAAAAGAGATAGATAGCACAGCCTCCTGGCTGCTTGTGTCAATTATACTCCATCCAACGCCCGGAAATACCATTCCTTCAAATTGCTGCAAAGAAGCACAAATGTGCTACCGGACTGAATCGTTCGGCATCATTAAATTATCAAGCAAGATCACATTTTATTTGCCCAGACTCATCCAGCCAAACATGCCGCATGCAAAGGACAGGACCAGGAAGGTAATGATACCAGCACCGGCCTTGTCAGCAGTAGTAAGAGGCCCGTATGTCTTGTCAATCTTGCCATCTCCAACGTTACCTGCGTTAGGGTTACCCTTGGAGGTACCTCCCTTCTTTGCTGTGACGGGAGGAGGGGTATTCTCCATGAGCAGCGATGATACGGCTGCGAGAACGTTCATCTGCTGACCAGCACCGGTCTTGCCATCGTACTTGCCACTGGCCCATTTGAAACCACATACGCGTCCGGTCTCTCCGCCGGTGCATTGGGCAATGGCAGCTTGTGCGGACTTTTCGAGGACAGGGAGAATCTTGGGTCGGATAAAAGGTGCAAGATGGGTCGCCTGTGACATCCAGCGGTGTACGTAACCCTTGAAGGAGTACATATCGGTGGTGCAGGTGTCGTGGTTCTCACAGGCAATTTCAACAGCGATGTCCTTGGGGAAGAAGTTTTGGATAGTAGCATCAACCAGCTTATCGAGGCGCTGCTCCCACTTTGCCGAGCCATCGGTCTAAGGATGTCAGTAAAGTTCATGCAAGCTTTTGTCCCCAAGTTGACTTACGTGATTGTACATAAAGGCGGCGCCCTGGAGGAAAACACCAGAGTTGTAGGAGAACTGAGCCTTGTTGATATCGGTACAGTTCTTTCCGACGTGACCGCCATCATAAATCTTATAAGTGGTGGGGTCGAGGAAACCAACGCCCTCCATCCAGTCCCATGTCTTCTCAGCCCAGTCGGCATAGGTCTTGTTGCCCGTGTATCGAGCAAGTCGGGCACCCAGGTTGAAGAAACAACCGTTGGCGATACCTTTTCACAAGTTAGTATCTAAGTTCACTGGATACTCATATCTGAGGAGGGGCGCTGACTGTTCTTGTAATCGTAACCGTTGTTTGTTCGAGGGATCTGCCATCGAAGACCACCGCCGCAAGTATCGTCGTGTCGGTCAGGGTTGGCCTGGGTGTTGAAAACAGCTTGAGCGAGAGCTAACCAGCCAGGCTGGTCTGAAGCAGGGTTGGGGAACGCCAACTCGGCAGCCAACATGGCAGACATGCCCCAGAAGCCTTGATCATCGTTTCCGAGAGATAGAGTAACGTTGCTGGGCTGGTAATCTTGGTCGTCTCCAACCTGGAACTGCATGCCCTGCATGACAAGGTCGTTGTATTTCGTGTCGCCGGTGCACTTCCAGTAATCCATATACGTCCCCCACATCGCACCACCTTCCCACCAGTAGTAGTCGCCGTTGGGAGGAGGACCAGGCAGGATACCTGGAATACCACCGGGGTCATTTCCGTGGTAGTATTCGATCAAATCAGCGGCGAGTTGCTTAGCCGACTTTTTGATGGCGTCTGCGTTGCTAAAGTTAATGTCTGTTTACCTTGACGACGACGGTTGGAGGGGCGCACCTGTGCTTGAGATGCTGTAAGGCGACACCTGGGCGTTGACGAGACCCGTTGAAGCCAAAAGCGCAATGGCGCCGGCAGAGTAGAAGGACTTCATTATGAGTGAAACCGAGCGAAATCAAAGTGAGCGGCGTCGAGAAGAATGAGCGACAAGGCCGACGTCAGAAAGCGAGGGTTGGGCGCGCCCAGGGAGGGCTCGGGTTAAGAGGAATGTCGAATAAATGTGATAATTATTAATGATTGACCGAGCAGTCAAAGCGAGAGTCGATAGTAAATATCAAAGTAAAAGGAAAACCGGATCAAAGACGTAGAGTCTTGTGATGGATAAATCGACAAACGGAGGATGAGATGGGATAGGATATTGTTGAAGAAAGTCAAGGTGCCAAGGAAAAGAAATGGAAACAGGTGACGGGGGGGGTGGATTTGCGTGGGAATACCGTAAGGTACAGAATACGACTGCCGCAATTAAAGGGAGCGAAAGAAGAACAGGAAGAGAGGGAGGGAGAAACACCAATCAAAGCGACAGTGGATCAGGGAAGAGGAGGGTGACACGGTCTATTGACTGGCTAAAACGGAGTAACCGTCACATTAGAGCGTCAGGCTGTATCTATTTTTTCCCTACCTTACCTACCATCAGCTACCTGACGCGGCGGGGGCTCCAGTATATTACGCGCATTGCAGTAGGTGGTGCGGTGCATATTTGCGATACGAAGTTCTAGACTTGATTAGCTCAGGGGTCATTGCGTAGGCAGACAGAAGCTCTTGATTTGTGATCTTGCATGAAGGCTTTGATCAATCGTATTTCATTTATATACGAGGGACTGCCCCAAGTTTGGTTATGCTTTGCTTGTAACCGTTGAACTTTTGAGAACCGACAACCAACAGGGCTTGCGCCGTTCGATGTCAAGAATGAAAGATCCCCATTGTAATCTACCGTACGATCCATGGCACGTCCATTCCTATTCTTGCTGCAGTGGAGGAACCCGCTCTTGCGTCAGGTTGATTCCACAATCGCCCATTTTTCTACGTTTTTACCCACAAAACTGGTTCATCATTGCCTTTCTGTCTCTGAGGAGCACAGGTTTGTCATTTTTCTCATTACATTGGCCTCATTCAACGTCGCGAAACGCTTCAGAGCAATTGCATGTCGTCAATTGCTTGCTCAATGCCAAGGCGCTTATCGGCACCCTTAACCGATTCGCGACCCAGGGTCTGGCATGCCAAGATGCCCAGAACTTGTCCCGTTTATAGTGTTCGCGTGGTCTCCCGTCTCGGCGCCGCGAGAACCGTCCAGTATGAACATACGAAAAGCACGTGATCCGTATTTCCGTACACAACACCCGATCCATCATTCGACGACTGTATCACAGGAAGTAAACTATCGACTACATGTCAACTCTGTTGGTGAACTGGACTTGAGCAAATGACATCCCTGCATAGAGAACGCTCGACCCGTTCACTACTCCATCTTCTCCAATTACTTTATCTCCCAGAGATCGATATGGTGGGGAACTAGACCGAACCAACTTCGCTCATGAAAATCCCCCAGAATTTGCTATGATGGACCCAGTATTCATTCAATTACACAAAGCGTCGACCAACTTCAGAAATTGTATTCGGTCCGAGTAAGGATGCTGACAGTAGGTCCTTGATATCCATTCTCAACAAACGAGAGCGAAATATCGAAATCTAGATAGACAGTTACAAGAGGCAGATGCCTCGCCAGCCGTTCGTTCATATTAAGTAGGTAACAGTCCGAGTAGTCGCATCATAAAAGTCCAGGTGTATAGTAGATTCAAATCTCCGATATCAGACAACATAAATCACTCGTGGTATTCATGTACCTACGTTCTCCTGTGACTGACATTTCATTCTTGCGAAAATAAGTAATCACAACAACCAAGCTTATTTTGTTCACTTGATTCAAAGATATGATCTGAATCGACCAGATTAAAATACCAGTCGAATTGGCGGGAGTCGAGACAAATAACAACCAACTCGTGTAGCAAGTTGGGTGTCGGGTAGCTACCAGCATCCCACTCGTGATTTCTCTGCTCTAGCACAAACTAGCTCCTGAAATGACTTTATCTACCGAAAGACCGATTCAGTTTAAAGTACTTGGTCGCTCAAAGATGTTGCAAATACCAAGAATAAACTATGTAGTTGTGTTTTGAATGCTAGGGACAAGGTGCTTCAAGCATGCCCTTGGTACAACCCCCATTAAGCATGTACTCTTTGAACATCCTCAACTCCCTTATTCCTTCAGAACATACTTTCGACCCGGGTGTTATTTCAGTCTGATGAGTACATTGTCATCAGAAATTCGGTGATTATTGTGGACAGTCCAACGATGCCATATCTCGCCACAGTACCTCGGCCCGGGATGAGGCGATACCAAGGGTTTGAAGAAGGCGGAATATAAGAAGTCCATATGTCCCGTAGACTAGATGATGATGAACAGTTTGAAGTAAAGGGATTTAGTTGGTTATCATATCATGACATACACAATGCATCCAAGTTGACATGAACGAGTGGGACCGTTGGAAGAGTAAACCCGCGCTAGAGCCGGTAATAGCTCAGGAACAGCTCGGGTCGGCAACACTTTAACCCACCAACAATACCCACCAGCCAATCAAAAGCTGGACCCTGACAACGCCAGCGTCAGGGGACGGTTTTAGTTACAGTAAGCTGTCCTTTCTGATTGAGGCTGCTGAACGCAACGAAGCGACGACATCGACAATTCCCACTTTCGTTCACCAAAAAGACTCGTGGTCGACGGAGCAATTCAAAGACCACTGAACCGGTTCCAATTGGTTTTCAGTCCCTCCATTCTTTTTTCTTTTTGAATCGGGCATGCGGAAATAAAAACACCCTTTGCGCATTTGGTGTCGATCACGACTTTTAGTTTGCGACGAAACCTTGACATTTCGCGACAGGCGGCTCCCACGATATCGATCACAGTCTTCATTGTATATATTCGAACTAGCGGGACTAGAGATTCTTTGCAAAAATGATGAACGGCACGGAAAAGTCGGACTACGACGAGGACAAGTTTGGTCCTAAGGAGGGAAGCTTGGTAGCCGCTTTTGATGCTTTCCGTATGTTCCCTCGTGATGCCTAGTGTCTGCGCGCGCTAACCCTCGACAGCCAAGTCAAAGCCGCAATACATCCAACGAACCTCGGGAGGTGGAAAATGGACAGTTGCCGTGTCCATCGTATCGCTCATCCTCATCTGGGGTGAGCTTGGCCGCTGGTGGCGCGGCGCCGAGTCTCACAACTTCGAAGTCGAGGCCGGTGTCTCACGGGAAATGCAGATCAACTTGGATATTGTGGTCAAGATGAACTGCGACGATATTCATGTTAACGTGCAGGATGCCTCTGGCGATCGAATCATGGCGGCCAAGCGCCTGCATACCGACAAGACTCTTTGGGGACAATGGGCCGACAACAAGGGTGTTCATAAGCTTGGACGGGACAGCCAAGGCCGAGTCGCCACTGGCCAAGGATACAACGACCCAAAGTATGAAGATGAGGGCTTCGGCGAGGAGCACGTTCATGACATTGTTGCGCTTGGAAAGAAGAGGGCCAAGTGGGCGAAGACGCCCCGATTCAGGGGCAATGCCGACAGCTGCCGCATTTACGGAAGTTTGGACTTGAACAAGGTGCAAGGTGATTTCCATATCACTGCTCGTGGCCACGGTTATATGGGCCATGGCGAGCATCTTGACCACAGCAGTAAGTCCCATTGGCGAAAAGGTCGATATCGCATACTGACCAGTCGCAGAGTTCAACTTTTCACATATCATCTCGGAGCTTTCTTACGGTCCCTTCTACCCCTCGCTCGTCAACCCTCTCGACGGCACCGTCAACACAGCTGATGGCAACTTCCACAAGTTCCAATACTACCTTTCCGTTGTGCCCACTGTGTATAGCGTCAACTCCAGGTCCATCCTCACCAACCAGTACGCCGTGACGGAGCAGAGCAAGGCAGTTGACGACCGATACATTCCCGGAATTTTCTTCAAGTACGACATCGAGCCAATTCTGCTGACAGTTCACGAGAGCCGCGATGGTATCATCAGCTTGTTCGTCAAGATCATCAACATTATTAGCGGTGTTCTCGTCGCTGGACACTGGGGCTTCACAATCAGCGACTGGATCTACGATGTCATTGGTCGCCGAAGACGCAGCAACGGTGGAGTTGGTGTCTTGGGATCGAAGGAGGGCTTTGATCAGTGAGGGTTCGGTGGAAGAATACACAACGCATGTAGCATAGGCACTGCTAGCGAGTTAAGCAGGAGGGGAGTTATGACTCGGGTTTTGTTCTATGGTGATACTATGGAGTTCAGGTTAAAACAAGGGAAGCTGCTTTTAGTACAAGTCAATTGACAACCAAGCTTTGTACAACCATTGGCTGATATGTGCTTTGTGGTGAGCTGCTGGTCCAGAATACTTTACCTTGAGCGTCGATGTGTGCTGTCTACTCATTAATCTAACCTACCTACCGGCAACATTCTGTTTTGGCTCGAGGCCAACTGATCCAGTAACAAAACGCCTACCTAATGAATAAAGAACATCTTTTCTTTTGTCGAGGCGATGTATTCTGCCTGGCTTTGTAGCACATCGTGTTGGGAAACGCCGCTATGCTAATATGGTAAAGCCACTGTAATGGAACATTCCAGTCATGCGAACAGAACGACACTACGGAGAAGCCCATCAGACGGGACCCTTCGAGAACGGGGTGATTTGAAGGCAGCGGATGGACAGATTTCCGTCAGCAATCAGCATCTGATTGTCCATGTGGACAAAGAACGTCTGGTGACTCAGACTCGAGGTCTACGTAATCAATTGACCTCGAAAATAAATCCATTTGATTCAGGCGATGACTCTACTGGTATGATTATTTGTTTTGATCATTAGTACCTGTCCATGCTTTTCTTTTTCACTCCCTTCCATGGCTGAAGTGAGGTGAGGCGAGTGACTCTGCTGGGACAAGAACCAAGATGTTTATTGTTAATCGGCGCCAGGGTTCAAAGAGGTGGGGTTTTCTTTTTCCCATTTCCATTAAAAAGCAAGCCTATGACGACATTTAACAACAGCTGGTGTGGGGTTCTGTAGAAATGGAATCCTGTGATTTTCGGTAGCACTGTATTGATTAGCGCTCCAAAATGATGATCTTCGGGTCGGCACGATCAAGGAGAAATGAAGCTTCTTCGCCTCGTTTTAATTCCTTTCGTCTTCTTTCAGTTTGTTCTAGAGCTGAATAATGGAGGGACGGTGTTCTCTGCGGACCCTGTCGATGAAGAAGAGAGAGAGAGAGAGAGAGATGGGCCTTGGTATGAAGAACAAGGTTGTGTAGTTGTGGGTTCTTTTTAGATCCTGAGAAGGATGGAGGGTTGAGTAGGCCCGTGTGATTTGGCCTTTGTCCCCCATTGCTGAGACATAAATTAGGCCTGGAGATGCGGTCTGGAGTCTTCTTTGACTCGAGACGGGCGTTTACATGAACGGTTTTGGTGTTACAAGGGTTTGAAAAGTGGAAAAGCCTTTGTTTGACATGGGACAAAGAGTGTGTAATTTATAGAGTACGACCAGTTGCTTCTGACTGGATTGGCTTGTGCTTTGTTCGGCAATTAAATACTGGTGAGGCTCTGTGCCCAACCTGACAGTGATACCCATGAATTAGTTCCCAGACTCGATATGTTCCTGGTACGACTTGTGGATCTGCTGTATAGTTGGGCTCTAAATGAGCCTTGAAGCAAAAGCATAGACTCGTTCCAAGATCCAAGAAAATACTCGAGATAGCCTAGAAAGGAACGGAACGGAACCCAACAAAAACGAATTCTTCTTCCAAGATATTGAGTGAAATGCACATACTGCACAAATGTGCTCCAGGTTGCAGCGGATGGTTCATCCAAACCCAAGCCTGATTGGATCTTGTACTCAAATGCCCAGCATCAGCCGGGCAGAACAAGAGACCTTCTGCCACCCATCTTGGCGGTCCATCCAATCCCGTGCCATGCTCTACTGCACTAGCAGCATCATCTTCCATCATAGCCACAGCAGGCTTTCTCCTAAGCCATCTCGTACCCTTGCTACCCTGCTCAAGCACTGAAGTTTAAGGGCTCCACGCACACTCTGGCTGGGCATTCACTGCCCGGGCTTTTGAGGCAGGCCCGCGCTACAAGCCGCCCATTCTGAAGGGATCCTTGCCCAGCCCAAACCTGCCAGTTCCTTCCTGCTCGATTCTCTTCCGTCATAGCTCGTCGTGTTTCCCAGCTTTCTCCCCTCTACAAACCGCATCACTCACTCTACCTTCTCACCCCTCCCTCTTACATACAAACATCCATAGATTTCGCTGTGATTTCTCGTTAGGCGTTTTCTACTGAATCTTTGAATTTTCTCTCTATTTGAACCGATTTGCTTTGTTTTGACCTCATAGCAAGTTAGCACGACCTTATACAACACCCCCTGTCATTACCCCGCGATGGGCGACGTCTACAGAGACTCTCGCACATATCGCGAGTGGGAGCGGGACGACGGCGGCTCTTCAGACGATGAGCGTTATCGCAAAACTACCATCCGACGATACAAAGTCACACCTAGCCGGTCAGACCGACACGAACGATCATCCGAGTACGACGATGGACGTTCCCATGTTTCCCGCTATGCCGGCCGCCCTACAGGTGACTTTGTAGAACAGGATCGACGTTCTTACGCCCCGGATCGCCCTCACTCTGCATTTGAAGGCGCCCCTTCGCAAGCTAGCTTTCGTGATGATCGTGGCAGAGACACAGCTCCTAGATCCTTCATTTACGAGAAGGAAATCGAGCGAGAGACTTATCCTCCTCCAGCCCCGCCGCCCATGCCGATGCCTGCGCCCTCTCAGGCAGGCGACCGAAACCGTGCGCCAGTTTACGCAGAGACCAAGGAAGTTGAGCGTGATTGGGAACGGCGATCTCGTTTTGATGCTTTGTTCGATGACGATGTCAAGGTTGAGAACCAAATGGTGAGGACCGAGCGTCGAGACAACGGCGAGTACCGCGTCGAGAAGCGGGTGGAGGAGCATGTCGATGACACCCACGGTTGCGACGTGGAGCGATACCGCAAGGAAACAGAGTACTATACCCCTTACGATCCACCACCTCCCGTCATCATTCGACAGCGTGCACCCGAGCCACAAAAAATCATTGTTCAAGAGGCGCCTGCTCCACCACCTGTCATCGTTTCTCCTCGTCAGCAACAACAGCCTGGTGTGGTTGTTATTCGAGAAAAAGAACCTGAGAGACAGCAGATCGTGGTCCGAAGAGAGCATCGACATGAACACCGACACGAGCACCGCCCTCGCCCTCAGGATGAAGAGTATTATTATCGTCATGAACACTATGACTCCCGCGGGGATCGTCGATACGTTGAGCGATATGATCGTAAAGGGGGCCATTACAGCGATGATGAAGATTACTACATGCGGCGCAAAGTTGTTCGTCGCCGCGAGAGCAGTGAAGACTCCCACCACAAGCGACATTTAGCAGAGGGTGCTCTTGCTGGCGCTGGTGTCACAGCTCTTCTCAACAGCCGCCGCGACAGCTACGGAGAGTTGCCAGAAAACCGCGGCCGCAAGGTCATCGCTGGAGCTGCTCTTGGAGCACTTGGCACTGAGGCACTGCGCAGAGCTAAAAGTGCTTACGAAGATCGTTGGCACGATGACGATTCGCCCGATCGCTCCTCTCGTCTCAAGCAGGGCCTTGGAATCGCTGCTGTAGCTCTAGCTGCTGCCGGAGCCGCCAAATACTACCAGTCCAATAAGATTGAGAAGGAAGAGGCGATCCGGGGCAGGAGCCGTGGTCGTCGTGGTTATCACTCTGATGATTACTCGCGCTCTCGTTCGCGTTCTATCATTCGCAGAACCACAACTACGACTAAGAGCACAAGCCGTGGCAGCCGCCGCCGCAGTTTGTCGACTGCAGCCAAGGCTGCCTTGGGAACTGTTGCTGCCGCAGGTGTTGCGAAGCATCTGCGCAACAGGTCCAAGTCTCGAGGTCGCAGCAGCAGTAGGTCAAGCAGCTCGCGCAGCCGCAGCCGCAGCAGATCAAGGAGCCGTAGCAAGTCTAGACTTCGCCGCGGCGCTGAGATCGCAGGTGCGGCTGTAGCAGCAAAGGCAGCGCACCATGTTTGGAAAAAGCGCCAGGACAAGAAGGATAGCAGTGACAACAGCAGTGATGATGAATACTACCGACGAGGCCCATCTAGGAGCCGAAGCCGGAGCAGGTCCAAGGCCAGATCCATTCGTTCAGAGCGCGGGACTGATCTCGAGCTAGGCCCCGTAGTTGAATACGGTAACGATCCCCTCACGCCCGCCTCGAAATCGCGAGGCTACGAATCCGAAGCAGAGGCAAGGCGTGAACGACACAGGCGACGTGGCCGTAGCCGTTCTGTGTCGTCTGCCGGCTCCGATCGCGACCGTAAACGCAGTAGAAGTCGACTTGGAGCCGCAGCAGCCGCAGGAGCTGCAGCCCTCGGCATCAAAGAATACAAGGAAAAGAAGGACAGAGAAAAGAGAGAACAGCGTTCCAGGGAACGCCGACTTGAATTGGAAAGGGAACGTGAACGAGAGGATGAGAGAGACCGTCGTGGTCGAGCTACCAGATCCCCTTCACGAACCCGGTCTCGAAGTCGTTCTAGGAAGCGTGAGTAGTCCTTGCGTGACCAAAGTTGTGTTGACTGACCACTTTTGAACAGGCTACGATGACTATGATGACCGACGCCGACGCTCACCCCCCATGGCCTCTGGTGGTGCAGGTTTCCCACCTTATCCTGTGGATCCTACTCCTCCACCTGGAGCCCCTTATACCAATATTCCGGATCATAATCGTGAATATCAACCATATGTTCCTCAAGACTACACGGGCTATCCTCCTCCACCTCCTGGCCCCCCTCGTGGGCTGTCAACTGGACCTCCGCCGGCAGGACCTCCTGGGCCACCACCACCACCTGGACCTCCGGGACCTCCACCATCCGGTGGCCCAAGACCGCCTGACAATGTGAGTAATCCTGTCCACAACCTGGGCTCAAGAAGCCTAGATGAGGGTGCGTCTGACCGTATCGGGAGAGTTGTTGAATGAAAACAAAGAAACAGTGCTGACTAGAAAACAGCTGTACTAGATTCGTCTGATGAAGAGCATCCAACCAAATCTGTGGTCTTCGGTCCTATGTCGCCCAAGAGCTCGATGACAATGAAGCTACATCGCGCCAAAGCAAAGGCCAAAGAGGAGAAAGAGAAACAGGAACAAGAAGCTCACGATATGCTTCAGGGCCTTGTACCCGCTAAACCACGTTCGAAGCAGCGAGATACTATGTTGACTCAGTCGGACGATGAATCCTATTTCAGTCGGAGACGGCGACACCGAGATGATGGCTCTAGCTCGGATGAACCTGTCGAGGACTTGCCTGATCGTTTCGACAAGCATGGCAAACCGCTGGACGGGCGATCCACCAGAAGCCGCGGGTGGACAAACAGAAGAGGGGACTTTGAATACAAACCCAAGCGTCGGGATGACTGGGATATTAAGGGTGCATGGCAAGTAGCAGGAACAGACGGCGAAGCTGTGGAACAGATCGTTCGTGGTGTGACTGGAGCACTTGAGGGCAAAAGTGGATGGCTTGGCATTCTTGGAAATGTTCTTGGTGGATTGCAGCAGCCGGAACAGCAAGAGGTTATTGATGATGGGCGTCAAGACGAAAGGCGGCGCCGAAGGAGACATCGGGACTAATGACGTGATGATTGTGAATGCTCTTTCTTTTTTCCCTTGGTTGGATACGATAATGGTTTCTGTTTTTTGGGTGGACTTATGATACGACGCTACGACGATTTATACATTACGGCCTATATAGAGAAACTCGGTTGATGTCTGTTTATGATACTTTGCTTAAGCTCACCTTTCGACAAATTGTGACCATAGATATGTCTTTCATGACAGTATGTTTCATCAACCATGTAAACGAAGAGACTTCTTTGTTTCCAACTATACCTCAGATTCGCCAGAGTTGTTGGCTCGGAAGAGCTATCGATTGTAATACATATGTATTGTGTTAAGTATTAGTTAAATGAAAGCTTTTGTTATACCGTCATCTCATATTGTTGTTACACCTTTCCCATAAGCGATTATTTGTTGTTAACGGAAGGTATACCGCATCAAGCCGCACGAGCAGCATCAGAATCGTGCTCGCATATGCAACTATAAGATGAGACGTTGAGCACGCCGCGGCATTTGCCACAGAGTATGAGGTGTTTGTCCGTTCCGTAGTCTGTGTCTTTGACAGTGGTAATATCTGAGCGAGAGATTTCTACTACATCATGAGTGGATGCATCGGCAGAAGGAGTGGTAGTACAAGAGGTGTCGTTTGTTGATGTGTTTGTGCATGAGGTTGTTCGTGTTGTACTAGACATTATATGCGTTGCTTCTGTATGAAAGAAGGAGTGTTATAGCTATTGCTTATAAGGAGAGAATAAAAATGGAAAAGAGAGAGAAAAGAAAGAAAGGAAAATGAAATGAAATCATCATTGTCATTATTGTTTATATAGCAGTTATCCTACTTCTAGGCTACACTAGTGTTTCTTGAATTGTCGCAAGATGGGCATTGTAGAAGTTTCGGTTGAATTGAAGGGCGAGCAAGATTGATATATAATTCTACCTCCGTATAGGTATCAGCTTCGTACATTGTCCTTGGATAGTTCTGGTAGTTTCTGCGTTGATCGATGTGACTCGAATGTGGGTCTTGAGGGTACAAAGCGGCCCATCTTGAAATCACAGTGACGAGAATTAATGGTGTTTATACTTTAAACAAAGTCGAACCTCTTTGAAATCAAGTTTCTCGATGGCGAGTTTTGTGTTTTGTAGTATTCTATAACATATCGAGTACGCAATTGGTATCCTTCATTTCACTGCAATTGAGTTAACCACCTCTTCATAATTTCATTCAACTCCCCACCCTAGACACGCTGTCCTCTCATCATAACTCATCATGAGCACGCTCTGGCTCTGGTCGTCCACTATCTTTTTGCAGGTCAATGCCGTTCTTGAGCCGCCACTTCTCCCAGAGACCCCAGAATTCACTTTCCATGTTGGTATCCATCTGATCGGGTAGCACGACAGTGTACTCAACGTATAAGTTTCCGAACTCGGTCTTGTGGTAGACGCTGTCGCCGTCTTCATGCCATATGGGCATACCCTCGCCGGGGACGGTCTCGACGTGGCCCGGTTGGATAACTTGGCCGCGAGGTCGGCTTAGACGAACAACGTGATTGTCGAGATGGGTCAGGTTGCGAGTCCAACCGCCCATCCAGGCCTCGCGGAGAGACAGGACCTCGTTCCAGTATAGGTCGTCACCCTTGCGACGGAAGAATGCGCCGTCAACCTTGTTGGGATTGTCTTCATATGAAGGCTCCTTTTCAGACAATGTAACCAGCAGATCACCGGGCACCCAGTCAGGGCTCTCATCGGCTTCGTTCTCGTAGACAAGGCGGGTGTCACGAGCGGCTCCGCGCTGGATGTTGAGCTGGACAGGCGTGGACTTCTTCTCGACTCGTTCACCGTGACACACTGTACATTTATGCTTGATGTGCTTGCCCCGGCCACCGCAGGCGTCGCATCGTTGCTGGAACTGCTGGAACATACCGGGAGCGAGCTGGCGCTTCATGAGACGAACACCGTGGCCATTGCAATGCTGACAGGTATCGACCTGGCCATCTGCACTTCCAGTACCTTCACACGATTCGCAGATATGTTGCTTGTTCCAAGAGAATTCGGTAGTGGCGCCGTTGTAAAAGTCGCGGAGGGTGATTTCGACACGGACCTCGACATTGTGACCTCGGGGCTCGCTAGATCCTCGACCGAAGTGACCATGGCCACCGAAGAAACGGCTGAAAAGATCAAAAGGATCGTGGCCACCACCGCCTCCGCCTCCTTGACGGCGCTGTTGGACACCCTCGTGGCCGTGATGGTCGTAGACCTTGCGCATTTCCTCGTCGCTTAGGACATCGTAGGCTTCGGATACTTCGACAAACTTATCATGCGCTGTGTCATCGCCACTTCGAAAGGTTAGTATATACTCAGTAAAACAGTCAGGTGTTTATGGAGGGGCATACGGATTCTTGTCTGGGTGGAATTTCTTGGACAATTGTCGATATGCTTGCTTCAACTCTTTGTTTGAAGCTTTTCTGTTTACACCAAGGATCTGCAGAAATGTTAGTTAGCGGTCGTTTAGAGATTCGTTAAGGTTCGTTTACTTTGTAGTAGTCTTCGGCGCAAACAGCTAGCTGGACCAGAGCTAGAAGGACCACGAGGGCCACTGTATGAAACAACATTGTGCGTCTATTCCTGCAAGATTTGAAAATCTTAAAAGGCCAATGCGATTCAAAGATTGTAAAGTTTTGATTTGGAAAGCAAGACAAAATTGAAAAGCGTTGCGAAAGAAAAGAGGGAAGAATGAACAACAGAGAATAAAGAACTCGCCTCAACCTGCGAAACACCAGCGTGTTATCAATGCTTGTCTACTACACTTTTTGGGGGATTAATGGAATGTCTTATCGGACTACCCCTGCAGGTCCAGCCTCTTATCCACAGCTTCTAATTGGCTACAAAGCTTACGTAGCCCCGGATTATCCTTTCTCCAAATTGGGAAAGGACGTCAAGTTAAGCTTGCATCTGATCTGTCGCATTCGACGAAAGTTCTCCTGCTTGTGGCTGTCTGTTTACACCTAGCCATTTCTTTTCTCTCCAAAAGCTCAGCAACCAAAATGAGCTCCAAAAAGTACGCTTTCCTTCCCATGGAAGAGGATGAGGTGGGTCCTCAGAAAGTTACCAAGGAGAAGAAATCCAGACATCGACATCGCGATCGAGACCGCGACGACAAATCATCTTCCCGACCCTCAAAGTCTCGTCGCGAACGCAGTCGCTCGAAATCACCAGGTCGAACATCTTCATCACGCCATAGCCGATCCAAGCAATATCGACGACACGATGACAAGGCCGAATTCGATGATCGATGGGGCGACGAGGAGCCACCATCTGATGAACCTGAAGAGGAAGATGAGGAGCCAGAATTTGAGCAATCAGCAAGCAAGCGAGTTAAATTAAGCCATGATGAAGCTAAAGACGAAGAACTATCCGATGGTGCCAAAGAGGAATTGGAACGCAGAAAGGATATCGAAGAGCGCGAGGCTTTCGCAAAGCGTTTAAGAGAAAAGGACAGCAAGAAGTCGAAAAAGGACGTTAAAGATGGAGAATCCTCGTCAAGGAGAAAACTCGCCGAAGACGCCGAAGCGCGAAACCAAGCGCTGCCCGACATTCGAGAACGATCGCGACAGGAGTATCTCAAGAAACGAGAGGCCGAAAGATTAGCCCTTCTACGGAAGCAGGTGGCAGAGGAAACTGCTGAATTACAAAGTGGCGTGCGACTGTCAGAAAAAGAGAAGGCCGAGTTCGCCAAGAACAGGGAGATCTTGCGACTGGCCGAGGAGCGCCTCAAGATCGATGATCACAGAGATGGATACGCCATGCCAGAGGATTACATCACCGAAAAGGGTAAGCTCGACCGAAAGAAAAAGGAGGAAGCACTCTATAAACGATACGTCGAGAAAGATGAGTTTGGACAGGAGAAATTTGTTACTGAGCATGAGGAGTGGGAACGGGAGCAAGCTTCAAAGGCCAAGGCGCAAATCCAGCGCGCCGAGAGAGAGAACGACGAGTACGACTATGTTATGGACGATGCTCAGTATATCCAGTGGAACCTGGATTCGCGTTTGCCTGGAGATGATCGGAAATTAACCAAGGAACAACAATTCCTCGAGGCGCAAATCGACGCAGCTGAAAAGAAAGCCCTTTCGATTCAGGAAACGAGAAAAAGTCTACCAATCTACCAATACCGAGACGAGTTTCTTGCCGCACTAGAGCAGTACCAGGTTCTCGTTATTGTCGGAGAGACTGGTAGTGGAAAGACGACTCAACTACCGCAATACCTCCACGAGGCTGGTTATACCAAGAACGGTATGAAGGTTGGATGCACTCAACCTCGACGAGTGGCAGCCATGAGTGTAGCAGCTCGTGTGGCTGAAGAAGTTGGTGTCAAGGTCGGAAACGAAGTTGGATACACCATTCGTTTTGAAGACTGTACAAGCGATAAGACTGTCCTCAAGTACATGACTGATGGCATGTTGCTACGAGAATTCATGACGGAGCCGGATCTAGCAGGGTACTCGGCGCTGATGATTGACGAGGCCCACGAACGTACAGTCCATACTGATATTCTATTGGCTTTGATCAAGGATCTTTCGAGAGAACGACCCGATCTGAAGCTATTGATTTCTTCAGCTACCATGAACGCTGAAAAGTTTGCGCAATACTTTGATGATGCACCCATCTTTAACATTCCCGGTCGACGCTACCCTGTCGATATCTATTACACTCCTGCTCCTGAAGCAAACTACTTGGCCGCAGCTATTACGACGACTTTCCAGATCCACACCACACAGCCCAAGGGTGACATCCTGATCTTCTTGACAGGTCAAGACGAAATTGAAGCAGCCGAGCTTGAAATTGCAGAAACGGCAAAGAAGCTTGGCAGTCGTATCAAAGAACTTGTTATTTGTCCTATCTACGCCAATTTGCCCTCTGAGCTACAGTCCAAGATTTTTGAGCCCACGCCAGACGGTGCTCGCAAGGTTGTGCTGGCCACCAATATTGCCGAAACCAGTTTGACAATCGATGGTATTGTTTATGTCATTGACCCAGGCTACGTCAAGGAGAACGTCTACAATCCTGCGACAGGCATGTCTAACTTAGTTGTCGTTCCTTGTTCACGAGCTTCTGCCAACCAGCGAAGCGGTCGAGCTGGTCGTGTCGGACCAGGAAAATGTTTCCGTCTGTATACCAAGTTTGCATACATGAACGAAATGGACGAGTCGACTACGCCAGAAATCCAAAGAACAAATCTCAATGGCGTTGTGCTTCAGTTGAAGTCTCTTGGTATTAATGAATTGCTCGATTTCGAGTTTATGGACCCTCCGCCCACAGAAGCTCTTATCGGTGCGCTGAATCAACTTTTTGCTCTGCAGGCGTTGAACCACCGTGGAGAGTTGACCAAGCTTGGACGTCAGATGGGTGAATTCCCTACAGACCCTATGCTTGCCAAGGCTGTACTCGCTGCGGACAAGGAAGGATGTGTTGAGGAGGTGCTGTCTATCGTGTCCATGCTTGGTGAAGCATCTGCCCTCTTCTTCCGACCCAAGGACAAGAAGATCCACGCAGACAGCGCCCGAAACCGATTCACAGTCAAGGACGGCGGCGATCACGTTACACTTCTCAATGTGTGGAACCAATGGGTCGACAGTGATTTCTCGCCAGTCTGGGCCAAAGAGAACTTTCTGCAGCAGCGCTCTCTCACGCGCGCACGCGACGTCCGCGACCAACTCGCAAAGCTCTGTGAACGTGTCGAGGTGGCACCGTCTACATGCGGCGCCACGAACCTACGTCCGATCAAGCGCGCCATCACAGCCGGCTTCTTCCCCAACGCCGCGCGTCTCCAGAAGAGCGGCGATAGCTACAGGACTGTGAAGAACAACACGACTGTGTGGATTCATCCGAGTAGTGTACTCATGGCTATCGATCCGCCAGAGAAAATGGTGGTTTACTTTGAGCTGGTGCAGACGACCAAGGAGTATATGCGTAGCGTGATGCCGATTGAGCCGAGATGGCTGTCAGAGTTGGCGCCGCACTTTCATAAAAAGAAGGATGTTGAGGAGATGGAGGAGAAGAAAATGCCAAAACAGCGATCGTAATGATATAGATTTATTTAATGCCTACATATTATTCCCAAATACAATACTGCCGCAAGTACCTTAGTCCCACCAAGCAGCCTTTGTCTGTGGCTCTTCTTCATCTTTGTCAGGTATCCATTCGTAGAGAATGTCTGTTCTCATGGTGTACTTGATTCCCTTGTTCACCAACGCTCCTTCATGGAAAAGACCCTTGTGCTGAAAGATAAGAACGCTGCCGGCCTTGGGGTTCACGTCGACCCTCTTCTCTCCTTTTCTGTCAAGGAACGAGGTCGCGCCGCCTTGGAGCTCCGATGTAGGGTCATTCTCGACAGAGTCATTAAGGTAGAGATGCACAGTGTAAAAGGTCTCGAATTCTTTCCCGGGACCTTCGGTATAGAAGTATGCGCCATCGCAGTGAGCTGGATACGATTAGCAAGGTCTCCAGGCATGGAGATGTAGAGCAACTTACGTTTAAAGTACTGTCCAGGAGAATACTTTAGGAAGCGCATTCTGTCGTTCAAACGACTAAAGACAAATTTGCCACCTTTCATCCAAGGTTCGTGAGGCACAACGGCGAGTAGATCGCGTAAGCCATCAGCCTGGAGGCATCGTTCCCAGAGCCGATCAACTATCGTCTGCTGATCCCAGATAATCCTGTCGCTCTCGCGATAGCCCGGCGCACGACTCTCATAGCCATCACCGCCACTCACTAAAGCTGGTTTCCACGCCGACTGGCTCTCGTCGTCACGCGGAACAGAAGTTTCAGCCAGAGAAAGAAGCTCACGGCATTCATCGGGTGATAAAACATTGTCTAGAATAAGAGCCGTGTGGCCGTCGTACTGGGGAAGAGGGGAGTTTGCAAAGTCGATTTGATGAGATGTTATTGATGTCGATGAAGGAGAAGTGAGGAATGAATCCGGGATGGGAATGTCTTTGGACTTGTATTCTATTTTTTGAGGCATGATGGTTTCGCGAGGGTTGACTTTGAAGGAGGAGGAGGTTTGTGGTTTAGTGAGGCCAAGTTTGGAGGCGATGTTGGATAGCATTTTTATATAAGCGCCAAGAAAAGAAGATACTAATATTCGAAATAAAAGAAACACTACTGCTTAATATCCAAGGATTTGATAATTGATTCTGTTTCAAGAATATATATGCCTAGAAGAACATGTTTCATGGATCATCAAGACATATATTGATGCTTTTATCATTGTTGCTGCCTGTCTAGGTTGTCGTTCATGGTGGCTCGTTCTCCACACAGCCACCACAAGTCCTAGGCCGAGTGACAGCTAATTACTCAGGCTAGGCTTTCATGATAAAGAGCGTGACATTATTGGTTTTGGTTAAATATGGGCGTCTGTTTGGTAAATTGGAGGCCTTGATAGGAGTGGGACTTTGAATGCTGTAGCCTGCGTTGCTTGGGAATATGTGTTAGTCGTTTCTGAGAGGCAGGAATGAGATGAATGGGCCTCATACTGGCCAGGTAGGTACCTTGGAACAATTGAATTTGGATAAATGTTCTCTTCTATTGAGTGAGACTTATAGAAAAGACGAGGCTATATCATGACAGGAGACCCAGACTCATGATAGTGTTGAATCCAGTCCTCCTCAACAGTCGTGGTTATACTTGATGGTCATTCATCTGTATACCTATTTTTCTCCAGCCAAGTCATTTAGCTAGCTCGCTTCCTCGCACCCCGATATTTAAAAAAAAGAACGTCTTTCACAAGCTGGTGCATACCGTCTCTCACCGGGATGCTCTTGACTTTTCGAGTGACTGCGTCGTGTATCGATTTGTCCGTATCATAGATCTCGCCTTATGCTTCAGAGTAAGAAGCACTCCCAAGATTAGATGTATTTATCAGGAGCTCATGAGGATGTCTGTCTGTGTTATGCCATGTCAACAAATGATGTGACTCCTGCCTGTACACACACTCTACAAGCATAAGCGACAAGGCGACAAATGATAAGCCATGATAGAAAACAAGAGCTTGGCAATGTTAGATGCCGACTTGGCGACACTAGACTCGGCCGGTAGATGTGGATAAATTTTCAACGACAGCCGATGAGTGAAGGCGAATTGGAAGCTAAGAGAATTTCTAGAATGAATAATCTCAGATTAAATCGGCAAAGTAACTAAACTTGTATACAAGGACCGTCGGCGAACTGGGTCCAAGTGGGTATGTCGAGATACAGCAAAATCTGCACACACTATATGTATATCCTTACATCCGGATATTGAGAGTACAGGACAGTCAGTATTGGTCCCAGAAACAGAAACAGAAACAGAAACCAATAACTAACTGTCAACAATAGTTAGATGAAAAAGGGTATCTCTGTCGAACCTTGTTATTAGTAATGTTTCTGTCTGCAAATCTATGCTTGGTGATGAAGGATCTTTTGTATGTGACGTTACCCTTCGAGGTTTAGTCACCTTCCATAGCGGGCAACCTTGAACTTCTTCTCATCGACATGGATGGGCCGATGGAACGATCCTGAATATCAGTACGTAACTACAACTCTCTTCGACAGTATCGTAGTGGATTTGCCTCTGAGCACGCAATTCCTCGTGCTTCATTTTTAGCGGATTGGAGTTGTACTACATCAATCAAGCTTACAATATAATATATTCTCTTCTCCTTCGATATGCCATCTCATCTCTCTCAAGATCACTTTAACAAACAACCCGACAGAATAAAAACATGGCGGATTATTATTCTGAAAAAGACAAATCGCCAGGAGGCGACATCGAAAACACCCCAGACAGCGATGGCTTGTCTCGACGAGGTCCCACGCAGTCGGATCTGCTGAGCCGTTCGCTCTCGGCACGACAGGTCCAGATGATTGCCATCGGAGGTACAATCGGTACAGGTTTATTCCTTGGTACAGGAAAGTCACTGGCTACAGGCGGTCCAGCGTCGATATTAATCGCCTACGCTATTGTTGGTGGAATTGTTTTTACCACCATGTTGGCCTTGGGTGAGATGGCGGCTTTTATTCCCGTGGCTGGTAGTTTTTGTACTTTTGCAGGGTGAGTTTGACTTTTGACTACCACTGAATTACCACTAACCCTAGGCAGACGGTTCGTGGATGATGCTTTTGGTTTCGCTCTCACTTGGAATTACTGGTTCAACGACGCTGTGTCCACAGCCTCAGATCTGGTCGCACTGCAGCTCATTCTCCAATACTGGACCGACAACTTCCCCGGCTGGGCTCTGAGTCTTATTTTCTGGGTTGTCCTCATCGCCATTAACCTCATTTCTGTCAAGGCATACGGCGAAGTTGAGTACTGGCTCAGTCTTCTCAAAATCATCACCATTGTTGTTTTTATTGTCATGGGCATTGTCGTCAACTGTGGTGGTAACGAGACTGGAGAGTACATTGGTGGAAAGTACTGGCATTTGCCTGATGCGCCTTTTGTCGGTGGTATTGGTGGTTTTGCCTCTGTTTTCGTCACTGCTTCTTTTGCTTGTAAGTTTTTATTGTTATCCCTGGGAAGAAACTTTATGGATAACTAACAATCTTAGATGGTGGAACTGAGAGTATCGCCATTACTGCTGGCGAAACCAAGGATCCTACCAAAAACATCCCCAAAGTTGTAAAGAACGTCTTTTGGCGTATCCTCCTCTTTTAGTAAGTTTTCCTATTTCCGTCTTTGAGTTAACCACTAACAAATCATCCAGTATCCTCTCTATTCTCATCATCGGCCTCAATGTCCCATACAACTACCCTGATCTCAACTCCAAGGAAACCCGTACTTCTCCCTTCACCATCGTCTTTGAAATGACAGGCGCCAAAGCTGCCGGAAGTGTTATCAACGCCGTTATCCTCACCAGTGTTCTCTCGGCTGGAAACCACGCTCTTTTTGCCGGTGTGAGACTGATGTACACTCTTGCTCACGAGGGACACGCGCCTAAAGTGCTTGGAAAACTCAACAGGAACAGGGTTCCTTGGGTTGCTGTTTTGGTTACCGGTTTTGTAGCTGGCCTTTGCTTCGGTTCGAGTTTCATTGGAGCCGGACAACTGGTCCTGGCTACAAAAGTAAGTCCCATCACATTCTACCTTGTCTAGGATAAGTAGCTAACATTCCACAGCATCGTCGGTGTATCCAACCAACTAAGCTGGATCTCCATCGGCATCACATCGATCCGCTTCCGTCAAGCCCTCGAACTCCAAGGCAAAACGCATCTTCTTCCCTTCAAGAACTGGACGTACCCCTACGGTCCTTGGATCTGCGTCTTCCTCAACAGCTTTCTGGTGCTCGTGCAGGGCTGGAGCTGTTTCAGTCCCAAGTTTGACGTCGTCAGCTTTATCAGCTTTTACATTGAGCTGCCCGTAATGCTTATCATGTATGTCGTGTGGAAGCTACTCAAGAAGACGAAGGTTGTCAAGTTGAGCGAGATGGATCTCGAGACGGATGTGCATACCATTGAGGAAAAGGTTACTGAGGAGACGGGGTGGAAGAATAAGCTGAAGAATGTGGTCACTTGGTTGTTTTAATAGTGTAATTGGCTAGCGATTTGATACCATATATATAATGATGACTATTTATATAAAGATACTCCTACGTTTCAATGAATAGAGAAGAGTGAGAATTGTCGTGTCAACAAAGACTTCACTGAAACCAAGGCAAAACTGGGATACATCATATTAACAATTATATAGTCAAATGGTGAGACCTAGTCTCAAAAAGAAGTTAAAGGTAAAGACGCGCCCACACAAGAACATCACTCCCCATTACCGCCTTCAGCATACTCCTCAGGCACTTCCGGCCAAGCATCAACACCATCCTGAATAACCATCATCATTCCACCAACCATATGGTTATTGATATGGCAATGCAGAAGCCACGGTCCAGCATCAGCAGCATGGTACCGAACAACCACCCAACTCGGCTCCATTTCTGCAGGAGCAGAGGAAAACGCATCGCGACGGGGGGGATTGACAAGATTAAACTGGTCGGGGATCTCCTTGATGGCTTCTTCGACAGAGTTCCACCTAAAGAATCCAGTTCCGGCGCCCAGCATGTACATCTTGGATCCGTGCTTGTGAATGGGATGCGGTGGTTGAGGGAATAGAGCTGCTACGAAGACGAGGTCAACCCATTGCCCCAGCTTGGTAGAGATAGTGACGTTGTTGTTGATGTACGGCTTGGGGTTGAATAGTGTTGGTCTCTGCTCATCTAGATCCTTCGACATAAGAACAGTATCGTTCAGCGCCCAGAGGTACGAAGCGCCCTTGATGGCCATGCTCAAGTTGAACGTGACATCAGCAGTAGGCGATATCGGACTTGGTGGGTAGGGGAATGCCACAGCTTGGTTGAAGACAGCAACTTCCTTGGACGCAGGAACACCGACGATGCTGATCCAAGGTTCGATATTTCCCTCCGCAGCGCTATACCCTTCGATAGAGAGGACGGCATGGCCTGTGATGAGTTGCGGTGCACTATTGGCACTAAAGCGCATCTTGTAATCACCCGAGTTGGCGATCTTGATGACGATAGAGTATCGGTCTCCGTTGGTTACGGGAATGGCTTGCACCTTTTGAGGTTCGATATATGAGCCATCCATGGCGTATACCCACATATCATGGCCATCGATGGAAAAGACTCCGCTGACAAAGTTGATTGCGCCGACTATGTCAAAGGCAAGCCACGACTCCCATTGACCAAAGTAATTTGAGATTTTGATGGTCTCTATCTTTCCGTCTGTTTCTTTACAGCCGGAAAATGTGCCCGGGAGGAGAGCTTCTTCGTTACCCAGACCACCAGCAAGGGCATTGAGGGCAGAAGCGGGCAGACACCTAGTAATAGTTAGCTCTGAAATCTATACCCTGGAAATACAGTACTCACGCCTTGTCTGTAAACTCAGCACCTCCAGGAACCAACTCAAGGTACGCCTTCTGAATCTCATTGAGGTTGGCATCGACAACGTCCTTGTCAAGACACTCAACTCTCCCCTTGCCGTTGAAAAGGATAGAGTCATAGCATGAATCTTCGATTCCAGCCGCGACTGTCATGTTCCACTTCTCCTCTGACGTGAGATGCACAAAGTCAGAAATGACGATGGGCTTGACTTTCTCGACAGCTTCTTTGATCTTGTACACGGTATGTTCATCCGCGGAGATGAGGTGGAATGGATTCGCTTCGTCGTGCCGAGGATGGATGATGATCGCTCCGTAAAGACCATCTTCGATCTGGCCCCGATGGTGGGAATGGTACCAGAAGCTTCCGTATTGAGTTGCGTGGAACTTGTAGGTAAAGCTGCTACCTGGTTTGATGGGGTGTTGAGTTACGCCTGGGACACCATCTGACCAGGGAGTACCTTTCATCTCCAAGCCTGTATTGTTAGCTTTTTTTGAATAGATACGGAATGGATTAAACGTACCATGGTAATGAACTGTGACTTCCTCTGGGGATTCGTTGTGGACTTTAACAACGACAGTGTCATCTTGGTCAATCTCCAGCACAGGACCGGGGGATTGTCCGTTGACAAGAAGCATCTTTCTTGAGAAGCCATCTGGGGCGTAGTTATCCCATGTTATGGTGAGATCGAACTTCTTAGTCTTGAACGTAGCCGATACAGATGTAATGAGGGCTTGGATAAGAAAAGGGAGAAAGACCAAGGAAGAAGTCGAGAAGTACATCTTGACTAGTAGCGTGAGTGATGTTGACTCCTAGTGGCTGTAGATACCTTCCCATCAAGCAGGATCAGCATGCTGTATATACAACATTCGGAAACTATTTCAACACCAACATCTTCGCATTGATGTCTTCATTCGACTACGCAAAGGGTCCATCGCTTACACGACAACAATCACCACGCCGCATAACAGCATTTCCACTACTGTAGTCTTCCGAGACAAGTCAGGCCAATCAGGCATCTCGACAACACCGCAATTCTATATCTTGATGTGTGCAGTATCTATCTAAGCAAATTCCCCCAATAGAATCTCATATCCTGCGAGATCGAATCTTGGGTTATTCCCGAGGCAGTGCTTTTTTTCGCAAATGGAAATCAGCACTAACATGACTTACTGTTGGGGGCTGAGAAAAGAAGACCTGGCAGTGGGTGATTGGGGGCTGTACGGTTCTTGGCTGAGGTCAGATGTTTTCTGATATGGTAAGGCCCGAAGAGGATGATTAAACTTGGAATACAATTTAAGCATAAAGGGAGGTTTCTTGATGAGAGCTACTTGGCTGCGATGTCGCTTGGAGTCCATTGCTGTGATGAATTACCTCCCTCCATGATGGTATGTAATATGGCGACCAATGCTTCGATACAGCACTTGAATCATTGGGGGAAAAGCTCACATTTACTAGATAGATACATGACAACATGAGCAACTAGTTTGTATGCAGTTGGTCTTGATAGGGCTTACATGGCTACTTTGGGGCCTGGTTTTGTCATGGCGGTCAGCATTAACAACTTCGGGCGGTCAACCAACCATAGAGTATCAGAGATCTTGGCAACGGAAAGCACATGGGACGAAAATGGTAAGTTGGGCTATGTCATTCTAGACTGTATTCTCAGGTTGCTTATTCTTATATCCTAAAACTTGGTTGTCATTCTACCACCACCCTGGCTAGCCTACCTAGCGCTCGATAAATGCTGTTCCTGGATTTGAATGCAACCCTAAGGTGGGGCTGAGAGTTGGATGGAATGATTAGGTAGTATGAAGATAGTATATAGGCTGGTAAGATAATTTGACATGTGTTTGTCCAGAATATACGATAATTCCCATACTATCAGTCTTGATGCAGGCTCAGCCATCATAGGCAAGACAATGGCTCTTCCATCGTATCGGTGTTCTTGAAATGGTTACATCTTGGTATTTCGCAAAAAATGAAACTATCTGCCAAGGTGCAGCCGGCATGGTGGGAGCGCTGCTGTGCCTTTATACATTCGACTCTCTGATAATCCCCCCCAACGCCTTGCTCAACTTCAAAACTCTTCTAACCCAGATGAAGAACCTCGACATTGTTTCCAACAGGGTCAAGGACAAACGCAGCATAATATCCAGGTCTGTATTCTCTCAGCCCAGGCTTTCCATTATCAACAGCACCAGCTTTCCTATACAACTGATTAGCACCATGCCATTTTCATTTATACAGGACAAAACGCTTACATGGCATTCTCATGCCACTCATCAACATGCTTCTGATTCTCAGCGTTGAAAGCGAAATGAACTGGGCACGCTCTGTTCTCCATGTTGCCGTCGTACTTCTTGAGAGCACTTCCGCCTCCGCCAAGCCAAAAGTCAGGACCCTTGTCCTTCTCGCCAAACGCGCAGTAGTATGCGCCTGAAGGGCCTTGGGCTTCAAACTTGAATTCGTAGCCTAGAGGGGCGAGAACGGCTTTGTAGAAGTCGCGCATTTCGACGTAGTATTCGCCGCAGGGGAGTGCAAAGTGACTGAAACCCATTGTTGCTGTTATACTTGTGATAGTTTGTGAGTGGGTGAGTGAGTGGATGAGGGAGTGAAGGTTAAAGAATCGGAGTTGGATTGAAGGAAATATCTACAGTCTTATGTAGTCATTGCTTACAGATGATCAAATTCACGGTGCGACTTGATATTTCCCCTCTTCATCGTGAAAGTTCCCCCTCACGGACCGTGGCGCTCACCAACTCGGACTTTATTCAAGTCCGTATTCTATCCGATTCCCCATGTCCATGTAAGACAATACATGGATGCCTAATCTGTCGCACAATTGGTCATATCATATTTGCAATGACTGTTACATAAGCCTATGGATGAACATAATACAGCTCTTGGCAAAGAGCTGAATAATTTTCGAGGCTGGCTGGATTGTGTTATCGTTTGGCTGCTTACTTTCCCAGATAGGAAAATGAGATTCGTTATCTATGGCGAGCTGATTCAGGCGATCCTTATGATAGTTAGGAAAATGAGAATAAAATGCCCAATATTCGGTGGACAAGATAGATAGGTGTTGATTGCGGCAGGGATTAAATGACATGAATGGCAAAAAAAGAACATACTGCAGCCGGACTTCGGACAACAAACACACATCTTGGGCTCCGGAGACCGACGACCCGGAAGCGATCTGCGCCGGTCAGAGACACAACAAGGCGTTCGATTATGGATAGCTGCAAGATACTTGTGCTATCTGTATACAGAAAGGTGACGCGTGAGAGGGCAAGCGAGTTGTTCAACTTATAGGAAGATCGAGCTCTACCAACCACGGATGATTAAATGGTATGTCGCCTGATCCTTGAATGGCAGCATTGACAAACAGAGTATGAACTCTCCGCGCAATTCGCAACTCATCCCTCCCGCAATGTTTCGTAGGAACAGCTCTCGCTTCGGCAATACACATCTCCTTATTCCCCTTCTGCCAAGCAACCCTGAGTTTATCACGACTCCTAGGACTGAACCGATCACAAACCCCGATCGTAACAGACTCATCCATGTTGATGGCTTTATCAGGCGATGAATCTTCAGGGTCGTGGTCTCGCCATCTGATCAACTCTGCGCCCCAGCTTCGATGTGCGTGGCCGAAGCAGTGCATCAGAGGCTTTGCCTGGGCGATTAACTCAAAGAGTTCTGGACAGCCGATATGTCCCCCCCGAGAATTTATGTCGAGAATACCTTTTGGAGGACCGTGTGTCATGATGACGTCGACCTGCTCATTCATCTTCCGTTCATGACCTATTCGAGGATCGAACTGGAATCCCCAGCAGTCATCAGAAGGAGTATAGGGACTCGCATAAACCACCAAATGAGCCCCATTGTCGAGATCAAAATGATGAATACCTTCTGTTAGATACACAATACCCTCATGCCTATAACTCTCCATCAAACGTCTTGCTTCTCCGAATCTTCCATATTCCTTCTCCACTAATTTTATATCGCGAGGGGGTATCTTGATGATTGCTTTTTTAAACGTGGGGGTGTCGAGGGTAAAGTCGTGATTGCCTGGGATGACGAGCTTGAGAGGAGCGTTGATGGCTTTGAGCAGATTGATGGCCGAGTCGAATTCATATAGCTTTGATGTTTCTGTTAGATCGCCGCAGTGGATGGCTACGTCGACTTTGTGCAAGGGTTTGCGGCCGTTGGGGAATTCTTGGCCATGGGTGTCGGATATGACTAGGAAACGAGTTCTGATTTTCCATGGTGCCATTGTCGGTGTTTGTGGTTCAGGAGATACAGTTCTCACGGATGGCGAACAGGCAGATGGGATTATGTTTTATATAATAGCAGTAAAGTTTTGGTTCTGAACATTCTGTTCTAAATAGTGTTTACCACTGCACAAAGCTTGGACTGGGTTGTCTATAGATAGAAACTCTAATTGTTCTTGGAACCTTGAGGAAGGAACATGACGGACAAAGAATTGCAAAGACATGTCATCAAAGAGGATAAATTGAGAGCTACCGTTATAACAGGCGAGAACTAACAAAATTCAAGAGTTATCCCTTGTAGATCATGTGTCTTTTAAAAAGTGTGGACGATTGCATACAAGCCTTGGAGTTGTTATTGAGTAATCTAAAAATACTACCTTTTCTGAATAGAGTTTAATAACCCCCAGTAAAATAGGCCCCGGAACCCCGGAAACCCCCAGAATCGCCGCCTTGTCTCATCTGCCGGATCGCCAGTCTCCACGTGACGGGACCGAACCATTGGGTTGGTCCAACTTGTCTCTTGTCATCTTTCACCATCACCAACATCACAACTGTTCATTATCATTCCCCCAGTCACTCATCATTGGCTCCTGGTTATAAACATGCGTCAAGATGGAGTCTCAGATCAACCGCAGTCGGCTAAAAGATAATGAACCCCAAGGGCAGCCATGGTGCTCCAGCACATCATTTAAAGTCACTCTTCCACTCCTCATTCTTTTAACAATATTCATATTTACACCTCAAGTTTACTTTCTTCTTAGCCTTGGAGCAACTGATATGAAGCTTACGAGTTCAATCGCTGTTTGTCCAGCCCTGGCCATGGCGCGCAACCTCACTATATATAGAGATGACCCCCTGGCTCCAACTCCACTTCCGCCATCCCATGCAGCATCTGACGGCCCAGACATAATCCACGCTTTTCAAAAACTGAGCCGTTCCACAACATGGAAGAGTATCAAAAATATCACTTTCCAAGGAGACACTTTTGAACCCGAAGGTATCGTGAGACTTGGTCATGATCGGTACGTGGTTAGTTCAGGACATTGGACTGTGCCTACAGAAAAGTATGGAAAGGTTATCAACGGGACGGACAGAACTGCCGGTGCAGGATTGGCGCATTTGATGGTGTATAATGGAAAAGGAGAGTTGATCGCTGATGCCACTATTACGAAAGAAGGAGATGACGAGTATCATAACGGAGGGATTGACTATGATGGTCAGTATATCTGGGGGACTATCGCGCAGTATCGACCCAACAGTACTGCGTATGTATACCGGACAGACCCAGAGACACTCGTTTTGGAGCGTGTTCTCAATTACAACGACCATCTCGGTGGCGTCGTCCATGATACTCGCGCCAATCTCATCACGGCTCTCAACTGGGGTTCACGAACAGCATCGACGTGGAATCTTCGAGTCGCCAAAACAGGCTGCGACGTATCTCCTATCCCAGAAAAGGTTGTACGAAATCCCAGCCACTTTGTCGACTACCAAGATTGCAAGTGGCTAGGGTATAGTGGATTTTACAACGGCAAGAGTGTCATGCTCTGCTCAGGAGTGGCGACCGTGGGCGGGTATAATCTCGGGGGTATTGCGTTGGTGGATGTCAAGACTATGATTCCTCTTGCTGAAGTGCCGATTGAGATGGAGAGTGAATTGGGAGTTAGGGTGACGCAGAATCCGATGGATGTTGGTGTGGAAGATGGGAAGTTGAGGCTTTACTTACTGCCGGATCAGCATAATAGTACTTTGTATGTTTACGAAGCGCAGACATAGGTCGGCCATTGGAGGCACAAAAGGTAAAGTTTAGGTCAGTTTATCCTACTTAGATCGGGCTTCTCAGGTTGTTCACCTTTGTAACATAAAGCTCAGGCCGTACACTAACTGCACCGTGGTAGGTGATTTTTAGTCGGTCTATTGTTGTTCCCAGTAACAATGCTCGCCAACTAGCAGGTGAACGAACAGAAACATCAACTGGCAAATGCCGCCCACCTTTTCTGATGCTAAGGCTTTCCACTTCTGCCAATCTCTTCCTCGCACCGTCTAGATTCTCTACCGTCTAGATTCTCTACCGTCATCATCTCATCCTCACAACCAACCTAATAGTCGGCAAAATGGCCTCTCAAGGACAGCCGCCGCCGCCTCTTCCTCCCCCTTCTCCTAGTCTTCTCTCTCCTCCGCCTCTTCCTCCTCAGGTATTCCCTCTACAGCGTCTCCCACCTGAAATCCAAGATCACATCTGGACCTTGACACTCCCGAGCCATCGCTCCTTTCCTGTCAGAAGAATCATGAGAAAGGACTACGGAACAGAAACAAAGTTCTTTCAATTCTACGCTCCTCTCCATCCCCCTCCTCTCGCCCTCAGTGTCTGCCGCGAGTCCCGCGAAGTTGCGCTGCGTCTAGGCTTCTTCTTCTCGGCGGGCGACAACCCTGGTGTTTGGTTCAGACCGGAAACCGATATGCTATATTTCGGTTCCATGCACAGAGCGACGCTAGCAACAAAAGTACGCATCGATGTTCCAGGGTGGGACCGAGTCATCCACCTTGGAATCCAGATTCAGGCTTTTTACGACAGTTTCCATGATCCACTACCTGATGACTTAGCAGACACTATGAAGCTCTTCTACGCACACATGCCGAATCTGAAGACACTCAAGTGCGTAGTATCTGGAAATGTGATGGGGCCGGGGGTCAGCAAAGTTGTCCTCTTGCCGTTGCCAGGGGGCGACGCCGATACATATGCTTCAATGAGGGGTTTGAAGTATGGGGAGGCATTCAAGCTGCTACGGGAATCTGGAGACCTGATGGTCACGTAGCGGCCCTCAAGAAGTCACCGGCACCAATGACCGACGAGGCACGGACTGGGGATTGTCGTGAAGGACCGTAAGGCCAAGTCCGCCGAGACGAAGGCTCTCTTTATCTACGTGACGACTGCTAGATTGTGGGTGGCAGGAAGGGTGGCCTAAGCATTAGGATATCAAATGGAAGACCCAATACCATACTCTCAGTAGCATAAACAGACTAACCAGTTTTATGTCTAATGCCTCTAACGGCCATTTGGAGTACCGTGAGGACAAGCAAGGGGCTGTGATGATTTTGTGCTTACCTATTTCTGCGCTTTGTAAATAAACAAAGAAATATAATACCGACCGACAGCCCGGAAGTAATCTGTGCTCTCGGGAAATGGACGGTTTCTAGTCGGCCTGTTCGTTACTCACAGTACCTCTGTAACAGCCTTCGCTAGGTACGTAGCTGGCAGTTGAGCTCTGGTGCTTGACACCTTTTTTCCTATCAACAAACAAAAGTTCTCTAGCTTCTCTCTCTCGCACCACCAAAAATCTCTTCATCATTCATCACCTTCCACTCTCACAATCAACCCAGTAGCTAGTGAGAATGGCCTCTCAAGAACAGCTGCCGCCTCTTCCCTCTCCTCCCCCTCCCCCTAGTCTTCTTCCTCCTCCTCCGCCTCCTACTCCACAGGCTTTTCCTCTACATCGTCTCCCACCCGAGATACGAGATGAAATCTGGACCTTTACCCTTCCCGATCGCCGTGTCTTTGACGTTTCGACAGTTTCTAAAGAGGGCCCCGAAAAGCCGTCCTTCTTAGATTTTTACTTTCGTCACCCTCCTCCTGCAACTCTTCAAATCTGTCGCGAGTCGCGTGCAGCTGCCTTGCGCCACGGCTTCTTCTTCAAGGCAGGTAATGAGAGCCCAGGTGTATGGTTCAAACCAGAAACCGACATGCTTTACATCACTTTATGCCATCACGAAAGCATGATTGCCGATGGCTGCCGCCACACCGACGTCACAGGGCTAGACAAGACTCTTCATGTTGGAGTTGAGTTGAGCAGTTTCCTCCTTGTTTTCCTTCGTGGACTATCACGGGAGAGTTTCGGCAAACGCTTGCAAGAGTTCTACACACGCATGCCCAGTCTCGAGAGTCTTGACGGTATCCTTCTTGGGCGCAGTGTCCCAGAAGGGCACGAGATCAACAGCGCCGACTACTCAACTATGCCTCTGCCGCTGCCACCGAGCGACGATACGTATGCTTTCTTGAATCGTCGGTCCTACAAGAAGCTGTTTAGGAAATGGGATGTTATTTATTGTCATGGGTTAAGAGACCTGACCTGAGAGTGTTGGGTGGTGGTTGACTAGTAGGAAAGGATTGGAATTACAAACCCCATGGAGGTTTTGGTTTGGATCTACATGGTTCAAGCTTAGGAGGTAAGAGACACTGCAGAGTATTGTCCTGAGAACACCTCACTCACCAACATCAGGCTGTGAACAAAACTGCAAAAGTCGCAGGCATGCAGTTGAGATGGAACAGGAAAGAAAAGAGTCGATCATACACGTCATGTGTACATATCATCTGCTTCCCACCATCTCGCATACATTTCACCAATCACGCATGCATCTGTGCGTCAATCTGTTGGCCAGGTTTTCGACCCGCGAGGCTTTCTGGGCGACTACCAACAGATGCAACCCTGTATTCTGCAATGGGCGAATTGGAGCTTTGCTTTTTATGATTGAAGTCGTCGGCCCCCGACCTGAAAAGCCCTTGGGAAGATGCGTCGTGATAATTGATGTTGGTTCACCGTCAGGATCAGATGTATATAAGCTGGCCCAATTCCTTTGCCATTTTGTTCAGTCTGCGCAGAAATACATTTTATTACATTAACGCACTGTACTCAGAATCAATTGAGGATTATCTCGCTCATCACTATTCCCTAAAGCTTTCGCTATCATCTTCATTCCTCAAGGTTATTCGGTCGTGTACAACGATGGAACTCTTTGGCAATGTTGTTATAGAGCGGGATTTTCCAGCCCATAGTAAGTTGATCAAACGCAGAAGTTTGACACGAATTCATCTCACTATATAACTAGAAATCAAGTCCATCTTGAGCCGTTCAGAAGAAGCAACTGAAAATCAGCATTTCCTCCACCAACCTCAAGACTATCATCAGAATCCTTTCCCAATGGCCGAATCTACAACCCGTTTTGATCCAAGTCTTTATCACTGTGACCATACCTCTTTCTGGTCTCAGGAATCTCCTAGCAACTCTTCCTCCACCTCTCCCGGCTCTCAGCTATAGTTTGAGGGTTCTGCGCGTAGGCATGGTTTCGGCCACGAGCCAGGAGGTCTACAAGTGGGATTTTTGATGGACAGTAGCAGTTCGGAGGATGATTTTCAAATCCAAAGCAAAAACAGTAGCAAAGGTAAGTAATTCACTTTTCCAGTACTTCAAGATAACTGACGAGTAAATCAGAAATCATATGCTGTGGTAAATCATGGAAGCAGGGCACACACCACAAGTCAGTCGCTCCCCCCCGACTCATCGCACCTCTCTGATCATGTTAATAGCAAACACCACAATCGCGTACATAACCGCCGATTTAAATGCAAAAGTTGCGAAAGCTGCACCTTTGCAGGGGCAGACAAGAAAGAACTCCACCGTCACTATCAGGTGTCCCATAAGGAATGGGCGAAAGCGAACAATATTCCCGATCTAGGGGGGAAGTGCGAAGGTTGCGGGAGGGAATTCACAAGAAAGGATCACATTCGCCGCCATCTTGTGCGGTTTCCCTCATGCCGTGAAAAGCTAGGGCTTTAGGTATAAGAGTCCTAGCTTGTCACGGCATCGGGGATCTCGTCTGAGATGGCGACGAATGCGATCTTTTTGGACTGATTGGTACTTTTACTTGTGTTTTGCGGATAAAGGCCTGTTTCGTGTTCCTGTTTTATTGATATCTCTCTTTTGACTATAGTACATCGTGTTCTGTGTATCCTGTGTTCTATTTCTTGAGTTCTTTACAATGGTCCAATTTCCTTTTCTGGATCAACCCTGGTATCTCTTGATACAAACGACTCTCCAATTCATCCTGAAAAGTTTCCAAGCTTAGTCTTAAGATAAAAGAGCCACTAGTCCTCGCGTTCGGGAATAGTCCTGTCACATTCTTTCCAGTCGACGGGACAGTCTGGGTTGTATTCCCATTCCTGAAGCTCCCGGAGCGCAGCATGCTTGACAGGCTCGGGAAGCTCTTTGAGATACTTGACCAAGAGTTGTGGGTGGAGGGCAATACCATGAAGATTCTCCACGAGCTCCTCTGGAAGGGAACTGTCGACAATGGCACGGATCTTGGTAGAGCTGGGTGCGTCCGTAGCCTGGTTCTTGAGGTCGCACTGGAGGAAACGGACGATGCCTTTAGGGTTTTCACGTGTTTGCTTGCACACCCAGATGGTGTCAAGATCCTCCATGGCCCTGGTGATGGCTTCTTCGATGTCTGTTTTTCTGTTAACTGAGAGTTTCTCTGTGTTTAAGTTGGTATTTACCTGAGTCTGGATATCCCTTAAGCTTAGCTCGGATCTTTCGTTCAATGCCAGCGCGGTCGACGTTCAATCTGTTCCAGGGGGCACATCCTGCGAGTTGTCGGAGCGTGCTGGGGTATCTGAAATCTACAGCCCGTGAAATATCGCTGGTAATTGCATCAGAGCATCCCCAACCGACTGGGTTAAACCCGCGGTCTGCAGTGATGATATCAGGCCCGTGAAGCACGATGAATTTCAGCTCCATGCGGTCCCTTCGCACCGCCTTGGTAAGTCGATCGCGGAAGCTGTTCCAGTGCTCGGAGCAGTCGTAGACCCAAGCCCAGTCCACGGGGATGCCTTGGCCGCGCCAGAGCTTGATACGCTTGTCCTGGGGGATAACGACGGCGTTGTCACGATTCTCCATTTTGCGAGCCAACTCTTTATCACTGGTGGCGACGATTATGGCAGCCACCATGTTTAGGTCAGCGCCTGCGTGCTCAAATACATGCTTCAGGAGATCGAGGTGGCCTTGGTGAGGGGGGTTAAAGGAGCCTGGGTACAGGAGAATGTGGTTGACGCCCTGGGGATGAAGAATGGGAGGGTTTTTGGCGGTGGCGTTGTTAAAAGGCCTGTCGGATTGCTTCTTGGGTTTCTCATTAGAAGCAATGGTGCGCTCAACGTAGGTAGCAAGGCGTTTGGAAGCCATTTTGCGCTCCTGATAATTATCGTGATAGGAGGTTGTGTGGATGAAGGGAGAGAAGTTGAGGTGAGAGGAGAAGAAGTCCATAAAAGAAGAGTATATAAAGATCTTGCTGTTCAGGTGAATGCAGAAACTTAGAGCGCGTTCACCTGGAGTGTGCAAAGGCTGGCTAACAGTGGTTGTTGAAGTGAACAAAGTGCTCGACCGATCATGGGCACTGCCAAAGGCGTGTTAAAAGAACCTCCCTAGTCCGGCACCAAGGAATGAGAAGTGTGAATCTTGAGTTAAAGACGGCTTGAACTTTTGTTTTACACATTCGTAGTCGCTTTTCTTTCTCGGTGCTGTGTATCATAACATTTGGACAGCTCTGCAGATAAAATATAAAAGGGGCTTTGTTTCGATACAATAATCGGCATCGACGCTCTATGAAAGAATATAATAATGTCTTTTATCTAGCTCTTCTAGAAACCCAGTCGCAATGGTATTTAATTATATTATATTTACGCTTTGCATCTCGTCCCCGAGTTTGTATGCTGCGACGTAATTTATATGAAGCGATGAGAAAAGTCGTTGGCTTCTGCGACGGTAGGTAACAAGGTGAGGTAATGGCAACTACAGGCATTTAGAAAAGGTTGAAGTAAGGAATACTCAAGTAATTAAGTCTTGGATTTTGATTGCATTATTTTGTTTTTATCAATATACTGTATTCTTTTTGTTTTGCGCTCTGAGCTGTTGTCATATGTTTGGCTTTCAATCATCCGCCGCTTTTTGTCAGTTTTACCTCGCGATTCTCAAACCACAGAAACATGGGAACACCTAAAAGGGGAAAGAAGAAAACATGAAGAGTAGAAAATATGGTGTCTTGCATGCATACCATGCATTGCAGCTACACTTGGGATACTTATGTAGTTTACACAAAGTGTTAATATCTCGATCCGTTGTAGGGTAAGCACATGGCGAGATGGTACGGCCGTTGTGATACATTCATTACATGAACAAGGTATATGAACAAGGGTACAAACGAGCACACCGCATTGCTAATAATAGAAATCATCAAGATTATTCTTCAATCATGGGGGTTCCGACATTTCCTTGTATTAATGATGTATCTGTATACTCCGTACAGAGCATGTTGTGCTGATATACACCGACGCTGATCTCCCAAGCACCCCTGGTCTGGATTGATCATGATAAACAAAAAGTCAACAAGCCTCGGCCGATCGTCACAAAAACGGTCGCTGAACCCTGTCAGCATCTGAATCAAGCACGGAGATGGTTCGTCGATTGGAGGGAAGCGACGTCGCAGGCACGAGCTGCATAGATCGACACGGCACAAAAAACACCAAACGATTAACGGTATGAGCACGACATAAAAATACGATGAGAAACGGATGAATGCATAAAAAGTGAGATTTGGCACTAACAGAACTATATATGTTGCGACTTTACATTTTGCAAGTAAAAGTGTCTGCTCGCAAGCCACAGAGTAATTCATTTTGATAGCCAAACCAGCACAACACAAACTATTATTGTAGCCATATCATGTCTCAGAATCTAAAAGCGGTGTAATCAAAGAGAAAAGAAAAAAAAGGTTTGTGTTTGTTCTGCAGAGATTTATTTCGTTGTGTCATGAGCGGAGGATCAGACCAGGGGGAATGAAAGGTATGGGGTAACGTCACTATAAGTCATGGGAGAAAGGAATACAACATCAAAAGAACGAACCCCCAAATAACATTCTCCATTTCTTTCAATGACAATGACAACACATGATGATGACCCCTGCTTGTTGAATGGCATTTCACTTTGCTCCTATTCGTCCATTGGACCGCGGCCACGGCAGACAAGGCTTGGGGCGAACTGGACCTAGTTTAGTGGGAAAGCTTTTTGTTGGAGATTTTGGTTTGGTTTTGGCGTTTGGCATCTGGCGTCATTGTAATCATCATGACTTGACCTTGTCATGAAGGAATACTATTTGCGTAATAGGCTTGTTACTATTGAGTATTGTCGATGGTTGTCAGATGGAGTTGTCAGTTCAAGATATAACCAACGTGATGGTTCAATAAATGACTTGTCGCAACTTTAGACAGCTCTCCAGCTCCCGTCCCCAGTCCTAGCTCCAGCCAGCTTTAGGTATGGGTAGCTCCCGAGTCAGTTGTTTTCTGTTGGTTTCCTAACCGTCCCCGTCCCCGTCCCCGTCCCTATCCCCGTCCCTGTCTATTCTTCCCCTCAACGGACGGCGTTACGCTTTAAACCCAACATGCAAAAGTCAAATCCTCCTTTAATTGAATTGGTTCTCATAGGGAAAAACAGGGTCTTTAGGGACTCGCTCATCGTGTGCGTATGTGTGTGTGTGTCACTCGCTCATCCATGTCTCACTGCCCACTTAGCGCCCACCGCTCTGCTTTGCTTTCCCCCCTCCTCTTTTAATCCCTGTCCTATCTGTTTTTTTCTCTCTCTTTTTCTCCTATGATGCATGTGTATGTATTTGTTCAGTGACGATAAATGCTAAACCTAGTGTAACAAGGGACAGAAAGGAAAAGATATTTCTCTTGATCCTCTTCATCACGCCTCTTTCTTGTTGAGGTTTGTCTGTCTGTCTGTCTTGTAGTGTTTTCTGATAGTGAATGTAGTATTATTTGTTACCATTTAAATTCCTTTCGCATCACAGTCTCTCTGGCACGTGTTGCATTCAGTGTGTGTCCCGTCCCTTGCCTTGCTTTGCCTTGACCTATTGAATCTGGCTTCCTGCCGCACCTTTTGCCTTGGTCGCATAATCACGGGTAGATCAGACTTTGCTCAGTCTGTCCGATTCTGATTTACTGCATGTTCCTTTTGCGATTCAGTCGTTTACTGCAAAAGAAAAAAAAGAAAACAACAAGCTTCAAAACGTTGACCCCTACCAATAAGCACATAACTCTAACCAACACAAAACAAAACGCGTTGTCACAAACCGATCCGATCCGACTCACTTCACTTCAGCCCATCCATTCTAGCCTGCAAATAATAGTGGACCAGACCAACTGACCTGACTGACTGGCATTTTTTTCTTCTCTTTCTATAGAGATAGAGATTTCCTGGGGGTGGAAAAAAAGGTGAAAAAGGCTTGGAGTGGATGCCCCCATCTTTGTTCTTTTCGGTTTAGCTCAAGTCGCTGGAACCTGAAGCCGAAAGGGAATTTTGGAGCTAAAAAATTGGCGCCATGGATCCACGGCATCTGTCCAAGCTTCCACTTCCACTTTCAGTTCCTGTTCCAGTTCCAGTTCCAGTTCCAGTTCCTGCCACCAACAACACTACCATCATTACTGTTTCTGTTTCTCCTTTCCCTCCAGCTCCAGCTACTGCAGCTGAAGCTTCAACTACTACAGGTTGGACTTCTCCAACAACAACAACAACATCACCACCTCCACCTACTGTCGATCGCCTCCCCATCGACATCCCTTTTTCTCGCAGCGCGACGACACCTGTATTTATTAACTGGGGATCCAACACGCATACGCAGAGACATACCCACTCCCGCACACCGTCTTATGACATCGTGCGCGCCGAGTCGCATCCGCATCTTCAGAATTTCACTTCGCATCAAAACCCTGCATATGCCGCTCCTACTTTGCCCCAGCGACGATCTTCCGACACCAATTTTTACTCTCAACCCGCACGCCGAATAAGTCACGATTTAAACACTGCGCGTTCAATCATACCACAAATTCCAAGAACCTTTAATCGCGAAATGCCGCCGCCGACATCGCCTCCCCAACCGGGGGCGAAACCGCCGCAACAAAGCCAAAATCAACAGCCGCACAACATGATGGGCTACGGCCCTCCTCCACCGCGAGCACCTCCTGTGGCTGTCGGGCCTCCCATGTCATTTCCTTCCGGTCGAGAACTTCCTGCCCTCGGCTCTATCGCAAGAACTGGCAGCAGCAACAGCTCCATGTCCATATCATCCATGCTAGGTGGCCCGCCGCCCGCTCTTCGTGAATCGCAACCTCCGCAGTCGCATTTTCCTCCTCATTCGGCCGCCCCTGGATCAGGTCCCGGCTTTGCGACCGCAGTCCACGCCTCACCACGAATGCATTCGGCCGCTTCTGACTACCCACCTTTCCGTCGACCACAAACCCCCGATCATCAGCGACCCTACGAATCCAGAAATTCACCACCAGGTCATTACACCCCCGAAGTTGCGCGTTATAGCACGCCTTCTACCTACTCAAGACATCCTTCAGGCTCTGCCGATCACGCAAGAGAGCCTGGAAGGTTACCTCCCGGGCCTCCTCCACGACCAAGCAGCCAACCCAAGGCTTATCAAGGAATGCCTCGACCGATGGAAATGGGACGACCACCTGGCCCTGAAGAGGCATATGGGCGACGCGACGAGATGGGTAGACCTCCACCCGGCATGGAATACAACCCCGAACGAGTCGGCCTGCGACCTAACCCCTACGAAGACCGCTATAGAGCAGAACGCGAACGCATGGGCGAAGTTGAGCAGCGCGAGCGCGAAAGAAGGGAACGCGCATATTCTGGCAGCGACTCGGGAAGACATTCGATACATCCTGGTGACTATGGCCATCGCGAACCTCCTCGAAATCCTTTACCGTACGGCCGACCTCCCGATCGCGATCCCAGGGAACGAGATCCGCGTGATCCTCAGGGCAGGGATCCTAGAGATATCCGAGAGCGAGATCCGCGAGATGGGCAATGGGGTCGCATGGGCGCTGACCCCAGCTATCGAGCCCCTATGGACCACCAACGACCACATCCCGACTATCCACCTTCTGCCACGCCTTACCCTCCTCATGGTGTTGCTTACCCAGGTCCTCCACCCGATCGATATCCTCCATCCTCGCACCCTATGCCGGGCCCGCCGGGCCAAAACATGCCCCATGGACCCGCACCTTATGACTCTCCCGACCGGGCCCGAATGAGTTTAATGCATGCACAACAACAACAACCTCCGCATCGACGACCAGAAGAAGGCGGTCCCCCACCACCGACTATAGCCTACAATGGAGCTCCTGGTCCGGGACAACTCGAGTCTCCTCGCCATCGCAATAGCGACGATGCGTCAGCCCCCAATGGTCAGCGTAATTTGTTGGCGATTCAGGAGATGAACCGTAAAGGAAGAATATCACCCCTACCCCAGGCCGTACAAGGTGCGCAATTGCAGCAACCTGGTCCAACTGGCGAGCCAGGGATCAAGAGCGAATTTGGCCGCATGTTTGCAGGTATTGGGAATGGAGTCATGGGTGTTTCAAGCCCCATCACATCTGCTGCCATGCCTTTTACAACTGCCAGTCTGGCCAAGCGTGAGGATCCTGAAAATGTGACACCTGATTCTGGTCCCGAGGCAGGAAGCAAGGGTACTAAAGGCAGGAGGAGAAAACTGAAAGATGATGAAGGCAAGGGTGATGATGAAAGTTCGGGACGAGTTACTCCTGCCAACAGGACTAAACGTCCCAAAACTCACCAACATCAACATCACCACCATCATCAGTATGTTGGTCTCCCATTTCCTCGTGACTTTACTGATTATCACAGCCATGCACATCATCACCACCACCATCCAGCTGACGCTGCCCCGTTGAGTGGTGTTGTGCCCTTCAAGAACTTCAAAGCAGGTGCCCCTACAAACGACAAGGGTCTTCCCGTTCCTCATCACCATCATCCACCGCGACCCATACATCAGCACCAGCACCCGCCGGTCAAACAGCCGGCACCAAACGCCCCGCCGATTATACCCCCGAAAGTGAAGACAATTGTCAAGTCAAAAGCAATTTTGGATTCGGTAGCGGATCGACCTAGACACCATCTTGGAGACTTTATCTACGAACCAGGATTGAAAGCGGGCAGATTGGTGCCAAACTATCCCACACATCGCGCTTTTGCTTCAAACCCCAAGCCTCTACCTTGGGAGTTGATCAAGAATAAGGAAAACTGTCTGTTGACGGTTAAGGTGGCTCGTGTCCATTTATCACCTGCTTCGAGGGAAGAAATCACCTCAAGAGCGTACCTCTGGGGTACTGATGTCTACACAGACGACTCCGATGTCGTCGCCGCATGCATTCACAGTGGATGGATAAAAGGAGAATGGGCCGAGGATGTGGACAACTCGATTTTGGACATTGATCAGGGACCCGGCGACAAGCGACGTAAGAAGCCTGTGGCTTCGACCGTGGACCTAGATTCAGAAGGTCTTATCACTGTCCCTCCCACGAGCGGACCGATGCCGATACCCGCACGACGCGATTTGCATGTCAACATCCTTATTCTTCCTCGTTTGGTCAAGTACGGCGCTTCTACCAGATACGGTATTACGAGTCGAGAATTTGGTGGCGATTATGGTCATCGTCACGCAGTTCATGACGGTATCAGCTACATGATCAAGAGTGTACGATGGGTAGAGAATGGAGCGCAGCCACAAGCACGACTTCGAGGTCAAGCTCGACGTGACCGCATCCGCAAAGCCATGCGAGAGGTCAAGAAGAGCCTCAACGTTAATGGTATGGAAGCGATCCAGGAGAAGGAATCAAATGGAAAGCTACAAGGTGGAATATCAGCTACATGGAGGAAGAAGGATCCTGAACAAGTCGAGCCAAAGACCCAGGAACAGGATGTTGTCGAAGGCGACAAAGAAAACGGCCACCCCACTACACACGACACAGAAGCAAACGAGGAAGAAAAGAAGGAACAGACCAAGGACGTGGAAATGGACGATGCTGTCGAGGCCCCCACCGCAGAGGCGAAGACGGATTCATGAAGTAGTCACGATTTTGTCACCATACCATAAAAGGCGTTGGTGTCCTTACATTGCAGGGCAAAGAAGCCAAGGTCTTGTAGCATTAGAAATACCCCCTTTCAGGTTACGATAATAACAAGTATAATCAAAAGGCAGACGCCTTGTCTATAAGTTGAATATGATACAAATTTGTACAGTTTTATCTCCGTCTGTGTCGCCACCGAGGTTTATTGTTGTAGTCCATGACTCTGTTGTGCCACTCTTTTAAAAGTCTGTCGCCCGTCCATTATAAGACCAATCGCTGTCGCCACCCCATCGAAGAGGTTCATTCTTGGGTCCTCCGACCTCTCCAGTCTTGGGATTCACATCACCCTCAAACTCTGGCGGCGCACCGCGGAAATAGCCCACATTCATTTCATCGTCGGTCTTCTTCTCAGGTGTAGTTGTATGTTTGATCTGCGAAGTAGCAGGCGTAGCTCCTGTAGCTTCTGCTGCTGTTTCCTGCGTGGGTTGGAAAGCAGATGATACAGATGCTGCGCGCTGTAGACGCTCAAATTCGGCTTGTTCTTCGGCGGGGAGCTTTGGAGGACCGGGGCGGGATTGGAATGTTGATGAGAAGCGGGGGGTTGTGGTTGCCCGAAAGAGCGAGGGTGTGAAACGGCGGGTTAAAAGGCGGGACATTTTTTGTTGTTGTTTTATCTCTGCTGGTGGTGTTTTCGTAGGTGAGATTGGTGTTATTGAGGTTGGCGCAATAAGGAAGTGATTAAGAGGCAAAAGTAAAGTACCTAATGTAGAGTGATGATGTAGATCGGGAGAGAGACGGACCGAGGTTAGATTGAAATCGGGAATTGGTGGGGAATATTCCGGGGGAAGGAGATGGAAAGGGTACGTACTGTTTTAGTTGCTATGGATGGTGATGGCTTCAATTTTAGATGGGGGATGTCGAAGCAAGACAAGTTCATTCGCTGTTATAAGAATTCCCGCTGAACCAAACAAGCAGAATGGGGTGACTGGGCACCGAGTATCTCGTTTATTAAGCTCTAATGTGTGATTGTCTAATAGATCATCTTATAGACGACGTGACGTGTATGCGCCAACATAGTAGGTATCGGCCAATGCTCCTTGGAGCCAGGCAACATTCTTCGGAGCTGAGCCTGTGGAATGAATTAAACATCCAAACTCACTCCGAAGCAACATAAAACAACTAGAGTAGCCAAGCTTTCTGAGGTACACCAGATGCCCGCCCGAGTACTGTCTCATCCACGCCGCATGGTGTCATATCGACGGCACAGCAGCCACTTCGGTCGCCGGATCGGGTGGATCTCAACACACGTGGGATGGAAGTCTGTTCCTAGGGATTCCAAGACATGGGAAAGGAAGCCTGAGTATGTAGTATCGAACGGTGGTTGTTAGGTGTGGCGTTTATTGGACTGATATAGTCTCGGTCAAGGAAGGATTGAGATGATGTCCATGTAGGCAGCTTTGGGGTTTATGTTAGTTTTACCAGTTTCTTATATCCGTTGTTTTGTCGATAGTTGACGGAAGGGATTGGAAGAAACTATGCTGATGATGAACTTGGAATTGTTCAAGAGTACCTATTTATTATTGCAGCTTGATGGAATTAGCTATTGGGGATAAATTCACAAGAATCAATTGATTGATATCTCTCAGAATTACCGAGAGAGTTGCCCATATTTCCTTTCCTTTGCATCATCCCACTCACTTTAAACACGCGGCTCTTATTCCGTGAACAACCTCGTGGTCGATCCTCATGGTATCATTGGCTCCTCAACACCACAGCCCCCTCCCATCACCAGCGAGGCACAATCTTGGCCCAAACCTCTCTTGTTTACCTCTCGGTCTTTAATTAGAGTAACCACCTAGTCTCATAGCAGCCCCTGCGTCAAACTTATCCTTCAACAGCTAAAAGGCCAAGATCGACTTCGCCTATCGAATCACAGCTACGCAAAGACGCACACTCAAAACCGTTGAAGCTTGGTGTATAGTCTAACCAGTTTCTTGGGTTTGAGCTTTAAAGACATCGCTTGCCCCGCCTGTTCTGTCTTACATCGTTGCTATCCTGCTTTGCATCTCAACTTTGATCAGCTCTTGTTGAGAACTTCACTCTTATACCTTGTTCATCATCAATCATGGAGTGAGACGCCGCTGTCGTGGAGACGCGGCACCTTGTTTATCTCCCTCTTAATTATATACTATATTTCCCTACGTTTAGGCGATGGCGACGCTTCATCAATATGACTACATCTTTGCTCTGACTGTCATCTTTGCTTGTCTCGATGCGTGGAACATTGGTGCGTCAACAACATAAACGTGTTGGGTTATGCTGACTGACTCTTTAGGCGCCAACGATGTGGCCAACTCTTTTGGAACATCGGTCTCTTCGAGATCCCTCACCATGAAACAGGCAATGCTAATAGCGGCTGTCTGTGAATTTAGCGGAAGTGTATCCGTAGGATCTCGAGTAGCAGACACCATCCGCACAAAGATTGTCGACCCCCACCACTATGACAGCTCACCCGGTGTTTTACTCTTGGTCATGATGTGTACCATCATGTCATCCTCGGTCTTCCTCACTTTTGCAACACGCCAAGGACTTCCAGTTTCGACGACACATTCTCTTATTGGCGGTTTGGTCGGTGCAGCTACGGCTTCGATCGGTATTAAAAGGGTTAGTTGGGGATGGCATGGAGTTTCGCAGATATTTGCAGCTTGGGTCATTGCACCCTTGATCGCAGGGTGTTTTGGATACGTCTTGTTTCTTTGCACAAAGAAATTCATCCTGACCAAGAGAACTGCTGTGAAAAGAGCCTTCTTCTCCATCCCAGTCTATACTTATCTTACTGTCGGTGCCCTCACGATGCTTTTGGTCTGGAAGGGGATCCATGTGATTAACTTGTCTACGCGGGATACATTCATTGCTATCTTTGCTACTGCTACCGGGATGACCTTTCTACAGGCTGCTTTTATCCTGCCCTTTCTGTGGACAAGGATCATGCACGAGGACTGGACTCTCAAATGGTATCATGTCTTTCAGGGACCGATGCTTCTATGGCGATCACCACCTCCACCGACACCCGTTGGCTTTACGAAACCTGGTATCCGAGATTATTATCAGGGACATCTCACGCGTGAGGAACTCGCCTACATACGAACTTCTGAAACTCTTCTCCAATCTATCCAGACACCGAATGGTGAATTACCGGATCTCGACCGAGACGACGAATGGATCCTCCCTCCACCAGCTCAAACACCACCCAAAACACCGCCGAATCGCTTTGAACGACGCTCTTCTTCCGAATTTGTGCCTCCTCGTCCTGAAGGTGACTGGAATAGCCCCCGCGTTCTAGCGTGGAAGGTGAACCGTGTGCTACTTCGCGGCCTGGAGAAGGATGTTGTGGCGATGCAGAAGCGGAACAATATTCTTAATTGGGATCTGGAGGATATGCACGCCCGGTCAGCCCACTACGACAACCGCGCAGAATACATGTACTCTGCCCTTCAGATCCTCACCGCCGCAACGGCATCTTTCGTCCACGGCGCGAACGACGTCAGCAACGCAGTAGCGCCCTTCACGACAGCATACCAAGTCTGGTCCAGCGGCGGGATCCCGGAGTACGTCGAGATACCCATCTGGATCCTCGTGGTAGGCGGAGCATGTATTGTAGTTGGGCTTCTCACGTACGGCTACCACGTCATGCGCACGCTGGGCAACCGTTTGACCCTGATATCGCCCAGTCGCGGGTTCTGCATGGAGCTTGCGAGTGCAGTGACGGTGCTCATGGCTACAAGGCTATCTCTACCTGTTTCAACGACGCAATGTATCACAGGAGCGACGGTGGGTGTTGGTTTGGCGAATGGGGATTGGAGATGCATCAATCCAAAGCTTGTGGCGTGGATATATCTTGGGTGGTTGGTTACCTTGCCCGTTACGGCGGTTATGTCTGGGTGTTTGATGGCGCTTATTATTAATGCGCCAAGGTGGGAAACACCGACTGTGTAATTTGTTATGTTGATAATGATGATACCTTTTTTATGATACCTTTTTTATGATACCTTTTTTATGATACCTTTTTCTTTCGACAAGACTAGAGTTTAATAGATGTACTGAGAGTAAATGTCCATTGTAGAGTCCAGTCATTGCCGCGTCATAGCTAGGCAGCTTCTCTGTCAATCGTAGCGCATCTGTTGTTAACAGGAAAGTTGGAGGTTCTTAATTGGGATAACTACTTAATGTATTGAATTTTAGTCTATAATGATCCTCTGTGTCAAACTTTAGAATATATTGATAAGGCTTGAGCCTCGATTTAGATTTAGAAATTCGTATATAAAGATATGTAAGAGGCCCCCCAACCTTGCGGCCAAGCAGATGCTTGTGAGGTCCTGAGAAAGCGCCTTTATCGGTATTGGTACGAACCGGAATCACTTAAGGATTGGCCAAGTCATTTTTGGAGAGACCTGCAAGTCTCACTGATCGATAATCTGGCAGTTGTCGAGATTGACCATCAAGGTATATTCACTACCGCGCTACCCTGATGGACTCGCCTTTCCCTCTTATACCTTCCTTTCGTCACCTTTTCAGTGCAAAGAGAACAAAATGTCTTTTATACACCTACCAGCTGAGATTATCCTCGAGATCGGTGACCATGTCGGCCCCAAATCCCTTCGAGATGTTTGTCGGGCATCTCGTCGGCTCATGTTCATCTTCCAAGAGACAGCATACCACACCGCAGAACTAGACGACACTCCAGACTCAGCAAGGAGATTACTTGCCCTCGCCTCGGGTCCTCGTCGGAAAGTGGTTCGAAAAGTTCAATATGTTCCTCGCGATCCTTGGAGGGAATCAGCTCGTGGGAATACTCGCTTGCCACGAGGCCATGCAGGACCAGTCCGAGAACCACTGCTCAATCCATACGTCGAGCTAAGAAGCGAAACTATACAAGCACTTCAATCGCTCAGTTCATTCCCATCTCTGGAAAAGTTTCAGTTTGATCTTGGTGGTTGGGACCTCAACGCATGGCGAGATGCGCCATTCTGTTTCACCCTGTTGGGCTTCATCCGGAATAACGACTCCTACCTCCGAGAACCCTGGAGGATCCTTGTTGAAAACAGTTTGTTGGCTGTTGCTAAAAATGCGATTGGTACATTCTCACATCTGGAAATTAATGGCCTTCCACCAATGGGTTCTGAGTACTACTACGCATGTACATCGGAAAACTGGCGATCTCTCTTGTCATCACTAAAGACATTCGAGATTTCACTGGCTGAAGCACGTGGGAGAAACGGAACTATGACAAACGCCCATAATAGCTTTTTGTACTATTTCCCGCATGCTTTCTTCTAGCATCTGACCCATGTACAGAACTTGAGGATTACAGGAACGGAGGCTGCCATGATTGGAGGCGCTCATACCCTGGAACCGATTGACTGGACGTCTTTCCACTTGCCGAATTTGACATCATTCGAGATTGAATACTCCCAAATTATGGATGGTATAGTTGGGTTCTTTTCTAAACATGTTTCTTCGCTGAAAAGAGTCTGTTTAAAAAACTGCTCTGGGAAGAGAAAGCAGGATTGGTTGAATCTCATCCAGGTCTTTCTTGACAAACAACCAACTCAGCTGGTCGAATTCAATATAGTGGCATACCCCGTCCTTTTACGGCATGGACGAACGGATTATTTTTCAAGAAGGGATATATGCGGACATAGAATGTCGGAGGAAACAAGAAAGGAGAAATTGAGGAGGTTTGTGGTAGGACAAGCAAATGGTAGGTGTGGATGCTTTGAGCCTGTTGAAATATGTGTTATGGATGATAATCCGGAGCTTGACGAGAGTGATGTTGTTGAGCGGTGGGAACAACTTGAAGAATTGATGGAGAGAAACAGAAGGATTTCAGCTGGTTGATGAGTTTGCTTGACAAGATTGCACATATAACAAACCCCTAGTATTAGCACTTTCACGCTTAGTTATGAATTATGAGAGTACCTTGGCACTATCAGCTCCTCGAACAATTTATGTAGTTTCTATACATGAATCTCTTTTCTAACATGATTGATGAGGTTCAGCTTGTAAAGGTGATCTAAACCCTTGGTCTTCGTGCAGGTAGACTAGGGCTGTACTTCGTAAGAGCCCCTGTAACCCAATCTCTCACGCTCAAATGAACTTGTATCTCAGATGTATCAATGCCGACTAAAACATGTCCTCTCTCCTACAACCCAATGCTTCTATGAGCCAAAGACGGAAGCAAACAAACAGGCCGTGAAAACCTAACCAACCGTATGTCTAGCAAAAAAATCCGAGCATGTCTGCATGTGTGGTTTTCCGTGTTTTGTTAGCCTCGATTCCATGTAGTTATGCTTGTTCCCTTTGCGAGGCTCTGTGGTTGGCTATCTTCTTCCCGTCGCCCAGTTTGCTTTCTATTACTTTCATAAGTTATACTCACGGTATCCGTGTTTAAACCGACTGCAGAAAACGGTGAGATAGCGAAGGTTTATTGGCATGCGAAGACTAGTTGTCTATACCAAGACCAAGTTTATATGCGACATAACTGGCTTCGGCAACAGGTCAGAAACGTGCAACGCATTATTTGATAGTCAAAAGTAACGAAAAAAGATACCGCGGTAAACCAATAAACCGCTGTGAAGGAAGCTGATCCTGTGGGTAAAAGTGGTTGTCAGACTGTATGGCTTCATACATATCTGAAACAAGCAAATGCCACCTCGACCACGCTGCAGTTCCGTATCCAAGCACGTTGCCTCTACCAAGAGAGGCAAAGATCTCTCAAAATGGAATCCCGTATTCGGGTTATGTGGATATCCGGATAATGGCAGAATGGATGGCGAAACCAGTGGGTTAGGTCATGCTACTTTGGTCAGACTGTTACAGTATTTGCCCTCTAGCCTCCCACAATGTAGTGATGGGCCTCCCTGTGCCCGTTTGTCATGGCATCAGCCGCCAGGAAATCACGGAGCTTGTGAGGAGAATTGAATATGGAGACTCTGCAGAGTCCCGGACCTAGACTGGATTAGATACGGCACAACATGCATAGTCCCGACTGTATCGAAGTGTGTCAAGGAGCGGTTGGACGAGGCCACCCGGAGACTTGCTTTAGTTGCCGCAATTGAGTTAAAACTTGTATTCATAGATGCAAAATGCCATGTTTGTAGTAGAACAACACGAGTATGCCCAAGCTGGTCATAGCAAATCTTTCCATCTTGCTCCATCTCTCAATTCCAAGAACATGAATGACTAATCTTTCGATTTACCTCTATAAATACGGCCTGTCCCCCCTCAATCAAATTGTTCTGACACGTTTTCCCTTCTCTTGAATTATACATATTGTTCAAGTCGATTATGCCTTGGTACGGCTCAGCCGTGCTTGGGGTTCAATGAAACTCAGCGAGGCATCTGAACACTCGGTGATGGGAACAGTCTGCCTTTGTTCTTCCTCGACATTTTCCGAGGAACGAAACAAAGAACCAACAAGAGATGAATAAGTTGGTACCGCAGCTCTTTAATCTGCTTATGCTAACTGTCAAATAGATAATTGCTACGTCCTGACGAATCGACACTGGTAACTCACCACAACACAACACAATTTGAGCCTATTGCTACCATTGAGCATGAGCGGAGGTAAGACATCATCAATCCTATAGGCGAGTGGCATCTGCTGAATGTAGCTAGTATTAACTAACCTGTCCGTTCCCTCTGTAGCGTTCGTGTGTCTTCCACGTGTTCGACCCGCTGAAGACGTACGTGAATTCTATTTTCACCATCGGCATCAAACAGGCGTCTCCAATCTAATATGACCTACCAAAGCAACGGACTACCTGATGCCCATCTCTTTAGCCCTCGATGGATCTAGGACGTGGTTTCAGAAAGAATAGCAGCGCGCTTTTGTAACCAAAGTCCAAGACCTAATTCGTGGCTACTTCCGACAAGTCGCTACCGTCAGCTATGATCTCGTAGTCGTCCTTCTCAACCGCTGATTGCGGCCGCTTGACATCATTTGGAATCACGCTGCGGTCGATCACGAGGTGAACATAGAGTGGCTGAACAAGGCCTGTTGGGCGTTTGAGAACATTGCCACCAAAGACTCGATCGGCATTTATGACGTTCCATGCGAGATAGCACAAGATCTCTTCACATGATGATAGAATAACACATCACACATAAGTCTAGCAGGGTCTTTGAGTTGTTCTTTACTAACTCATCTAACATCAAGTTCAACTCACAACACTTGATTCCTCAACGTTATGCGGATTCAGTTCTTGAGCATCTTTGTTCGTCGACGTATTCAACACTTGGCAAACATGACATATCCTGATTTGCCGGGAATCCCACCAAGTCGGTCTCTATGCAAACATCACCTCGATATCCAAAAATGACGAGTGGCCCGAAAGACCTTGCCAGTCACATCTCTTGGTTTAATCTTGCGTCTGGATACATTGTCCGCATGTTGACATCAGGATGGAAGCGTCATAATGTGTCGGATATTCCTTCAAGATCGACATGACATTACAGACAAGGACGAACAGCACAAAAAGCCTGCTAGACTATCAGCAAATTATACTGGTTTAAGATGCCTTCGATGAATTTTGCAAACCAGACGAGGAGCGGAAATCGGGATGGAAGTTAGAGACTCTGAGGTGATGCACTTCAGTCCTTGCCAAAAGGGGATTCACTACCGTTCCTCGTTAACGCAGCTCATCTAATCTACCATTCATCCCATGGCCCCGAAACGGCCCAAAGAGCAAAAGGATAAAGACTATTGCAATGTATACACATGCGAGTCACTCCTACGACTTGGAGAACTCAGCCTGTCATCTAAGATGCCTCCAGCTCAATTAGCTGGAGGTGATTTGACATCGTGCCGCCTAAGGAGCCGACACACATGACAGTAGCTAAGGTGACAACTGAGAGATCCAAGCTTTAGAACAATTGCTCATACCCGGAGTCAGTTAGGGTACCGTACGAGCTCCCAGCAGCACCCGGCCATGCATATGTCCTGGCAGCGTACGGGTGCTGCCGGAGCCCTGTCAAGTATTGCAGATACATAGACACTGTCGGTTAGTGGCTGTGATCTAATATAAATCCATCTAGATTCTACACTCCAAGATTACTAGGGATTCACATCCAACTATCAGCCTACAGTTGCCGACATAATTATCGGCAGAACAAACATTGCCGTTCACAACTTTCGTGTCAGCGTGTACTAGAGCATCAAGGACGGACATCGGCTATCTTGGTCGCCCCCAGACGACACAGCCCCGACAGACTATTCAAGACACGATTCCACTTTTGCAACGCTTGCAAACTAAAGTCCAACCGAAAGGGCAAATGAGGACATATTAAAATTGCCGGCACCCACGCACGTACTCCAAGAGCAAATCGTGAATCTTCACGCCAAATATAATGAGGAGGCTACGGTAGAAGCTCTATCTGAAATGTGGTGTGGTAAGGAAGGTTATGTCGATGAATCAAAAGCCGAGCAGATCAAGAGCTTCCATAAGCCGCACGTCTTTGCAATTGTTGACTCGAGTCCACGACGTTCTGATCGGTAACCGAACTACAAACATATGTCGGCGTGCCCCGGAAACTCAGCAAACCATCTACTCAGTCGATATTCATCATACCTAGGATGACAAGAGATCAACTCGCTATGGCTCTGTTGGACCTTCACGACAACGATGCTGGCAACGACGGCAATGACATCGGGACAACTGGATTCGAGTGGTCTTCAAATATCAGACGTTACTTGAAGGGTGCAGTATCCTGTACCTGGGTTGTTGCTTTCTGGAGAAGTTAACGATCGTCCAGACTTCTGGCAAGATCGGCCATATCTCGAAGCTATTGTCGACATCGCCAGAAATGAATGAGGCAGTTACACAGTACCGCGCTCGCGCTTTGTTAGACCTGCCATGCACGAGTCAGTCTCCAAGGCTAGGACACGAACATTGCTTACCGTGCCTTTATGGAAGCTGTCAAACGATTGATCTGAGGCAGCGGTACGTGTTAACACCAATGTACCTCTAATCCACTGCTGCTGCCCCAGACGAGTTCCTCAGGATGAACCGGCTTGCGATCCTGACCTGTTCGTGTATGTACACCGGGTCCCTACTGAATACAGGCCTGTGCGCACCAAAGCAGTTGGTGGCCGCTTTTCGTATAAAGATCTTAACCTCGCCACTACTACTGTCTTCTCTGCCATCAATCGAAGAGATGGGGAGTGTAACCTCCTTTCCGCAACAGCCTCACACCGTCGAACGAGATCTTTTTGGCTTGAGTTCTGTACGCCCGATCACCCAGTCCAGCATCCGGCCATTGTGTCCGCATCGAAACGTCAATCGAGGATGTGGAAAAATGGGAGACGATTTTAGATCTTGCTTGGGCGCTAAGCGTCATCGCTTCAATTAGCGGTTTGACTGGATTGCCAGACCTTGTCTCCGAACCCCAGGCATGGACATCGCCGATGCTAACACGATGAATATGGATACCTCTTAGAATGTTCCTAGGATAAGGAAGCCTCCCACCATCGTACAGTGTGCATTTGTGTACGAGCTTGGTCTCCGATTGAGGCAACATGAGGATATTCAGGGAATCTACGATACAGATGGCGTAGGGGCTAGGAAAACCTTTACCACTCTGATGCTGCTGGTGCTCAGACGGCTGGCGAGCCTGACCAGCAAGGGGCTATGTTTGTCGGCTTTCCCACCGAGTTGAGAGTACCGAACAGGCGAGCTGCTATGGCAGCACTGGCTGGGGTTTATTCTGAGCAAGCGATTGAGAGGACGGCCGCCTCCAAACTGTTGGAAGGTGTCATAGCTTGACGAGCTGGTCGATAACTTTGCAGACCGCCTGATGGGTGATGTCACTCACCCTGATCGTCTGAAAGGCCTCCTTGACAATCATGAGAGCTCAAAATACGACAATGTTGAAATCACGCATCAGATCATATGCTACCAATGGGAGCTGGAACAAGGAGCAGTATATGCACCCATTCCTTGTACAATCCGTTCTCTGGATGGGCATTTTAATGATCAGCTTCATGCTTGTGACATATAATTTGCCACACGTCAGCCTATTTCATATTGTCGCCGTCGCAGCAAAAAGGCAGGGGAAAGGTTCTGAGGCTACAACAGCGATGTATCGGCTACCATACGAAACGCAAACGCGAGGATCGTCCCGAACACGAGTATCTATGTCCACTTGTCTCAATGGGTACCTCTATCCATCTATTTGTGTGCGTCGAGGAACCAGCCTCGTATGTCATCCACGGTATTCATTCGAGTCAATGTCATCTGCGAAGCTCTTTTAAGGGACGGTTCGCCCACACACACAAAAGGGGTCAGGCCTCGACGGGTAGATCTTTTTTCCATCATCCATGCTCGTAGCAGGAACTTCTGCACATAAGAGGCACATCCGCTCTCACTGAAGACCCGGACGCCTCATTCATGTTGCCATCGGCTACTACATCAACTGGTAGTCCACTACAATGTCTACACAGCACAATCTACTCTTTACGATGGCGTAGCACTAGTCACCCCGGACGATGACGGCAGGATGAAACGACCGCACTTCAAAAGCATCACGTATAAGAAGCCACCGACGCACATGGCATGCCCTGGAGCAAACAGCCCTAGCCAACTATGAACACTTCCTACGATGGGGCAATAGCAGGAATCTCGAAGCACCTTCAAATGGCGTATCGTTCGTTGCGTTGACGAATGTACTTCTGAATCACACGTCGGGATACACAGCACTTTCTGTACATCATGGTCTGAAAGCAAAGGTATCGCTGAATGACTCCAAGGCATACAACGCCGGACCATTTACGTTACACAAGCAGATCGAGCTTTGGGAGCCAGTGAGTCCAGCCCTGCCAGTTGGCTCGCAGTGCAACACCACATAACACCACAAAAGGGTCATCTTTCTTGGCCCGTTTGCCGGGTCCCTGCCAGTCCGAGTTCTAGAAAGCCCAATTATGACTCTTGGAAAATTCATCTTCGCATCCGCGATGCATTCTAGTGTGGCTCCCTCCATCACGACACATGCCGCTTTTACTCGACAGCTCTGAGAGATATGCCAGAAAAGAAGTGCAGTTGTGACCGCTGGCGCTACAACTACAACATGCCTATGGACGCAACTTTTGCACGTGGAGTTGGTGTACGAACTGCATTCTGTGGTCATCCCCATGACAACCATTAATCGTTCTTCAACCCACAAGACCGACACCAACAACGCAGCAGATGGGGACATCTCTTCTATAGAATGACAAACATAGTCATCACTTCTACGCACTACCAAAACATCATCCGCCCGGCAGACTCTGGATAACATCACCTCTCTGTGGCCAGACTGCTGGACGTCAACAGTATCTTTCTCTCACATTTCTCCACTCTTCATCATGATGAGCATCAAAAAGCCATCAGAAGGTCATTCAAAAGATACAACATGTCAACCAGTTTCCATGGGACGGTAACTCACTTGTCGCTCATCAAACGACCACCGTTCACAGACTGCTTATTGCATCCGACAAGTTGTATATTCTCTAGAGGCTGGTTGCAAAGGCATTCTCTCGCACAAACAGTATGCTCAAGCAAGGAGTGGCATTCAATGCCACAAGCTGGGACCGCAAAGAAAGCATTTGCCACGTCCTGTGCTCCCCAAAGCTTGACAACTATCTACCTGAACTAGCAAGACTCTCCACTCGGGCATTAGATGAGACAACCGTGGATCATCAAGCCCAAAGAAAACATCGATATCAACAACCACGTCAGATATTGCGCGGGCACATGCAAGGAATGCACTGATATGCAACTTTCCTACCGTCGAGCAGGGAAACTAAGAGGAAAGTGTAAGGATTCCCATACTCTCTTAACGGAGGCGAAGACCTTGTGGACGCACCCTGGACATTATTGGAAAACTCAACAGCCCTGGAATATGACATAGGACCTTGCCGAAGATACAAAGCAATTCTTCACTGTGTCACCGCTCGTCATCAAGGCCTTTGTTATTCTTGTACCACCGACATCCTTGGCGTCTCCTTGGGGAAAGAACTCGCACGTCACGAGTCGTACTACTGACAGATCGGATCAAGTTTCCATGCCAGCTAAGATTCGAAGTATTAACGTCCCCCGTCGAACTTTGACAAATGAAAAACTACCGCGCTCGTGACTGTGCAGCAGATTTCATCCGGGAGAAGTTTTTATGACGATCAGGTGGCTGCCGTAAACAGGGCTACAGCCCCTGCAACAGGAAGTATGAGAAGTCTTCGGATTGGGAATTAAGCCCTGGGTCTTCACGACACGCTCAAACAGAAAGGTCTCAATTTTCACCAAACTGGATTCTGATGATCAACATACCCAGAGAGACGTTTAGTGACAAGGCTTCATAGTCAGGACTGACTCCGATCCTTCTAATTATTCGGCCTTACGAATACACCCATCAGCACCGGGATCACAGCCAAGCATCGAATGAGCAAAGAACTCTGCAAAAGCCTAGCATCTTCTAGGCTATACCGAGAGCGAGCTTCTTATTGATGCAGTCAGTAGATCATCTTCTATTATGGACCTACGCTATAGTAGCCGTAGCCCAAGCAGCACGTCAAGTAATGGTACCTGGCATGTCGGCCACGGAGGCATGGAGGAACTCGCAGAGAAAGAGAGAGCTTGAGCCTCTTACCAGCTTGAGAACTTTCATGATGGGGACTGTAACCAGTAAATTCCAGGCCCAAACCGGATACGTCAAACCCAGTACTTCAACGGCTGTATAAAGGCAAGATTCTTCAATATGGAGGCACACCTAGACCAATTTACCGTCTACGAACCTATTCGCGCTCAATGCCATGAACGAGATCATCTCAAGAGAAAGATGAAGCGGTCGTGACGGGGTTGTAATCCGCACTACAAACCGCCGACTATCTCACATCATGACTTGCGGATTGATCCGTAGGCCATTGACAACCAGATGGAAAACTGTGGTCAATAAATTCTGCCGATATCTTGGCACCGTCTACCGCGAAATCCAGCACACCCAGAAGAGTTATATTTCGTCGGCCAAATTTGCCAATGGTGAAGGATTGATTTCCTGGAGGCTCAGGTGGTTGATCTCACCTGGGCCATCAGTGTATCACAGCAGAAACTGTGGACACTTAGGGCCATTGATCATAAATCTAACGTAAGTTCTTTTCGTCTTGATTCTTCCAACATTACTAACACCTCAACTCAGGGCCACATGTGTCGAAATCGGAAATATCTCATTCGTCCATAACTGAATTAACAGAGTAGAATGACGATCCCATGGCCTTAGGAGAACTAATGGTTCGGAGGATAAACTCGGAACACTATCGTAGGTACGCACCTATTTATCGGTCACAAATCCAATATCATAGGTATCAGACTGACTCTTGCAGATGATATAAAGGTTGGGAATTGTTTTCACCTTATGCTACTGCTCCTTAACAACGCTCTGCAAGTACCGTTGTTCTGCTGTTAGTCTTGCGAAAGACCCATCATGCCTTGATGTCCTGTGCGGACGAGTGAGTTTTGTAGCGACTACACTCACAGATGAAGCGTCTTTGCTACCTCTCCTGACTAATAAGCAAATGAATCTCGAGGAGCTTGGCAATTCGAATACAATCTCTGTCGGCCTTGGGTGTAAAGATCTTATATTCTCCAAGACGCTATTGTTACACCAAGTCACATATATCTATCGACAAAGATACCACTATCGTGTCGCCACATATTGAGACTCTATACCGCTTCGCTCAAGCATGAAATGCACAACACCAACGATAAGGGCGACAAAAGCTTCTCTGACGAAGGCGGAAGCGAGCCAAGTACCCGGAGTAGCACTATATGGTCATGCTGATGGTCTTGCGAGAAACTCATCATAGGACGCCCTCCTCCAACGAGTGAAGTCCATGAGGAACACACTCACTGGAAGTGTCATCAAGGCCATGCCCTACAACTGTTGGGGAAAACGTCCCTTTTCATCGCTTCACAGAACGCCATAAAAAGACACCCAATAGACGACCAGCATCATCGACACGCATACCAGAAGGCGCCATTGAATATCCAGTCTATTAATGGAGTGATGATACGGCCGTGGTTAATTGTTCTCTCTCTAAACAGTTCATAGGCGCCACACGCTTGACACTTCCAGCCTAATCCATATGAATGTGGTCCAGACGTGTGAGAACACCAAATCCCATACGGAAACTTAACATCGAAGAGGTACAACATCGCGCCACAACTGAACATTGGCGAGATGAAGTCCTCGGATGCGATTTTCTGGACGTATGGGAAATGCTCGAAACGACGCAAGTGTTGCAACCCCAGCTGTTGTGAAGGAATCTGCTGGTCGTGCAACTTCTGACAACCCATTCTCGCGAACCCCTACAATCGACCGCCATTCAGCCGACTCTGAATGAACACAATTCCTCATCGAGTCATTCCAGCCAGATATATTAAGGAATCCTAAATTCCTGTCAGAGATGTCACAAAAGTCTTCGAAGTCGCATCCAGTGATGAGGAACTCGAATTCACGGACCAACCACCAGCCATACCTCGCCTGCATGATTACGATGCAGATGCTGGATGCCTCCCTGAAATTTCCAACACAAGCCATCCACCGTTTCTGTTTATACACGAGGAGAAGGACGGATTCGGATAGTAAGCGGTTCTTTGCCCGGTATTACGACTTGACGGATCAACCGCGAATCGAGATAAAGACAAGGTGTGGCCAACACGTCAAAATAATATCGACGCAATATGGCCGGGCCTTTCGAAGCACTTAAAACCGACAATTCACTCAAGACGCAGACCCATATGCCCTTTTATCGGGAAGTGGAAAGCAATGTGACGCCTGTTCAGATGTAGCACTCGGCTGAGATGAGGACAGACAGGGCAAGTGCCTCATCTACTGACTATATAGGATCCAAGCTTTGGCAGACATGAACGACATACTGCTGCAACAAGTTGAATCAAAGACAGTTGATCACTACGCATAGTTGATACCAAACGTCTTTACCATTTCTAAGGCGATATAACTTGTTCCTTGAACCCACACGAGAATCGAGGGATGAAAATCTGGTGCGGGGACCAGCCGGATCTCAGGTCGCCGAAGCACTTCCTAGACTTATCATACAACAGGCATGATGAAGTCATTCCACCGCCCTCAAACTGGCTCAGCCCAATGAACTGATTTCAAAGAACAAGGCCATCTCTAACAGGGTATAGTCCTAGATTCGTGACTTGCCTCTATGCTCCGTCAATCTCGCATGGAGGTGGCATGACGCGACTGTCGACACAAAGTGTAAAATTCTTATAGACATCAGAGGAATTTCATTGACGGTGTACTCTCAACTAGCATCATCGTCAACAGCTTCATCAGTATCATACTTACGACGGCTATTAAATACAACGGCATTCAAGTAATAGCCATGGGCGCGGTACACGTCCACTGCCTTGAGCATCCCGACAAAGCACCTCTTGCTCGGCTTCCTGTACCGAAAGTGGTGGAGACACAACTGTGTACTGAGCATGCTCTGGACCTGGTTGGCAGATCTTCCGTCTTGACACCCGTGCGACAAGCTGTGGAGAAGACACTGAACAGAATATCGACGGCCGCGATACGTACACCGAAAGAAGCCTTGGGGTTCCTATCCAATCCGCAAAGGGGCTACGATGGGATGACAATCGAGGAGACTGAATTTCTTTATAATCTGGAATATTAAAAGGACGCTTACTTCATGGACACTGAATCTGTCGTCAACCTCCCCCTTCAAGCTTGTCAGTTGAATGGTAACCTTGAATACATACTGACACCTTACCTTGAGTGTATGGTGTTTTAACCCCCGGCTTATGGCGATTAACTCGGCTGTGGTGCTTGTAGCAACTGTATACGCGCCGGCACAGACGATAAAAACGAATGGGCTTACTTCGCCTAGGCGCAGAGGCGTACCGAGAGGGAAGTTCCTGACAGCATTACGTTTGCTGGTCAGAACTGGGAAACGGAGATGAGGAACACCATCTATTGCACAATAGCCAGGCTCAACGGTGAAGACTGCACGGGGTCGCTCCCTTGATGAGAGTTACTGTTATGTCAGCAGCGCCACTAGTATGAAGAGAAGTTAATATATTGGCGAAGAAGCCCGCATGAGGGAGCATAGTCGAACCCTGGCTTTGGGTTACACTGCTATCACGGAAAAACGAAACGAGCCTCGTACCGGCTCAGGTCATCGGTCGAGTGACAGTCGGCAATCATCTACTTTCGGTTGCAACTCACTAAAGAATCCTTCGCGCCTTCTGTTCCTCATTAAGACGATGCTTGGGAGTAGAGACCATATTCTTCATTCCAAAGCGCCGATACGAAAGCCATCACTGCAGTCCAACCAGAAGCTGGATTGTTAAACGGATGTACGAACAAATCAAAGAACCAACACTTCACGTCGCGACACTCAAAGGCAATCACATTGATCAATTGGGTCTAAATTGAAGCAATAAGTATCCACACATTGATCTTTGACCTTTTTTCTTACCCATGTAACCAATGTTATTGGAAGACATTCGCACCGAATGCAATTGATACGTTCTGAGCCCGGAGCAAAGCCGCTAAGAGCTTTCGCCAGGACGCGACCTTGTACTGATGGGATGCTGCTGCACGTAAGTTGGACCGGCCGGACAAGGTTCGCAAGGCAAGAAAGGCCAATGAGGTCTAGTAAGTTGACCCTCAGTTCTGTATTTTGCTTCTCTAACCACTTATAGGGAGCACGAACGTCAGGTCATACCAGCCTTGCCTGTCTTAACAGTGCAATGGCTGGTAAGACTATGGACATTGTTCGAAAGTCCCTCCTGAAGATTCGACCAATGATCCAAGTCCCTTGAAGAAGAAGGGATAGGCGAAGAACCGTTACGCTCATAGCAACCCACCAAGTAACGACGGCAATAGCTTTAGAAGCTATTCGCAGTGGCCAAAAGTCACGAATGTTCCAAAAATCAAGGCAGACGTGATGGTAAGCATGACTTGTTGTCACCGACCCCTCCGTGGCCTCAGAAAAGGGATGTTTGCAGCGGTGCGCGTAAACGACAATGTGCCACTTGTGTGTGGGCACTGCATTTGAGTCGAAATGGGAATCCAAGATGCAGAAAAGGCAAAAGTTATATTCGACCTTGTATAAGCCCTTGGCTTAATCGCTATAACGAGCGGCGCGGAAGATTGGCCTGCCCTTCTCCCGGACTATAATACGACATTCGGCAAAAAGCTGCAGTCCAACATTGGGTAGAGGATTAAGCACGGCATTATCCTGTAGACCTCCAGGTCTACGATATCTGGTATAGAGCAAGGAGAGAGCTTAGACTGCTTCCAAAATGATGAAGGGACGCAGCTGGAGACCCTGCCTTTAGTGCCAAAAGACATCTTCACCCTCAAGCAGCGGGATTACATCCGAAGCGAATACAAATAACAAATGTCAGCTAAACACGACGAGTTTGATCATCGTCATTCCTTGGACTTATCTGTCCACACGATGACCAGAAACGACAACGAGAACGATTATGGAGAGAAATACAGCAGTAATTAAAAGTATGAAGCAAGGCAATTTATGGATATGAGCAAAAGACAAAGAGAAAAGGAGGGAGAAAGGGAACTGGATTTGTGTAGCTTCTTCCCTTCTCCTTCAACCCCTCTATCCCGCACAATACAATGGATTCCTTCACTATTAACCCTCTCGATATCTGATCACGCGCTTGATACGTGGAAGAGCGAGCTGTCGCCTAGATTGACCAAACGCATACTGTCAACCTGTCGCCCATCATCTACCGCCGCCTACACCCTACATAGCATCTTTGCTATAACTTCTACCCGCAATATATTCGAAAGGATCAGCAATCTGCAGAAAGTCAAGGATATCCCTTGAGATGAGCTCCCGGATGTATGACATGCGGCCACGGCGAGCTTCTCAGGAGGGGATTTAGGGCTTAGCTGTATCCTATCAGTTGATCAGGGTTTTATCTCGACATTAGAAACCCAAAACACGTGAATAGATGGGAGGTTGGGGTTGCCGAGAGATGAAGGAAGGGTTTAATGTGTAATTCATAAAAAGCATGGCATCACAGGTATCCTGGAAACAACAACTTTTCAAGCAGCCTTCTATTTTTCCGGGTGATACGCGGCAAACAGACATATAAATAAATCATTGCTCTGATCTTGTGATAAGAAAAAAGAATCAGTCTGTAGTCAATTATTCCGTACCTATCTCACGGTGGTTGAGATCTCTCACGTGATGCTATATTCAAGCTGCTGACTAGCGCACGTGATTCATGTGGTCCCTCGGCATCTATGGGGATACCCTGCATTACTGACTGACACCTATACATACATATATACTTACATATCGCCGTGCGGCGAAACCGGAGCCATTGAATGAAGCTTCTACCACAAGATCCGACCCTATTTTACATGTAACCGTCGCCTACATGCGTTTTCAATAAACCGACCTCCTCTCTCTCAAAAAGAAAAAAAAACTCACCATCAAATATACAGTTCCGAGGCATCTTAGTGCCCATCATGATATCGACCCCGCCACCCCGCTCCCTACGCGACAAGTGTCTTGAGCTTAGAGATAAGGTCGAAGCGTTTCTTGCGGAGGAACCCGAGACACAGATACTGCGCGACGTGCAGGATCAAGTCCGCAAGTCGATAGAGGCAGTTGACGAGGCTCTACACAGATACCGGTATGTTCGGCAAGATTGGCGGGTATGGGCGGATGCTGAGCGGATGCTGACGTGCGCAGACCGGAACAAATATCGTTATCGTATAATGGAGGAAAGGACTGTAAGTCGCATACCACAAACCTGAGCTCTTCAAGCTTGTCGTTCCGAAGGGGGGCTCTACGATTGCGCGACCGTCAATCTGCAAAGTATACTGACACTCCCAGGCCTCGTCCTCCTTGTCGTGATTCTCGCACGTATGGGTCGCATCTACTACTCAACCCCCGAACCTTCCACCAACGGCGCCTCGGCCATCACACCCCCCGAAAAGCTCCAATGCGTATACATCGTCGCCGCGCATCCCTTTCCCGAAGTAGACGAGTTCGTCGAGACGTCCAGTGCCGAGTATGGTCTCGAGGTTGCGCGCTATGTGCTACCCATGAAGAAGGGTCTCGAGATATACCTAGAGGAACGACCGAGCATCAAGGCTGTCTTTGTCGGCACGAGAAGGACAGATCCTCATGGCGAGAACTTGACTTTCTTCGACCCGACGGACGCTGGCTGGCCGTCGTTTATGAGAATACATCCTGTAATTGATTGGCATTATGGTATGTACCCTGATTGAAGCTGGAAGATAGATTTAGCTAACGATATTGCGAACAGTACAAATCTGGGCTGTATGTTCCATCTCACCAACTCCTGTTTGTCTGATGCTAACATTTTTAGTTTATTCGCCATTTGGGAATCGAGTACTGTCCCCTTTACGATCAAGGCTACACAAGTCTAGGCGGAATAAAAGACACCCATCCGAACCCGCATTTAAAGAAGCAGGGACAGAATGGAGAAGGATTTCGACCTGCGTACGAGTTGACACAAGACGATGAGGAGCGACTGGGTCGCGAATGATAGAGCGAGGGAATGGAGCGACTGTATTTGTAAAGGGCCTTTTTGCATAGGGTCCGCATTGTATATAGCATTGGACTCGCGGCGTTCTTGGATACACTATGTCATGGCATTTACTTGCTAGGATTCGCTTTACGTCTTGGGTGATGTCGCTCTTTTGTTGATCTGCATTCGTAGGGATATGAGATAGAGCATGTGTAGGGTAGGCGCAAACGAGTTGGTGATATTGTCTACATCCTGCAAGTCCAGTCCACGAGCTTAATAGTGACTGTGGAATTAATACTCCACCCATTTTTTCCTACGTTAGGCCGGCTCATAAGTCATTTGCTTTTCATAACCTGAGTTTAGGCCCAAGGCTTGCCGGTGTACGTATCTCTTTATCAGACAGGTACCCTGCCACTGATGCATTTGCCGAAGTGGACTTGGAATGATCGAGAACGATTCCTGCGGAGACCCCTAAGAAACGCTAATTAATGCGGCACACACACGCCATGTTCGCCTATTCAATTGTCTACATGGGATGAGATGAAGTTGGGATGAATTTTCCCCAGAAGTGGCACCAACGATAAGCAATTCAAGACATTAACCGAGATTCGTTAATCAGCTTTCCATCAATCTGTAACAGATTATCCTACCCTGATTCTTCTTCAACCAAGGCAGTCAAGAAATAAGCTATACGAATGTTTATTAGCGCCGGGTATCTGAAACGTGAAGGGAAATGTGTGTGGGTGGGATCGACAGGTACCATATTTCGACAACCGAGCAGGTACATACATTGTCAGTGCTTGAGTCCTCATCCATTAAGAATTGATGCTAAGGCAAGTGCGAGTAGTATACATACAGCATGCACAGCATTTAACCGCCGCCCATTTCTTTTTACCCGTATGTACCTTATTCCTGAACATGCCACCACCTCAACAAGGGTTTAAATGACATAAACTCCACCACCACCAGTATTGACATTGCCGAACATCCCAGCTTTCATCCGGATAATCACCACAAACCTGGATCGATCCCCCTCATGATAAGCTCTTTCGGAACCCAGCCCGAGCCCCTTGCTCATAGACCTGAGACGAAGCGGAGATGCGACAAGGGACTCTGAATGCACGGAAGATATTCTACCGCGACAGAACCAACAGGGATGCTCATATTATCTGCAGGAACTGGCACGATGGAAATCGTTGACGATGCAGGGGTTCAAGTCCCAGGCTGATGGTTTAGTTCAGATGCTCAAAACATATATATCACCAAAGAATGGTCTGCTACTGATCAACCCAAATACGCCTGTGGCTATTGTTCATTCGTTCTTTTCTCTAACCCTTTTACACTCTTTTGAAAAGACCATACACACTCTTTTTCGTTCTAGCTGTATCCATTCATTCATTCATCAGTCAAAATGCACAAATCTGCCCTCATTGGCCTTCTGGCTTCGAGCCCAGTCTCAGCCCAGCTTCACAGCCTAGCGCAGGCCGCTGGTCTCAAGTACTTCGGTAGCGCTGTCGACAACGGCTACCTGAGCGATTCCGCCTACGCCAAACTCGCCGACAACGTTGAAGAGTTTGGCCAACTCGTCCCCGAGAACGGACAAAAGTGGGAGACTGTCGAGCCCACCCGTGACGAGTTCAAATACGAAACTGCCGATGTCATTCCCGACCTTGCCAAGAAGAATGGCCAGATCCTGCGCTGCCATGCTTTGACTTGGCACAGCCAGCTGCCCAACTGGGGTGAGTTCTGTTCGGGTGTATTTGGTCGAGAGATGGTGTTCTAACAGTTGCAGTCTCTGCTGGAAAGTTCTCTGCTTCTGAACTGACCGAGATCATCGAGGCGCACATTGCCAATGTTGTTGAGCACTACAAGGGTGACTGTTACGCCTGGGACGTTGTCAACGAGGCTATTGACGACAGCGGCGAGTGGCGAGACAGTGTCTTTTACCAGACTCTTGGAACCGACTACCTCGCCATCTCCTTCAACGCCGCCAAGAAGGCTGATCCCAAGGCCAAGCTGTAAGTCTTTGTCAATCCATTTTTCTATCGTCTCTAACAATCCCAGGTACTACAACGACTACAACCTCGAGCAGAACGGCAAGAAGACCGACCGCGCCGTTGAGATTGTCGAGATCCTTCAAAAGGCTGGCGCACCCATTGACGGTGTTGGTTTCCAGGGCCATCTCATTGTCGGCGAAACTCCCTCCCGCTCCGAGCTTGTCACCGTCCTCGAGCGCTTCACCTCCCTCGACGTTGAGGTCGCCTTCACTGAGCTCGACATCCGCCACTCTTCTGTTCCAGCCTCTGCCGCTGAGTTGGCAAAGCAGGGAGATGAGTACGTCGACGTCGTCGGTGCCTGTCTCGACGTCAAGGGCTGTGTTGGAGTTACAGTCTGGGGCATCACCGACAAGTATAGCTGGATTCCCGGTGTCTTCGAGGGCACCGGCGAAGCTCTCCTGTACACCGATGAGTACGAGAAGAAGCCCGCTTGGACCAGTGTCTCCAGCCTTCTCGCTGCCGCCGCCGCTACCGGCGCTCCTATTTCCAGCACTGTTGCTCCCGTCGTGACCACTGCTGCTCCTACTACAATGCTGACCAGGACCAAGCCTGCTTACACTGACGACTGCGACGATATCCCCGAGACTGACGAGCCTGTGTACCCTTCCACCTCCATGACGAACAACTCTGCTCCTACTACCACTATGGCTACTCGCACTGCCCTTGGCCCTGTCTACACCAATGTTGATGATAATGATGACGACTGCGAGAGCGAAGAGGCTCCTTTCCCTACCTATGTGATCCCCACCAACGGCACAGAGACACTCCCCACAAAGGCCCCCGTCTACGATGGCGATGATGACTGTGAGGACGATGGCTCTTCACCTGCCCCTGCCCCTACCCCCGTCGAGGATGATGAATGCGAAGAAGGCGACTTTGAACCCACAGCCGTCGCCATTTCCACTGCCGCCACTTCAGCTCCTACCCGTGCTCCCGTTGTTCGAACCACCTCTGCCTACACATACAAGTGGAACACCGAGACACGTCCCGCTTACCAAGTCCCCAGCGGTACTGCCCCAGCTGGCCCCATTGGAACCGGTAACGCTGGCCTTGTCAAGCACTACTACCAGTGCGGCGGCAAGAACTACAATGGTCCTACTGAGTGTGAGAAGCCTTTCAAGTGTGTTGAGCACAACCCTTACTACCACCAGTGCATCTAGGGTTAAGGGTAGACGGCCAGAGAAGTGACTAGGGTGAGGATTTAACTTTATTACATGTACATATTTTTGACTATATAATTGTGGCTTGCTTGATGCAAGCATTTCGGGTAGTTGTTCAATAGAGATCATTGGACACTCAAGTTACTGCGCAAATAGTTTTCAGTGAATGACACACATTCCCGACATATCTGTTTGCAGTGTCTACTAATTTCGGTATTTGTTAGTTACGTGATTGTGTTTACCTGTTAGCAGATCGCCTGTAAAGCAAACTTGGGGAATCTTCTGGATGTCTAGATCGCTGGGCTATATAATACTGGACTGCATCCAACCTGGATACTAGATAGAAGAGTCAGATACTCTTTCTTATATCTTGTTTGTTTCTTGTATATATATTCGAGAGGTTGGGTAGGCCTCGATAGTGCTGGGCATTTGTATAGCTCTCCTGGTATGTCACTGCCACAATCGCTTTCGTCCCTACTTCGTTCTTTCCTTCCTTCCTTTCTCTTTCTTCACCTCCCCAACAAAGTTTTGTACAAGGCCATGAGCCATTCTGATCATTTCTGTTCAATTAAATATCACTGAAACAACTTTCGTCCTCCTTGTTCACGTCCATCTCGAAGCCTCTTCTCCGGTTCGCCTTGTCCAGCGCCCACCATGACCAACGTGTCTGTACTCTTCAACAAGCGAGAAATCCAAGCTATGAAGGATGGTAACATTTATTGGCTCATCGCTATCAAACTCGCACGGCTATCGCCTCAAGCATACAAGTACTTCTCTACGTACCTGTGGTTCGAAGATTTCGTCGCTGGCCTCCCCGGGCCTTATACCCCCTCGCCGAAAATACAGCACGAGCGTATCATGGCATTTGGGAGGCAGAAGATGGACGAGATTAGCATAAAGGCTGAGGTCGGTTTACACCTTTTAGATGATTGTGGATCCTGAACTGACGGGTATTATCTACAGAGGGAGCGAATCGAGCTTATGCTCAAGTCTGGATTCACGGCAGCCGTCACGTCTGGCGAACATGTTTTTGATGATGATGATTTGATTGCTTAGGAGAATTAGGTATCTATGTTCATAAACGGTACGGGATGGAACAAATCAAGGTCAAGATGGCCACTCGAGAGAGAGTATACGACATAATTACTAAAGCTTTACGACACGAGAGATAAATAGCCTAAGAGTCTGGCATAAATAGCAGAAGCAGACCCGATGTTTCCATCTCTTATGCTTCCAGCATCCCTTAGAGTAGTGAAACTATTCTGAGAGGCTCATTTGGTTGGTGGCTGCGGCATTCTTCTTGTCCTCCTTGCCCTTCTTCTTTTTTTTGTCTTTTTTTTTAATTCGCCTATATATACTAGTTACCACTTGAACATCTCCCGTGGTGAAAAACAGTAAAGGCTAAAGATGGAATTAGGGATTTGAGGTGAGAGAGGTGTAAAGTCATTCTTACCAATGTTTCGCAACATCCCATCGTTCCTCTGCCCTCATGGGCCCTTAGCCTGTTATTCGGGCCTACTCGTTCTCCGACATGACGGATTGTGTGAGGGATAAAGTTCAGCGGAGAAGCCAGAACGATGAGTAAGAATAGAAAAGAAGAACAGAATTCTGCTTTACTGGGGGGAGGGAGGAAGCTCAATGTGCGTTCGGCCTTTCCTCACCAAGTGACAGTTCCTGGCAGTGTCAAACACTCGCCTTGTCGTGCTCAAATCTGTGACTCAACTACCTATACACACCTGGCAACGAAAGAAGGTTTCATCACGAACAAGTACAAAGTTTTTTCAGATGCTCTCACATGGCAAATTTTGGATTCACTGGTTTCGCATCCTTGGCCCTATATAAAGTATGCTTGTCCCCCATTCTGTCTCTTCTCTTTTCCTTCCTTACCAACCACAAATCATCAACTTGTTCTCTAACAATCTATCATACTCACTCGCACTCATACTCATTTACACATTCACATTCACACTCATACTCACACTCATACTCGCACTCATACTCACCTACACACTCATCATATCTCTTTATCCATCTATCAACATGTTGACCATTGATCTCACAAAGGGAGAACTTGGCAGCTTGGTAAAGGGCCTCTACACAGAGACTACCTTGAATAAGTTGATCGAGATGGACTTTTCTGATTGTCAAAGATGGGAGGAAAACCAAAACTTTCGCCGATTTGTTACAGAGGTAGTCGGAGCCACACCTGGGTATTGGAAAGCTCCCAAGGCCATACAATCTTGGGCGGTCGAGCTCCTTGTGAAGCATCGAGAGAAGGAAGCAATGGTAATTGCCCCATCATCAGAGACTAATAAAAAGAATACTGCTAACTATAATCAGTGGAGGCAAATGCAATTGGCTGACCGTGAGAAAATAATTGCCGATCTGATAGCTCGGAAAGAGGCTGCCGAAAAGGAATATGCAGCAAAGTACGGCGCCAAGATCGCCGCTAAGCTGAAAGCTTCTGGCGAAAGAGACGATGCGAGACGTGCCGCAAAAGCAGCTGCTGAAAAGGAAGCTGCTGTCGCAAAGGCTGCTTCTCTAGTGATTGCAAAGGCTGCAAATGAGGCTGCTGCGAGGGAGGCTGCAAAGGGATCTGCTGCTCGTACTGCTTCCGACGTCTGCTTTGACGGAGACGATTTGCTCTCGTTCGATTAGACTCAAGACTACGAGTTTATCCTCTTTTTGTTTCCTCGACAACAACACTCTTGGATACAAACTCAAAGGTCACGGAATACATCGGTACAACCTCTCGTCAAGCTTTATGGAAGACCGGCACAAGCCAACAGTTGGAATATGAAACTTGCTTGTTGGATATTTTGTCTCTTCTTGTTGTTGCATTTACTATACCCCTGGGAAGCATTTGCGTTTCTGTATGCACAATAAATTGGAATTTTTGGTCTCTAAAATATTACGAGCTGACTTCGGCCTTTTTCTATGGTTCAACTGCGCGAATACTTTTGACTTTTTAATGAATACACATATACTAAGTAGTAACTAAACTCTGAGACCAACACATAAACTGAAAAGGGTCTCTTCAACAGATCGTTCAATCCACCAAAGACATTGCCAACGTCTATTTCTTGCCAAGCTCAATCAACTTGTAATCCTTATCTAAGTAATACCACAGATCATACTTGGCCGGTCTCTCGGCGGCAGGAAGAATCTTGGATTCTTCAGGAAGGCCAAACTTTTTAGTAGCATCCTTGCTCTTGACGTAGCTCTTCTTGAAGTTCTTGGAGCTGGTCTGGTTGTAGTTGATCTCGTTGGAGTCGACCTTTCCGCGCACGAGATCCTGCCAATCACCGTGGCTACTCTTGATGGTCTTGGCCATGAACTTGGCATTCTGGTAGTCTCCTCCTACAATCTCAAGGACATTGTCGCCGCGAGCGACCTTGTAGTACTGAGAGGGTTAGCGAGATTGACGAAGGTGATGGTGGAGGACCTACAGTGAACCAGTTGTAGAAGGTCTTTGCGAGACCAGGACGGTATTTTTCGAGATCCTCGACGGCTGGGAATGTCAGTTTTGGGACTGCATCGGAGTAAGTTACTTACACTCGACAAGCTCAGCGAGGGGGTCCTTGGTATCGATGGCGATGACTTTCCAGTCAGTCTCACCACCCTGGAGACGTTAGTGAATACGCACTACAGGTGCATCATAGACTTACATCGTTGAGAGCGAGTCCGCCTAGAACCTTGACAGACTTGACCTGACCAACGTGGGCAGGACTATATTGAGACTTAGCCATGTCGCTTCAATCGAGGAAAGTACTTACACCTCACTGATGTCAAACAGATCAATTGGATCGTTGTCACCAGGATATCCAGTAAAGTCGTGGTCAAAGTTGGGGCTCTCCCACGTCTGAGGGATAGATCCGTAGTGGAAGGGGTACGACTTGTGAGGCCATACACTTTCTACGAAACGAGGCTGTTTCTTCTTGTCATCATGGAAGATGGGATCTGTAGGTGGTCAGAATGGTATTGATCATCGGATCTGGATGAGGCATACTCAGAGGCTCATCGCGACGGGTCTCAATCTTGCCGTCAGTCCATCGAGGAATCTCGACAACATAGCTCACGATACGATTGTTTCCCTTTTCAGGATACAAAGGGACATCATGCCAGAAGGAGATCGGCTGGCCGTCTTTCTCGAGCCACACACGCCAGTCCTGGACATGTCAGTAAGTGTTCAGGTAAAAAGGGACAACATGCTTACAAGGGTGTTGCGAGCGCCGACTTCTCTCAGTGTAAGAGAGTCATAGTCAAAGGACTTTGCTCTAGGCGAAAGAGAAGAGCCGATAGTCAGGCAAGGCAATAAAGCCAGCTGAACGAGCAAAGATGTGGCAACCATTGTCAAAGATTACAGCCGTCTACAGAACATCAAAGTTGCATTGGCTTCCGTGTCGTCTTTTAAGCTTAAAACAAGCCCAGACGGTATGTCACTCGCGTGAGGTTCATTTCCTCTCGGTGACGAATGGAGACTCTAATCGACGCCCAGACAGACGGGATCCTCAACCCTGTAGATCCGAGTAGGGGTGGTAGATCCAACGGCGATGCGCGGGTGATGCACGTGTAGATCTTTGGTGGGAACGTGGGTGCGCCAGCTGCTGTAAGCCAAGAGGCACGTGGGACATGGCGGTTTTGGGGAAGAGATAAGCGTGGCAAACGTTCCTGGGCTAAGGGTAGCACATAAGCTCAATGTGGATGGTAGCTGATTTGATCGTTGCAGAAAGATGCAGATAGAGCGCTGTAAGAAGCTATTCCGCGAGGAATTCCAAGGCGACCCGTCTAAATGCAGAGATTATTTCTGGAGGGAGAGCGAAACCGACCCGCCACATCGGTTTTTGCACGCTGTCGACAAAAGAAAAGCGCCGAATAAGAAAAATGGCTACATCCAGTTG